>OU015761.1:13558933-13585749 GCA_907173295.1 Fagus sylvatica
AATTTTATCAAACAAGAAAATAGCATAAAAATACTAAATTTTGAGGTCTTTAAATAAGGTTTCAAAGTTACATTAAGGAAGGAAAGAAAATAGCTTTCTACTCAAGTAAGGAACAGCAATAGCATCTTATCCAAGCAAGGAGATGAAATAACTTGTAAAATTATATTAAATATAAGAAATCAAATCAAATCAATTCCCTAATTTAAGTAAGATCTAATAAATTAATCACTAATCAGTCCAATTGGCAACAGGCTTCAACCCAGGTTTTTGATTGGGGGCCTGCATTGGTCCATATTCACTCATTGAATGACATGATATAAAAACACACCAATATACTCAAATTAGTTAATGACTTTTCAAGACCTTTGCACTGCTGTCTCTCCTCTCTCCTTTCTGTTTTCTCTACACTACATAAACACCTTTTAATCTTACACATCTAAAACTTCACATACGGTTAAAAATCATTTCGGAAAGTCTTAAAAATAAAACACAATATATCTTTTATATATACCATCTATTAATGAACAAATACAATAAATATTCCACAAAAATGACAAAAGTACAAGAATATTGTATGTACCTCTGATGATCTCCTCGTGTACTCATAAGCTCCTTTTTTTCTTTTTTTGGTAAGTCATGTGCTAATAAAGCCTTTCCTTAACTGAATCAAAATCTGACACTTTCTTGATGCTGCAAAAACACCATATGATATTATGAACTACACAAAACCCACAAATAACTGAACCCAAACATAGATGTCACTCAATCTGGGTATAGATAATCAAAGGTCAATAGCGTACAAAACTCTCCTCCTTCAATTAAGATGTTTTATAGCCTAATGTTGAATAAGAAAGAAGAGCAATCCACATTGCTAGTGTAAAAGAACTATATTTATTTTCAAATTCGAATAGAAGCAGATGCAACTACATCTTAACTTAATGCATGAAACTTTAAGCACATTTTTATTCATATACATGCCTTCCCCTGCCTTTCTCATTTTGTGACCAACACAAAATTTCTAACAAGCATCCCTAATGACAATTATGAAGTAAACAAGATAAGCTCTTCCTTCCCATTGACTAGTTAACATGATACAAATGCATGTGTAGAAAACAAGAACTGAGGGTATTATTAGGGATTACAACAAGTGGATCTGAGATAGGGCATGTCCTCCAACAAGCCAATGTTTGGGCAGGATTCAAACAAATCAGGATTTTTCTCCTCCAATTTTGCAAATGTTTTGAAGCTGAAGTCAGTTGGCAATCTGTTTACAGGAACTGTGAATGTCATGGCAGAGCCACAAGCTGAAGTCCATTTTGAACTGTAACTAAATTTGATATTCAAATAAAAAGAAATATACCATGTGTGACACCCCTAGACATAAAACAAAAACAAAAAAGAACATTTAGACTTCAAATCCAAAACAACATGCATGTATCTCAAGTTCCATTGCATCACTTTTCCCAAGAATTCCATATTACTGGATACCATAGTGCTCTTATTCCTAACAACAGAAAGAATATGTATGCAGGATAACCCAAAAATTTATACTCCGGTCCTCCTCATGGGCCTCTACAAACAAAGCAGTGCATTTGCTTCATTGTTGCTTGTTTTTGTTGAGATTACAAATATACTAATATTCTCATCAAGAATCTGTCTTTCTTTTGGGTTTATAAAATCGGATACTTGACACATAAACAGTTGTATATGAGAGAGAGAACCTAATATAATGTAATGCCCCTCAAGTGAACTTTATCATAAAGAATCATACATATAGCATTTAAATGAACAGAGGTAAATATCTTCTGGTAAATAAATCAAAGTTAATCTACAAGTGATAAACGGAAAACTTTTGAATTTATCCAAAATTAGTAAGAAGTGCCGACATAAATAGTAAATGGAAAGAAGAATCACTAACTGAACAAAATGCTTGTATTTTTTCTTCGTTTGTTATCTTCTTTGACTCGATTAAGCCAATAAAACACTCCTCCAATAAGCCTCTAAAGACAAAGACAGACTTTTGCATTTAAAGTCAAGAGTGAGAAAAACATATAAATTTCTATAAAGAAAAAAATTGGGCAGCAGGTTAGCATAAGAAGAAAGAATATGCATCAAAACAGAGGAAAACACAACAGTATACTAAAAAATGAGTAAGTTCAAGGTCTGCAAGGTAAAAATAATTATTATGTTTCACCAAGTTGTAGTTTTGAAAGTAAAACCAAGATAAAAATAACTACTAGCCCACTTCACACAAACAACTGGAGGGAAACTAGCATTGGAAAATGATCCTCTATTATGCACAAGTCTAGGCAGGTGATCATAGCATTAAGGCCTCAATGCCCCAAGGAAACTGAAAACCATTTTTTATCACAATCATCCAATTCAACTCAATTTAAGAAAATAAAAATAGTGAAAGGAAATAAGAACCACAATTTTCCCCCTTTTTGAAGGGAGAAAAATCTTTTCCTAAGATTTTAGGTCACTCCTAGTTAAATTCTTAGTTCTGCCAAATCCTGCAGACCTGACCACTTCGTAAAATTGTTTATCGTTCAAACGAATTTGAAATTGTACCAAATTTAGCAGGGTGATGACTTTATGAGTGGACTATATAACCCGAAAATTTCAGCTCAAGGATCCACTCCTACTCCGACTTCTGAATTTTTCTTTTTTGTTGGTAGAATCTGTTTATTTATGTCACAATATAAGGTGCATTGTGTTTAAACTGAGTCTTCTATCTGAAAAATCAACTGCCCCATGACCGTTCCATCAATCAAAACCTAAATTCCCAGCAACCTCCACTAAGAAAAATACCACTTTGCCCCTTCAAAATCCCATTAAAAAATATGCTCAACTAATTGAAACCAATATTTCTAATTCAATACAAGTAATCTCTTGAGTATGACCAATTAGATGTTGATCCTTGTCAGTCTAAAGCATTCCCTGCCTTTTTGACTTTACTTGTCCATTAACTTGTAAAACTTGATACTTATTTAGAATAATTTTGAAAACCTTTTTGGATTGAAAATTGTATTGGTTCTACAACATAAAATTTTGGATAGCAATGACAGAAAATGAGATAATTCAACTGAAGCAACACTGATATTGTAGGTTAAGGAACAACACAATGAAAATTTAGGCTTTCTTGAATTATTTGGGAAGATCTCAATGCTGAAACAAGAAACATACCAATCGTCAAATTTGGGCTTCACGGTCGAAATCTGCATTGCATGCTGAAATGTTGTATCTCTATTGGAAACCTCTTCACCATATATAACAAAGAACTTGTGACAGCTTGGAACACATTTGTATATGACCAAGCATAAGGATGTGCCTGGATTTTTTTTATATATAAGAAGCATAATAGAACCACAAGTTATCTATTAAAAACAAGAATGGATAAAAATTCTGTGGATTAAGATAACTCACTATGTACAAGAAGAACCTTTATGTTGTTATATTGCCTCCTCAAATGCTTGTATCTATGCCTAAGAGAATCTTTGTCATGATGAGACCAAACTTCCCATTAAACAGTTTGACCATTTCAATCCAAGCCTAGGACACGAGTCCACCACCAACTTTATTCCCTCTAAGAACATGGTCTCATAACAATCCACTGTTGATGCCCAATTCATACTCAGCATAGGAAAGGCCCTCCTTTTCTGCACAGAAATGATAACTATTCATTCAACAAAACATTGCAGACAAGGCTAATTGGTAATAAAAGTATATAAAAGTATTTTTTTTTTTCCATTAAAAACGTATGATACTTATTGGAATACACATCGCTATAAGCTAAATCCAATATAATTTAAATCAATCTTTTTTGCTAATAAATTTAAATCAGTCTTACTGCATTTAGTTCTAAGCTAGTTAATGAAGCAACAAATTAAATAAGTTACAATCTCTTCCAGAATAAAGAACAGAATCAACAAAATAAAAAATAAAAACCCGTCAAGACCAATCAATAGTAATAAGATCAAATAAATGCCTGTAAAATACAAAAGGAAACCACATACTTGGCCTCCAAATCCAGCCATACACACACCTTGTAATCTTCTTGGTACGGCATTATTTCAAGTCCCTAACCTGCAAGAAGATCAAATAAATACCTATAAAGAAACATTGGGCAGCAGAATATACATCAAAACAGAGGAAACTAGATTGCAAACAAAACAAAAACAAAAAAGTGTTAATTTGAAAGAAAAGGTCTGGCAAACATCTTAAGCAGAAACCCATTTTCTTTTAATCACAATCATCCAATGGGTTTCTGAAACCCCAATTTTGATTTGATTTTACTTACAACTTATGTTTTTTTCTTGAATGATTTGAAAACGTTTTCAGCATTGAAATAAATTGGATCAACAACAAACCAAATCTTAATTTATAGAGACAAAGACACACAAACATGCAAATAAAACAAAGCAACAAAAAAGCATACCTTGGCATATTTTCATCAAGAATGTTCCCAATATCTTCCACAGTGAATACAGATTGAAGTTGGAGTCATCATTTAGAGAGGGCTGTGCCAGTGGAGATGAACCCAAATCAAAGCCTGAAGTCGATTCCGGTGAATACGTGCAACTCTTGGTAGGTAGTTGCGACAATGGGAACAGGCTTGAGTTCCATACAAATCTTTGCAAATCCTCGTATGTAGGGCCCAGTTTCTCTTGCTTATGGGTTTTCGTGGTTTTAGTTTTAGTAATAGTCGACGAGAAGTAGTCTGGGTTGGGCACAGTTTATGGTTCGGTGTACGCGAGATACGAGTCGGACCTCTGAGAAGAGACGGTCTGTGAAAAATTGTCTTCGTAATTTGAGGAAAAATGCATTCTACATGGACTCCTATCCTTTTTATCATATTTGGAAGAAGAATAGTGGGTTCAATAGAAGAAGTGGTTTTACAGAAAAGCTCAACGTGATTTCGAGAGGGATGGGCCAGTGGAGATGAACCCAAATCAAAGCCTGAAGTCGATTCCGGTGAATACGTGCAGCCCAGGTAGTTGGGACAATGACAACAGACTTGAGGTTTATACAAATATTTGCAACTCCTGCTAGCTAGGGCCCAGTTTCTGTTGCGTATGACTTTTTGTGGTTTTAGTTTTAGTAAAAGTCGACGAGAAGTAGTCCGGGTTGGGCACAGGTTATGCTTCGGTGTATGCAGGATAAAACAGGGACCTCTGAGAAGAGATTGTCTGAGCCAACACTGAAAAATAATTTCAGGACAAATGCATTCTACATGGACTCCTATCCTTTTTATGATGTTTGGAAGAATAGGATAGGGTTTATCGAAAGCAGTGGTTCTACAGAAAAGCTCAACGTGATTTCGATCACCAAGTTTCAAGTCCTCGAAAAGACACTGGAGTGAGTCCTTACTCCAGTAAAACCACAGATGGTCATACCGAAATCTATAAAACCACTCAAGTTTGAACTCTTCTTTTCTACCATTGATGGAAATGTCGACATGACAAAAATAGTTATCATCCCCATTCGTTCCAAAAACAAGACATAGAGCCAAATTTAGTAATCCCGGACCAATCCAAAATGATATGGAACTTCCGACACTTTGATGATTGAACCAATTTGGAATCTCATTTCCTGGTACTCTAAACGATAGGTGATAGGGAGTAGATGACTGTGGACCCATTATCATTTCTCTAAACTGCAGACAATTACCAAATTCAACAAATGACATGTTAGTAAACCTAGTCATGTATTACTATTTGTGAAGCTAACAAAAATTGTTTCTAAATAACTTTAAGAGAGAGAGGGAGAGAGAGAGAGACCTGAAGGAATAATTTGGTTGATGATGATGAATCCAACGAGTCACAGTTTAATAAATCAACTTTACTTATACTTCGTGGAAGCCTTGGAATGTCTCGAATCTCATTGCAATTCCATATTTGAAGGTGATATAATCTCTCAAATCTACTAATGCTTTCTGGGAGGGTAGCAACATTGCTATCTCTGATGAGTAACGATCCCAATGTGTGGGACCAACAAATTGTTAAAATAAAATCTATTTTTGAACGAATTTTAAAATTAGTAAGACATAGCGTATTCAAGCCCGGAAAAACATTGGAAAAGCCTTCATTAGAATTGCATTGTGGTTGTCTATCAATCTCCACATCCTTCAGAAATATGACATCACCATGAAAAAAGAGAGTCTGGATATGTTGTAATTTATGTATGCTACTTAGAAGACGCACCACTCCCAAATTGTTTCCGAACCATAACGTTTTAAGCCCAGTGAGATTCTCAAATGACGGAGGCAACTCGCCAATACCAGCCCAGGACATATGTAAGGTCTCTAAACTTTTCATTTCTCCGGAAATATTGGGGAACTTCTTAAGGCTTGGGCACCATTTAAGTGAAAAACGTCTAAGAGATTTCATCATGAGACAGCTTGGAAGAATTCGAAGTTTAGTGCAACCGTCGAGTGACAACACTTCAAGCTTATCAAGACGCCCGACGGAGTCATGAATCTCAACTAAATTTTTACAAGCATCAAGACTCAAAATATTTATGTTTGGAGCCATTGATAAGTCAGGTAATTCCCTAATGAATTCACAAAAATTGAAATTCACTTTTGTCAAGGTTTGGGACGAAGAGATCTGTAGAAGACAAAAAAAAAATAAAATTTAATTTAAAATATAATTTCAAGAAGTAATAATTTATAAATACTAAGGAACATACCTGCTTAGATGGTTTCTCTATTCGGCTATGAGACAAGTTGAGTGAAACCAAATTTTTAGGATAGAATTTGGATGGCAATGAAGACGATGGAAATCCTGGCCAATCAAGCAACCTTAATCCATTTGGAAGATATTCAAGGTGTCCACAACTTTGTACGTTACAAATTTTAAGCAATCTAAGATTTTTCATCTTAAGAAATTGATCATTGAATTGCACCTTCCTTGGTTCACCCGGCGGGCACAACATTATGCCTTGGATTTTATCCGAACCCTAATTGGACAAAACAGTAAGTGAATCACACACACAATAGAATTAACCAAAAAAAATATAACTGTTAGCCTCAAGGTTTCAATAATTATTAATTGGCTAATTAATCCAAGGACATTCATGTAGTTTTGATGATAACCATGATTTTAAGTTGTTCATTAATGATATTTTCATATGAACTAATGATTTATGTTTTAAAGCTTAATCTTGACTATTGATTTAATTGGACCAAGATGGCCAATTCAAATATCAAGCAAATGCAAAGTTGATAAGTTGCAAATTCATTGAAGATCAAAGTCATCAAGACTCAAGACAAAGAAATCAAGCTCAAAGACAATGATCCGAGACATATGAGAAGTAAGAGTTAGGTTTTGTAAAGTTTATTAAGATTTGATCTTTAAGGCTCAACTTTAAAACCAACTTCAATTGAAAAATCTCTTAAAGTTTTCAAAGACAAACTTGATTGGTTGAAATTCAAATGTAAGACAACCATATCAATTGAAAAATCTTTTAAAGTTTTCAAAGACAACTTGATTGGTTTCAAAGACAACTTGATTGGTTGAAATTCAAATATAAGACAACCATATCAATTGAAAAATCTCTTAAAGTTTTCAAAGACACAACTTGATTGGTTGAAATTCAAATATAAGACAACCATATCAATTGAAAAATCTCTTAAAGTCTTCAAAGACAAACTTGATTAGTTGAAATTCAAATATAAGACAACCATATCAATTGAAAAATCTCTTAAAGTCTTCAAAGACAACTTGATTGGTTGAAATTCAAATATAAGACAACCAATATCAATTGAAAAATCTCTTAAAGTCTTCAAAGACAAACTTGATTGATTGAAATTCACATGCAAGACAACCATATCAATTATGGTTGAAAAATCTTAAGAAGAAAAGTTTTCAAAGAAAGCAAATTGATTGATTGAAAATCAAGAAGAATGCAAGACAACATGATGGCTATAAATACTACCCTTTCTTCATTTCTAAACATCAAGCATACAAGAGAAATCAAAGATAGAAAAGATAACATCTTATACATCAATCCATCCTTCTCAAGCTTATATTTTCATATCATTCAAAATCCTTGATTGAAAATTTCTCTAAACACTTTTTGAGCCATATTGATCAAATCCTTGATATACTATTAGAGTGAGCATATTGTGTACAATTACTCTTTGAGAGAGCCTTATCTTGTACAACAAATACTTTGTTGAAACCTGTGAGTATTTTGTTAGGGTTTTGGTATAAATCCTAAGGAGTGAAAAGGATTTTTCACTCGGTGGTTACTCTTCACTGTGTAAGGAAGATTTGTAACGGTTTTATCTTCACCCGAAAGAAGATTGTCAAATAGTGGATTTGGGAATCCTCAAGAAGTGTTCTTGAGGCGGGGACGTAGGCACGGAAGCCGAACCTCGATAACAATCATCGTGTTTGATTTTCTCTCTCTCTATCTCTTACATATTTAATTGCTTATATATATACTTGTGCTTGATTTCATATCATATCTATATTGCAATTGAATTGTGATCAAACATTTGCTAAATCAACATTTGCTATTTGAAGATAGTTTTTAATTCCGCATTTAAATCGAAAAAGTTTGCCTCAACCTAAATCACCCCCCCTCTTAGGTTGATATTTGGGTAACAATTGGTATCAGAGCCAAGGCTCTACATATAGATTTAACAATCTTAGAGTTAAGATCATGGCAAACACACCTAGACCTCAAATGCTTGAAGGTCAATCTACTCATAGACCACCTCTATTCATTGGTAGTGATTATGGCTATTGGAAAAATAGAATGATCATGTATATTAAGGGTCAAGACTATCATGTTTGGAGAATCATTGCAAATGGTCCTCATATTCCCACAAAAACTGTGGAAGGAGCAACCTTAGCAAAATTAGAAAGTGAATGGAATGAGGCTGATGTAAGACTCATTGAATTAAATTGTAAAGCTATGAGTACTTTATATTGTGCTCTTGACCCAATTGAATACAATAGAGTCTCGGGTTGTGACTCGGCTAAAGAAATTTGGGACAAACTTGAAGTTACTTATGAAGGAACTAATCAAGTTAAGGAATCTAAAATGAACATACTTGTCCATGAATATGAATTGTTTGTTATGAAGAAAGATGAAAATATTAGTGAAATGTCTACTAGGTTTACTAATATTGTGAATAGCTTGAAGGCCCTTGGAAAAATTTATACTAACCAAGAAAATGTGAGAAAAATTCTCAGGTCATTACCAAAGAGATGGGAAGCAAAGATGACAGCAATTTCTGAAGCTAGAGATCTTAAGGTGTTGACCTTAGAAGAACTATTCGGATCACTTATGACGTATGAGCTTGAAATGAATAGTAAAGTGGAGGAAGAAGAAGTCAAACCAAAGAAAAACTTCGCCCTCAAATCCTCTCATCATGACCACGACAATAGTGAAGAGGAAAGAGATGAAGAAGAAGAAATTGCCCTGATGACTAGAAACTTCAAAAAGTTCTTAAAGAAGAAAAAGGGGTTTGGAAGAAGATTCCCTAAGAAAGGAGAAAATAAAGGAGAATCAAGCAAAACTGAAACTCCTACCTGCTACAAATGCAAGAAGCAGGGGCATTACAAAAATGAGTGTCCTCAAGTAAACAAAGAGAAAATGAAGTACAAAAAGAAAGCTCTAAAGGTAACTTGGGATGACTCCGATGAAAGTGATTCGGATAACAACTCAAGTGACAATGAAGTGGCAAATCTTTGTCTTTTGGGATACATAAATGAATCCAACATAAGTGAGGATGAGCACGCGAGCTTTTGTCCGCTAGCATTTAATGACGATGAAAGCGCCACCGAAGATCTTTGCTTAATGGCACATGGAGATGAGGTAACTTCTAAACTTAATTCTTTAGATGATGAATCTTATAGCTATGATGAATTACAAAATGCTTTTGAAGAATTGGTTGAAGAATTTGAGAAAAATGTTTTGAAAAATAAAGCTTTTAAAAAGAAAGTCACATCTCTTTCAAACGAATTAAATGATTTGAAAAACAAAAATGAAATTCTAGAAAAACAAATTAATTCTTTGAATGATAAAAATCTGTTTTTAGAAGAAGAAATAATTAAGTTGGAAGTTAAGTCACAAAATTTTATTGAGAAAATGAAAGCAAATGATGTGGAAACATCATCACAAATTATTCACAATTCAAATCTTTTGATTAATGAAAATAAAGAACTAAAACTCAAGGTTGAAAACCTAACCAAAATTTTGACTAACTTTACAAATGGAAAGAAAAATTTGGATAATTTGTTGGGTAGTCAAAGATGTGTTTTTGACAAAGCGGGTATTGGATATAACCCGAAAATAAAAGAAAAACATTATCAAAAATTTTTTATTAATGAAAATCTCTTGAAATCTCCCATATGTAAACATTGTGGAAAAATAGGGCATAATATTCATACATGTCCTATGAAAAATATGATTTGGATTATTAAAGGAACCTCACCACCAACTAACCCAAGAGGACCCAAGAAGATTTGGGTACCAAAGAAAGTTACTTAAAATTGTTTTGTAGGTATGCTTGATATCCAAATCTACCAAGAAGAAGTGGTTTCTTGACAGTGGATGTTCAAGGCATATGACAGGTGACAAAAACAAGTTCACTTCTCTTACTTTAAAAGATGGAGGAAATGTCAAATTCGGTGATAACTCAAAAGGAAAGATCATCGGTATAGGTAATATTGGTAAAACACATTCTCTTGTTATTGAAGATGTTCTCTTGGTTGATGGTTTGAAACATAACTTGCTAAGTATTAGCCAATTGTGTGATAAAGGCTATAATGTAATATTTAAATCAATCATGTGCATTATAGTAAATGAAATTGATAATCAAGTTTTATTTGTGGCATTTAGAAATGAAAATGTCTACACTATTGATTTTGATAATATGACTTCAAAAGAATCAATTTGCCTTGCTGCCATAAATGAAAATAGTTGGTTGTGGCATAGAAGATTAGGACATGTCAATATGGAATTACTCTCAAAATTGTCTAAACTTGATTTAGTAAAAGGCTTGCCGGTTACTAAATTTGTTAAAGATAAAATATGTGATGCATGTCAACTAGGTAAACAAACTAAATCATCCTTTAAGAAAAAGAAAGTCATTTCTACCTCAAGACCTCTAGAACTCTTGCATATGGATTTATTTGGTCCTATTAGAACCTGCTAGTTTAAGTGGTAAATTGTATGCATTTGTAATTGTTGATGATTACTCTCGCTATACATGGGTATTATTTCTTGCTCATAAAAATGAAGCTCATAAAGCATTTGTTAAACATTGTAGAAGAATTCAAAATGAAAAAGGTTATACAATTAACAATGTTAGAAGTGATAGAGGTAGAGAATTTGATAATCAAGATATTGAACTATATTGTGATCAAAATGGTTTTGGACACAATTTCTCGGCACCTCGTACTCCTCAACAAAATGGAGTAGTAGAACGTAAAAATAGATCACTTCAAGAAATGTCTAGAACTATGCTTAATGAACATAATTTACCTCAATACTTTTGGGCTGAAGCTGTTAACACCGCTTGCTATGTTATAAATAGAACCATCATTAGAAACACTTTAAATAAAACTCCTTATGAACTATGGAATAATCGAAAACCTAACATTGGATATTTCAAAGTTTTTGGATGTAAGTGCTTTGTATTGAATGATAGAGATAATCTTGGTAAATTCGATGCTAAATCCGATGAAGGTATATTCCTTGGTTATTCTACAAATAGTAAAGCATATAGAGTGTTCAATAAACGAACTATGGTTGTTGATGAATCTATGCATGTTGTTTTTGATGAAACTAATCCATTCCATATCAAAAATAATTGTGATGATGAGCCAATTTCTCTTGAAAATAAAGCTAGTTCATCTAACCAAGTTGATTTAAGTGAAAAAGTCAAAGATCAAGTAGATGAACCAAAAGATGAAGAAAAAGCGCTTCCTCCAACCAAAAATGAAGAATTACCAAAAAGTTGGAACGTAGTCCATAGTCATCCTAAAGAATTAATCATTGGTGAAGTTGAACGTGGAGTAAGCACAAGATCAAAGCTCAAGAACATCTGCAACAACATGGCGTTTCTCTCACAGATTGAACCAAAGAACATAAATGAAGCTATTGAAGATGAATCATGGATCTTGGCCAATGCAAGAAGAGCTAAACCAATTTGAAAGAAACAAGGTATGGACTCTTGCACCTAGACCCAAGGACCACTCCGTCATTGGTACAAAATGGGTATTCCGAAACAAAAAGGATGAAGAAGGTATAATAGTAAGGAACAAAGCAAGGTTAGTCGCTCAAGGTTATAATCAAGAGGAAGGTATTGATTATGGAGAGACTTATGCTCCAGTTGCTAGATTAGAAGCTATACGCATGTTACTTGCTTTTGCATGTTTTAAAAATTTTAAATTATTTCAAATGGATGTCAAAAGTGCATTTTTAAATGGTTTTATTGCCGAAGAAGTTTATGTAGAACAACCTCCTGGATTTGAAAATCATGAATTTCCAAACCACGTTTTTAAATTATCAAAAGCTTTATATGGTTTAAAACAAGCTCCAAGAGCTTGGTATGAACGACTAAGTGGTTTCCTTATTGAAAAGGGTTTTACACGTGGAAAACTTGACACAACATTATTTCTAATGTTTGATGGAAAAGACATGCTTATTGTGCAAATCTATGTTGATGATATTATATTTGGTTCTACTAATGAAAACTTGTGCAAAGAATTCTCTAAGACTATGCAGGATGAATTCGAAATGAGTATGATGGGTGAGCTAAAATTCTTTCTCGGACTTCAAATAAAGCAAACCGAAGATGGGATATTCTTAAATCAATCCAAATATGTCATAGACTTACTAAAAAGATTTGGATTGACAAATGCTAAAGCATATGGAACTCCCATGAGTCCTTCAACAAAGCTTGACAAAGATGAGAAAGGTAAACCGGTGGACGTTAAGCTATATCGAGGTATGATTGGTAGTTTACTTTATTTAACCGCAAGTAGACCCGATATAATGTTTAGTGTATGTCTTTGCGCCCGATTTCAATCTTGTCCTAAAGAATCACACTTAATTGCAGTCAAACGAATATTTCGATATTTGCTTGGAACCATTGATTTAGGATTATGGTACCCTAAGTCAAATTCATTTGACTTAATAAGCTACACGGATGCGGATTTTGCTGGTTGCAAAATTGATCGCAAAAGCACTAGTGGTACTTGTCACTTTCTAGGACACTCACTAGTATCATGGTTTAGTAAAAAGCAAAATTCTGTGGCCTTATCAACGGCGGAAGCCGAATATGTAGCGGCCGGTAGTTGTTGTGCTCAATCTCTCTACATAAAACAACAACTAGAGGATTTTAAAATTCTTTTTTATCATATTCCCATAAGGTGTGATAACACAAGTGCCATAAGTTTAAGTAAAAATCCTATCCAACACTCTCGCACAAAGCACATTGAAATTAGATACCATTTTATAAGAGATCATGTGCAAAAAGGGGACATTGAACTTGAATTTGTAAGCACCGATAGTCAATGGGCGGATATTCTCACGAAACCTCTCATTGAAGAACGATTTTGCACAATTCGACGTGAAATAGGTATGGCTAGATACGTTGATATCAAATGAGTTTAAACTTATTATCTTTCTCTTTGAATATAAAATGATGTTATGCATATCATGTTCATAAAATTGTTCATTTTATATCTTCCTAGTTATATTGTTTGAACATTAAATTATATGTCCAGTTCTATGTATATTTGCGTATATGTTCATGCATAAAATAAGAAATAAAACTCATCATTTAAACAAACTTGAGTTTATTAAAAAGAAAGCCATAAAGGAGAAGTCACCACAAAAGGAAAAACCACTACACTTCCCACTACATTTATTTGGGGATAGAGCGAGAAGTCAATTCCTTCACCTCAGCTAGTAGCTTCTCGTACTGCTTCTGCAGCTTATTAGTGGTCTTGCTCTGCTCTGTGGACCGGATTACCAAATCATCGGCATAAGAATCCACGAGCGCCTTCAGCCTTTTGTTCTCCTCCTTGACCTCCCCTACTTTCTTCTTACTCTCCTTCAGCAACCTTTGTAATATGGTGACTTGAGAACGCAGCGCTTTCACTTCCATATTCCTAACATGAAGACGACGTCCCATGTTAGAAACAGTGGCAGTACACTGAATCGTGAGTGCCAATGATTCATTTATTATTTGTGGGTCAGTCCTCCCAGCTAAAATCTTTGCATCCTCCGGAGTACAAAGACCGGCAGCTACTGCGGTGGCAGTCTCACCATTCAATATCACTGAATCAGTTACTGATACAGGGCCATTAATTGAAAGGAAGTAAGGACGCCAGACTTCTGGCATCACACTAGGCGTATCATTTAGATTAATTGTTTCTGGTTTGTTTTGAGAAGAAGAGGAAGCCATTCTAGAAAATCTAATAAGAGATTAAGCTAAGAGTTTGAAAATGATGAAGTTCATCGAAAATTAGTGTGTGTTAAATAAACCTCAGATTTTTGAACAACAGCCTGTACCTATCACCCGACTCCCGAGATTTTTCTTCAAAATTCAACGTTCAAATCTCGAGATTTAACGTATACGGAAATATCACTGACTCAGAACTCGATGCGTCGACAAGATCTTTTTTTCTGAAAAAGCAGATATTTTTTTTCAAACTTCCTGATTTATCGGTGTCTATGGCGTGCGTAATTGGATAAGTCTGACACATAGCAAAATCTGAACCCTTCATTCACACTTACGACACGTAGCAAAATCTGAACCATTCATTCACACTTATGACACATAGCAAAATCTGAACCATTCATGACAGGTAGCAAAATCTGAACCATTCTTTCAAACAGCGCGTCTGTCCTATAAATTCGCTTCACCTCTCCACTACATACTCACACCTCTCCGATAATATTTTCTCTCATTCTTTAGATAACACTCTAAGAGGATGCAGCATCATTTAGAGATTCATAAAATCAAATACTTGATCTTCTCAGATAGAAGCAAAGATTATTATTGATCAAGTTTCCACGAAGCAAGATTATTATTGATCATGCTTCTCGGTTGAAGTACCTCTCTCATACACCAGGCTGATGGGAAGATCTTTAGCATACACTCCAAATATATCTTCCTCATCCGAATCATCCCGTTCATACAACTGTTGATACACCTGAAGCTTTGTATGACAGAAGAGAGAGAGTACATAATATATGGAGCTTCATCCCATGTCCTTTCCAGATTGCTTAAATCATCAGCATTTTAGGCATATGGCAAGGGACTTCATATCCTTTCCTGAAGCATCTTCAACCGAACCCATCAATCCATCCGAACCACTAGGATGAAGAATCTTACAAATATGAATATATTTGTTTTATTTCTTTATGCCAAATAAGAGAAAAATATGTTATATGGTTGGGGTTCTAGAAACCAAAAGGGAGAAATATATTTTTTGTTTAATTTTGGTTGTTTAAAATGTTGAAGTGATGTTTGGAGATATTGAATATAATTATTATTTTTTTGATGATGCCAAGGGGGAGAAAGATATGACATTTTTTCAATGTATTGGTGAATTATCATATCTTGCAATAAAATGCGCATATATATTGATTGCTTGATAATGCCTAAATAAAAAAAATTGATCTATGCATAAAGATAGGGGGAGATTTAAAAATCTCTAATATAAAGATATGCATTATTTTAGGGGGAGCTTTTCAAGAAAAGCTTCAAAATCATAAATCGTATAAAAATATCATATCATATGTGTCATCATCAAAAAGGGGGAGATTGTTAGCCTCAAGGTTTCAATAATTATTAATTGGCTAATTAATCCAAGGACATTCATGTAGTTTTGATGATAACCATGATTTTAAGTTGTTCATTAATGATATTTTCATATGAACTAATGATTTATGTTTTAAAGCTTAATTCTTGACTATTGATTTAATTGGACCAAGATGGCCAATTCAAATATCAAGCAAATGCAAAGTTGATAAGTTGCAAATTCATTGAAGATCAAAGTCATCAAGACTCAAGACAAAGAAATCAAGCTCAAAGACAATGATCCGAGACATATGAGAAGTAAGAGTTAGGTTTTGTAAAGTTTATTAAGATTTGATCTTTAAGGCTCAACTTTAAAACCAACTTCAATTGAAAAATCTCTTAAAGTTTTCAAAAGACAAACTTGATTGGTTGAAATTCAAATGTAAGACAACCATATCAATTGAAAAATCTTTTAAAGTTTTCAAAGACAACTTGATTGGTTGAAATTCAAATATAAGACAACCATATCAATTGAAAAATCTCTTAAAGTTTTCAAAGACAAACTTGATTGGTTGAAATTCAAATATAAGACAACCATATCAATTGAAAAATCTCTTAAAGTTCTTCAAAGACAAACTTGATTAGTTGAAATTCAAATATAAGACAACCATATCAATTGAAAAATCTCTTAAAGTCTTCAAAGACAACTTGATTGGTTGAAATTCAAATATAAGACAACAATATCAATTGAAAAATCTCTTAAAGTCTTCAAAGACAAACTTGATTGATTGAAATTCACATGCAAGACAACCATATCAATTATGGTTGAAAAATCTTAAGAAGAAAAGTTTTCAAAGAAAGCAAATTGATTGATTGAAAATCAAGAAGAATGCAAGACAACATGATGGCTATAAATACTACCCTTTCTTCATTTCTAAACATCAAGCATACAAGAGAAATCAAAGATAGAAAAGATAACATCTTATACATCAATCCATCCTTCTCAAGCTTATATTTTCATATCATTCAAAATCCTTGATTGAAAATTTCTCTAAACACTTTTTGAGCCATATTGATCAAATCCTTGATATACTATTAGAGTGAGCATATTGTGTACAATTACTCTTTGAGAGAGCCTTATCTTGTACAACAAATACTTTGTTGAAACCTGTGAGTATTTTGTTAGGGTTTTGTATAAATCCTAAGTATAACTGGGTGGTTATCCTAAGTATAAATCCTAAGAGTGAAAAGGATTTTTCACTCGGTGGTTACTCTTCACTGTGTAAGGAAGATTTGTAACGGTTTTATCTTCACCCGAAAGAAGATTGTCAAATAGTGGATTTGGGAATCCTCAAGAAGTGTTCTTGAGGCGGGGACGTAGGCACGGAAGCCGAACCTCGATAACAATCATCGTGTTTGATTTTCTCTCTCTCTATCTCTTACATATTTAATTGCTTATATATATACTTGTGCTTGATTTCATATCATATCTATATTGCAATTGAATTGTGATCAAATATTTGCTAAATCAATATTTGATATTTGAAGATAGTTTTTAATTCCGCATTTAAATCGAAAAAGTTTGCCTCAACCTAAATCACCCCCCCTCTTAGGTTGATATTTGGGTAACAATAACAATTATTAAATTTGATACAAAATCCATATTGATAAGATTAAATTTCTTCCACATTAAAAAGAAAATAAGAAAAGAAAGTGACTACATCTACCATTTGACAAAAATTGAAGAAAGTGAATCAAAACAACTTATACCTTATTTTCAGTTAGTACTTCAAGAACATCCTTATAATACCATAGTCTGCTACGTTCTCCGAGATTTTTTGGTGATTCTTGTCGAACAATTTCCCTACCCATTCGTTGTACCAAGTCATGCATCTTCAACTCATTATATTGACTAAGAGTCACAAGACACTTTTCAATAAGTCTTGGAATACCACATTCTGGGTAAAAATCACAAGCTTTAAGTATATCCACAACATTATTCATGTGATGTCCCTTAAAGAAACATGCAATATCGAGGAAAATATCTTGTTCATTTTCATCCAATCCTTCATAACTTATTTGGAGTATTTTTTGAATATCTTTGTCAAGAATTCTTTCATATTTAGCTAATGTATCTTCCCATTCAAGTTTAGTTCTTCCATACAAACCAGCACCCATTATTTCTAGAGCTAGTGGAAGGCCTTTGGCATAATGTATAACTTGATAGGCAAGTTTTAAATAATCTTCATTGGGTTTATTTCTTCCAAAGGCATACTCACTAAAGAGTTCAATAGCTTCACATGTATATAATCCCTCAACCTCATAGGTTGAAGAACTATTTCCAAAAGTAGCTCCAAGGGTAGCTAGCAAGTGCTTATCTCTTGTAGTAATAATGATTCTACTTCCAAAAGCAAACCGATCACACTTTCCAAGCAATTTTTCTACTTGGTCCAATTTGTCCACGTCGTCAAGAATTACAAGAACCCTCTTTCTACAAAGACTTTCATTTATCATGTTGGTTCCTCTAGATGCGTTAGACACCTTCAAATTCCTATCCCTTGAGAACTCAAAAAGAAGTGTCTCTTGTAGTTTGATTATGCCTTCTTTTCTCTCTGACTCTCTAACGTTCTCTAGAAAAATATTCCCTTCGAAATGATTAGAAATTCTATTATAAATAGCTTTTGCGATTGTAGATTTACCTACTCCACCAAGCCCATAGATCCCTACCATGCGAACATCATTTGACTCAATATCTAAAAGCGATTTTATTTCCTCTACGCGAGAATTTATTCCAACTGGGTACTTAGCAACAAATAATGGCATCCAATTTGATTTAGAATTTGAGATCTCTTCAACAATTCTTTGGATAAATTCGAATTCAATGCAGCTGCCATTCACAGAGAATTAAAACCATGCAATGAGTTAGACTCTAAAAAAAGAACAAAAAACATAAACTACATTCAATTTGTAAATTACAACTAAAGTATTGCTAATTAGAGTAAGCGGTATGTAACTCATAGATTTAGCATAGCGTAACATCACAAAACCATTAAACTCATAAAAGAACAAGTGTAGTCACTAAATAAATACCTTTCATAGTAATGCCAACCAGATATATTTGCTGCTTCATGTAGAGCTTCCCTCCATCTTTGTACAATTTTGTCATCCTTAAATTTTTCTTCATGCTTGGCTAGTGCTTCCCCAAACCTACCTTTTTGGTTACGAACTTCTGATGGATCCACTTTGTAAAAAACCGGTCGCACCAACATACCATTATTCTTACACTCAACAATCTCAGCAAGTTCATCCAAACACCAAGCGGATGATGCATAGTTTTCAGAAAATACAATTATTGAAATCATTGAACTCTTAATGGTTTTGAGAAGTTCATTTGAAATTTTTTCACCCCTTGGGAGATTATTATCAATGAAGGTATTAATACCCCGTTGATCCAAAGTGTAATACAAATTGGTTGTAAAACCATTGCGGGTATCTTCACCTCTAAAACTCAAGAAGACATCATATTTCCACTGGTGGGTGAAAGAGGAAGAGGAAGAGGAAGATGAGGCTCCGTTGCTGGTCACAAGAGCCATTGTGATTTATGAGCAGAGAGACAAGAAGATCTGAAAGGAGGAGAAAGAAAGTTGTGAAGGGGTTGTAAAAATAAGTGAGGAAAGTGAATGAGAAATTAGGAAGAGTGAAGACAAGCAAGTGGAGACTTTTAAAGTGGGATGGACTTGTTTTGGTGTGAACTTTCTAAGTTACCATATTGAATGCTGAAGCTATTTACATTGCAATATCGTGGAAGTTTCTTTGTAAAAGCTAAATTAACTCTTTGAAATTTCTAAGCACCATACCTACCGGATTTATTAGAACACAATGAGCATGCATATGTATAACCTGGCGTCTTACACTGTAAGAAAAAAATAAGGTTACTTTTAATGGTAAAACATAAACCCAACTTACACGCTAGGAAATAATATTTAAATATGCCATCTAAAAACCAAAAAATTAAATGTAGGTCCTTTTTTCTTGAAAGATTAAATTTTATGCTTGTATATAAGTGTGCTACACATGAGATGCAATGTTAAAGCTTCAATCTATTTTTGTTTTGGGAAAAATAACCATAAACTCCGCTGCAATCAACTCTGAACATTGAGCACGCGTCACACTGTAGGAATAAATTAATGTCATTTTAAATGGTAAACCAGAAACCCAACCTAAACCCACCACAATTAACAATTGGAATAAAAAGAAGTGTAGATATCCCACTTCCATGCAATCCTTCAAACTTCAAACATAGAGCCCCACGCGTTTTTAGACTTTTCTGGGAAAGTAACAATCTTTTAATCTATCACCAACCACTCAGACATATATTCAGATTTCCCCAAGAAAAAACAAGGAAACACATATGAATATTCCAGCTAACGATGGTCCTTTTTCCTTCAAGATAAGTCCAACACTGTCATATTATATATGCGTTGAAAGATATATATATTATTACACATGAGATGAAATGTTTTAAGCTTAAAATCTTTTGCTTTGGGAAACTATAGATTGAGAATGCATTTCATCAACAATCAAGGCAATCAACCATAAACTCCATTTCAATCCTATATTTTGTGTAAAGTCCCAAACCTGGAGTATGAGGATTATGATAGATTAACAACCAGTTTTAAGATTAATCACTTTTTATGAATAGATCATGGCAATTACCATCACCATGTGCAGGTGCTCCCACCAAAAACCAGTTCAATTCCTATCCAAAACCTTGAACTTTTAGTAACTTTGTTCTTTTTATGTTCTTTTTCTTTTTTAATTTCAACAAGGAAGTCATGTAGGAAATTACATTGAAAAATGGCTTTACACTAATATTAGATCGGATTTACATTGACAAAACTCCAACGACGTGCCGAAATAATATCTCACATTAACCGGCAAAATAAATGCTACCGCCGAAGCTTTTTCAGTAACCACTTTCTCCGTGCTGTGATATCCATGGCCACAAACATCTTGGCCTTTCTCTCATCTTCCAAAAGTTCACAAGCCTCCAAGAAGAGCTCATCATCCATGTCTGGAACAGTTTGAAGTGCTGCAACTATACATTCTATTGAGCTGTAGTCTTTGTCCTCCTCAGTACCCAAATATGTTTTTATTACACATGGCTCTTGTATCTCTTCCTTGATGGTTCTCTGAACTTTTTGGACACATGCTGAGGTTGACGAAGTTGCAGATTTCCGCTTTCTTCTCTGACGAGAGATTTCAAACTCCATAGCTGGAGATTGTATATCTCCAATTAGATCATCAATACCCATCCCCAGGGTGTTAGTGTTGATCTCCATTTTTATGTCCGAATAACTTAATCTACCATTCCGACTTTCATTACCATAAATCAAGCACAAATCACAGTAATCATCTAAGATCTTATCTCTGTATGCAATTGCATCAGGATGCTCCTGTAAAATGTCATTTTTAAATGAAAGCTGATCAAAATTATACAATTCAATGTTCAACTATCAATGAGATTATGTTCTGCACCCTACATTACACACCAAATAGTTTACTTCAGGAAGACTGCATTAACATCATTTCATCAAGGGGAGAAAGTACAAAAGAAAGAAACAATGTGTGTGTGTGTGCAGACATATTTAACATACTGTTGGGTGCTCAGTGCTCTTTAGTGATAACCAAAAGAAACGAGAGGGAAAAAACCTTAATCCTAGCAACATTACTAATGAGAAAAAAGGCACCTTGATATAAGCTTCCCAAACAAAATCATCAGCTGTCACTTTTTGGCGAATTTCATCCCAAGCAAAGCCATTATGATTGAGGAGATCCGTGACGTCCATATACTCTTTCCTCAAGCTCCAATACCGATCTTTCAGTACATCTTTGTCACAAAGGAGTCCAAATTTATTACTGAATGATGCATTCATCCAGGTCCAAGCTTGCATATTGTATGTACGACCAATCTTATTCCCTCTGTGCAACTGCTCTAACATAAGGTCAATAAAATAACGGTCCATTTGCCTTGTCCAATTTATCCTCAGAGGGCCATTATTAGCAGGGGATTGGTAATCTTCTTCACCTACAACTTCAAAAATAACTGTCATTACATGAGAATTTATCGTAGAGGCATATGGTACAAAGAAAAAAAAGTAATGTTGTTTTGTACTGTCTAACAAAATCAATAACTTCAAACATTACTTGAAATGGGTAAATTTTACTTCTTTTATATGTTACTTTAAGGAAAACTGAGTCATGTGCATTACCATCAAATACCTTTTTTTTTTGGCTTGGTTAGCATCAAATTAATACTTATTACAACACGGATATAGACAAATCATTTACATTAACCATAATAGCAAATGCACAAATATTGCACCTGTAATTTAAACATGCTAGTGCAGTTTTCACATGGCCTTCCTCTAATATCACACATGTAGTTAGAAATCTTCTGATGAGTCCTTAATTGATTGTACCAATCTTGTCTACCTATATTGGAAATAGAGAGAGAGAGAGAGAGACCACTATTTACTCCCAGCTCATAGTCCTCAGCATCCATAAAGTGACCCGAGTAATCTTGTCTTTGCTCAGTGATGTCATTTCCATATATTATAAACAAATCGTTGAAATTTGGGAGAGTTCTATTGCGGTATGTTCGTGCATCAGGATGTACCTGCAGAAATTATCTATAAGTTGCTGGGACCAAAAAGAATCTTTATGTAATAGGAATTCAGAAGAGAAGATCACCTTGACATAAGCATCCCAGACATTATCTTCAGCATTTATCATCTGTTGCATTTCATTCCAAGCAAATACACTCTGGTCAAGTAGAGTTTTCATATCATTGAATCGCTTCCTCAAATTCATAAAACGACTTTTTAGGACATCTTTGTCATGCTGAGACCCAAATTCTGCACTAAACTCTGCAACCATATCACTCCAGGCTAGCTTGTTGAATTTTTTATCAATCATACTTCCATTGCGAACTTGCTCTAACATTAGATCAATAAAAAATCGGTCCATCGATGGTGTCCAATCAGTTCTCCAGTGACAGCTATTGTTAAGTCTGGCACCTTCAGAAAATTGTAAAAAAATAAAATAAAAATCTTATTATGTCTTCGATTCGTTTTTTATTAAACTGGGAGGATTGACTTGTTTTCTTTCTGTTTTTATTCTTCCCTCTCTTCAAGAAAGCATTAAAATAAACACTTCGAAAATCGAACACATGTATATATATATATATAGACACTTTGAAATTGAACACATAAATCCAATTGCACATTGACTAAAAACAAAAATTGAAGAGGGAAAAAATAAACAAATGATGCAGATTGCTTATAAGCTTGTCAAACCAAAATCTCACCAATACCATTACAGCCTATATCTTGACGCGCTTGGTTACACCATCCATCTGAAGCTGGATTTCCATAAATCAAGCACAAATCATTATAATTTGGCTTCGGCGTGATTCTGTATGATTTTGCATCTGGGTGTTCCTACATATACAAAGTCTTAGATAATAGCCACATACATTTGAAACTGACATTTAACATTAAAATGAGTTGACAAAGCACCTTCACATAAGCATCCCAAACATCATCAAAAGCTGTGACCATTTGCTGTGTTTCATCCCATGAAAACTGTCTCTGTTCCAGAAGATTTTTCATATCAAAGTACTGCTTTTCCAAACTTTTAGAACGACATTTAAGAAAATCTTTGTCATGTTGTAATGAGAATCTTTCCTTGAACAACATAAACATATCTATCCATGCTTGATTGTTCAAAGTGTGATCAATCTTCTTCCCCTTACGCACTTCCTCTAGCATTATATCTATGAGATAACGGTCCATTGAAGGTGTCCAATCTGTTGTTGAACAACCACTGTTTGCATAGCATTGGATGTCCTCCCCTATTACAAACCAGAGATTCTGTTAATTAATGCAATAAGAAATATGTACTCCAAAGATGATAGATGATAAGTTCAATTAGGCATTTTTTACTTCATTTTTTTAAGGGGAAAGTACACTTTACCTAACTGTGGTTTAGCCCATTTACAAGTTGTCTGCCTGTAGTTTAAAATTTGACACTTTGCCCTGTGGTTCTTCCCGTTTACTCCCGTTACCCAGCCGTTAAAAACAAAGACAAAATTATAACAAAACAAAACACTCTCTCCTTTTCTCTCACGCTATCTCCTCATCAGAACAACGCCGTGAGAGAGAAGTTGAGGTGAGGCACAGAGTGCAAGAGCTCTTTCATGTTTACCAGGCCATCAAGGAGGGATTGGATCCCGTGGAGCAACAAGTTAGGGAGGTCTTCCATCAGACTGTGCGAAGCCAAACCCAAACAATGACAACCCCCAGTAGCAGCATAACTAATTGATTAAAAGTATTTTTCAATTTCAATTATCCAATTCCAATTTTGGCTCATGGGAATGGGAATGCATGGATCAACTGAGGGCTATGCCAACAATAATTGGGTAAGGACTAAGGGAGGATGGACGGACAAGTACTTTGTATTTATCACCATATATTTTGTGTAAAGAATTAAAATAAAAATTAATTTGAAGATATGGACTTGTGCCGTCCATGGTGTTTTCCTTTTTTCCTTTTATTGTTGCTAATGTATAATCGAATTGCATCTTCATGTGATAGCTGATTGTGTGTTATGAAAGGACGGATTGGTGGGTTGTTTCGGTGAGGAGATCGCATGAGAAAGAAGGAGAGAGTGTTTTTTTTTTTTTTGGTTATAATTTTGTCTTTGTTTTTAATGGCTGGGTAACAAGAGTAGATAGGAAGAACCACAGGTGGGTAAAGTGTCAAATTTTAAACCATAGGTAGGCAACTTGTAAATGGGCCAAACTACAAGTGGGTAAAGTGTATTTTTCCCCCTTTTTTAATTAAAAGCTGGGGTAACACTCTCCTTTTAGCCAAATTTACATAGATCAGCATTGTCTGCCATGGTCAACAGCCATGTAGAAATATTTTGAATGACAATTGTATGGGTTCTAGGACATCAGAATTTGGATAGCAATGAAAGAAAAGAAAATAACTGATATTGTAGGTTAAGAACACATCAATGAAAATAAGACCATAAATAAGCAGATCAATTATTTGGGAATCACTTGCTGCTCAGACAAGAAACCTACCAATCATCAAATCTGGTTCTTCACAGTCAAGATCTGCATTGTATGCCGAAATACTGTACCTTCCATTACAAACTTCTTCACCATAGATAACACATAATTTGTGATAGCTCGGAACAGATTTATTTCTATATGACCGAGCATCAGGATACACCTGCATATTTTATACATAAGCAACATAATAAAACAGATATCTAAAAGATACAAGAACAAGTAAATGGCAATTCACCTTAGTATAAGAATCCCAGACATAATCCTCAGCAGTCACCATTTCTCCTGTTTCATCCCAAGAAAACCCACTCTGATCAAGAAGAACCTTTATGTCATTATATTGTCTCCTCAAATGTTTGTATCTATTCCTCAGAGCATCTTTGTCATAGTGAGATCCAAATTTTGCATTGAACAGTCTGACCATTGCAATCCACGCCTCGGCCACAAATCCATGACCAATTTTATTCCCTCTAAGCACCTGGTCTTGTAACAATTCAATAAGGTAACGATCCATTGTTGATGTCCAATTCGTTCTTAGACATTCACTATCAGCGGAGGTACGGCCCTCCTTTTCTTCACCTACAGGAATGGTAAAACTGATTTAGGAGTACAACTTTTCGTTCAACAAAACATTTCAGAGTTTTAACCAGAAATTATTCTAGAAGCACATTATACTTGTCATCATTGACAAACAGTAATTCATATAATTTCACAACATAAGCAGATAGCAATAAGCTGGGTACAGACCAATATCCACAGCCCAGTAAATCTGACCCAACACCCAAGAGAGAATTTAAAGAAATTATTGACATGAATGATAATCTCATGGATCTTAATGAACTGGGCATGCCTACAGGCATGTAATGAAAAAACTAGAACCTATAAATCAAATATCCATTTAAGGATAGCAAACATCCAAGAGTAAATATAATTGTCACTGTATACGAATCTCTCTAATTAAACATGGCTGATAAAATTCCAGTTTATGAAGTTTAAAGACCTAATGGACACCTGAATATTAACCAAAGTCTTAATTGTGATGATCAATAAATCCCAAGTTGCATGTATAAAGATGAAACGATCGTTTATATTTCAATAAGTAAACAGAAATGTATTAATAAATAAATAAATAATTAGTGGTAAGTTACACACACACCAAGTGAATCTTGAACCCACGACCTCACCTCCAACCAATTATTATGGGAGAAGGAAGTGTCAGTTGAGCTATAGCTCATTGGCAGAACTATATTTATAAATTGAAGAGGAGTATCCTCAAGAATACAAGTTTCATATAAAGGTCCTTCTACACATTCAAAAAATGAACCTCACCAGTCTTGATCTGTATGATGTCATCTTCAAAGTTTCTCCCTCGCCATAAATGACTGCAATGTCCATTGCTGACTGCATTTCCAAATATCAATTTCAAATCTCCATAGTTTACCAAGGTCTTCTTCCTATATGAATGCGCATCTGGGTGTGCCTACATCAGCAATTGTGTGCATGAAATACGGTAAAAATGAATTCCAATAACCAAATGGATATGATAGTGTACCTTGATGTAATTATCCCAAACATAATCGTCTGCTGCTACCTTTTGTTGCATTTCATCCCAAGAAAATCCCTTTACCTCAAGTAGACTCTTCATATCAGTATAATATTTCAATAATTTCTTATAACGGTGTTTTAAGAAACTTTTTCCATATTTAGAGCCAAATTTTCCATTGAACAAGGTGAGCATATCTTTCCATGCTTGTTCCTTGAATGCATTACAGATCTTATTGCCTTTTTTAAGTTGGTCCAACATAAGCTTGACAAAATATCGGTCCATGGATGGTGTCCAATCTGTTTTTGAATGCTCTTTACTTGTCGGTACAAGGCTATTCATTGCAACACCTAATCAGT
>OU015761.1:13585849-13626499 GCA_907173295.1 Fagus sylvatica
CGTTTTTGCTCTCTTTGTTTTTCTTTGTAGTAAAACGCATGAGACAATAGCCGTTTTAGTTTTGCAGGATTGGGCTTCCTTTGGGCCTAGCCCACTTAATGAAGAATTAATTATTAACACCCAAAAAAAAAACATAAACACCCTTCTTTTTCTAGTGAGAAATAAATCCAATATTTACAAAATGAGAAGGTTATCTCAACTAAGAAATAAAAATCTAATAAAAATTTCCTTCCAAAAAAAAAAAAATCTAATAAAAAGTTATTGAGAGGTGTAACATTGATAATGAGTGTTTACATCATGTAATAATGTCCTATTAGGTATATTTGTCGATAAATCTATTGTTAGACTACATTACACATCATGCTTACAAAATATCAAATTATCTTAAATCAATAACTATTTATTAGTTGATTTATAAATTGTTTAGATTTTGTATTTTAAGCAAAAAATTATACTAAAAATATAAGTTTATGGATCCAAATATCCATTTAACTTTAACATAAAAGTTGACATGTATGCTAACTTGCTAAGAATAAAGAGGATATGTAATCCAAGTTATCCAACAATAAGATATCAAAATGTTATAATTAGTGTAACATTGAAAATTTGACAAAGAGTTACACAAAATATAACTTGTCTTGGTTCCTTGTATACATATTGGATCACATATATTAGATCACATTTGATCATTTCAAAGTTACTAAAGGCAAAAATAGTTTGATTCTATGACCCCATTAAAAAATGTTAATTAATTTTTTATTACCATTGCATTGAGAGGCCTTTTTCTTTTTAGGAATAATAGTTTGATTCTATAACCCCATTAAAAAAATATTAATTATTTTTTATTACCATTGCGTTGAGGGGCCATTTTCTTTTTAGGAATAGACTATTACAATGATGATTTAAAATTGAACTAAATTAGATTCGTTAAGCACACCCAAAAAAATAAAAAATTAGATTCGTTAAGATTATTTTAATAAGCATATTCTTTAAGGCATTTTGAATGTTGGGGATTTTTTTGGTTATATTATATGTATAATTTAAGATAAATCAAAAGATAATATGCATGCATGTTCAAAGGAGATGCCAATTTAGAGATGTCAAAAATACTAATACTAATAACAATAATGGCTCATGTGATAAATTGAAGGTTCAAATTTGGCAACTCGAAAACTAAACGCTCGAGTCAATATGTCAAATTTTAATTTTAAATGGGCAACAACTATAAAATGATATTGGACAACAATTATCTTTTGAATATAATATTAAAAATCGATGAAATAACTCCTCAATTTGGAGATGTTAAATTTTGAAGTCCGCACTATTTATTTCAAATGACAAGTTAGGTTTGACAATTCGGTTGGGAATTGTGCAGGGTCTCTATAAGTAGTCGTTGGATAGACTCACCTGAATTTGATATTTCTATTGGAGATGCACTTAGACAACCAAAATAGGGAAAAAATCTGGGGTCATACAATTGGTGATATTGTAACAACTTGCCTATTTCCTGCCCAATGGTGCACTCTCCATTTTCCGCCTCCGCCTAGTTACACGTGGGTATGATCACTCACTCTCACCTTCATATATATGATGTGTTTATATTTAAAGTAGAATTTCTGCCGTAGAAGAAAAAACTTGGTTACTTAGCTACTTCTACTTCCACTTCATAGCGCCCACCACTTATGAGTTTTGACTTTCAACATCCAACATATTTTCAAATGGATCAAGTTTACCTCCAAACCAATTTTGAAGAATCTCCTCCTTCAACCGATTATGTGACGATTCATAAGACTATCCATATATATTATTTTAAAAAAATCACAATCACATAAACTTATTAAAATAGGTCACACACCCTAATAACACATATTGATAGTCATTTGAGTCGTTATTAGCTTAGCTATCCTATCCTTCTCAAATTACCACTTGAAAGTTTACTTAAACACAAACCATGGATATTTTTACTTAAAATTGTTTTATTAATTAGGATTGATTGTTTAAATGTATTCGAGAATATTTAATTTTTTTTTTTTTTGTGTTAAATCTCATCTTTTGAAAATATGATTTTCCACTAAAAACACAAAAAATGACAACCCGTTTCTTCAAGATTTGAAAACTCGTTTCTTCAAGAGACAAGTTCAGTTTTTAAAACTCATCTATTTTCTAAAATAGCTTTTAATAATAATAAAAACTAATTAAAAAAAAAGCCTTTAAACATTATTATTTTACCAAATGGTGGTAGTTTTTTTTTTTTTACAAAAAAAAAGATAAGCAAAAATGCCCCCACAGTCTCTAATTGGTACTTACTTCTAAATTATAATTTGGTTAAGATTAGCTCACATGTCACTCATCTCTCTCTCTCTCTCTCTCTCAAACATGGGCCTCTCAGAAGAAGAAGAAGAGACGATCATCACCATTACCACCAAAACCAAAACCAAGACCAAACCCCATCTCTCTCTCTCTCTCTCTCTCTCTTCAACATGTTGTAATTTATTTTTTAAGACACCACATTCCGACTTTACAGCTCCATAGGACACGTTGACAAATACAGTTTGTGGTTGCAAACCAACACGTAACAATTGTCAAAGTGACATCTCCAAAAGTGCACCATATTTATCCCTCTCACAAACTAGATCCAACACAATTATGAGACATATACATTAATTTTAAGGATTAGTTGAACTGGTGAGTCTTGGGTTTACTCACCCCAATGGTCACTAGTTCTCTCTCAGGACCACCTAAAAAATCTTGTACCTATCATGATATATGTGGCTAGTAGGATAAAATGTTATGTATTTCCTGAAAATTAGTCAACTAGTAGTCTGATCTTGGGTGTACTCTCCAATAGTCACTAGTTTGAGTCCCCTTCAAGATCACCTAGAAAATCTTGCACTTATTGTAATACACATGTGGTTAGTAGGGTAAAAGTGTCACGTACGTGTCTTCCTGAAATTAGTTGGGATGATGTATATTTCCGATCCACGTGTCAATTAAATAAAATTATCTATATGTATTATATTTGAAAAAATCGCATCATCTCTTTTATATATGAAATGATCTATTTACTTGCTACGTAGTGGGTTAGAAGAGAATTACCCAAACCGAAGAGAATAAATTATTTCGTATCCAAACCGATATAGCTATCCCCGGAGCTAAATTATTTCGTATCAGATATAGCTATCCCCGGAGAACAGAGCATGCACAGCGTCTCATAACGTCCAAACAGCCATGCACTCAGACCTTCAAAGGTAAAGCCATACTCAGACTCTCAAAGGTTTTCTCTCTCCGCTTCCTCTTCAGAAATCAAAGGTACCAATTCAGAAATAAAGGTACTCTCTCTATCTCTCTCTATCTCTCTAACACAACACACACACAGAGTTATTACATAATAAAATTATGAAATTAGCTTATGTTCTGTTTGGTTACTGAGAAAGACTATGAAACTGGAAAAAAAAAAAAAAATGAACTAACTAAAAAACAAAAAGACTTTGAATCTGAACCTTATTTCATCTTTACTATATACACCTTGAAAGCTAAAACACCCTCTTACAATTCGCCTAGTTGAATTTTAGCTCAGCTCTTGTTCCTGTTCTCTATATTAGCTTAGCTTCACTTAATTTGGCTTAATTTTATCTTTATTATTTTTTAAATTAGAGTTCGAAATGTTAAATTTAGCAGTAGATAAACGCAGTAGATAAACGAAACATTGCACCAGCTTTGTTAATGGAATCTCTCTCTCTCTCTCTCTCTCTCTCTCTCTTTTAATTTTAATTTTTAATTTTTTCGGTTTTCTTGGCAACCAAAGAGAGGGTTAGTGCTGGAAATTTAGTTGATCGGCTAATTAGAGTTGTAATGTTGTGATTTTTGATATGCTAAAGAGGGTTAGTTTTAGAATTTTAGCTATTTGCCTAATTTGATCTAACTAATTAGGGCTTTAAATTATAGTTTTGTGATTTTTGAAATGTTAAGAGAGGATTAGTGTTGGAATTTTAGCTTGGATTGGTGTGTTTTTGGTGTATTCGCTTCATTTGATCGACTAATTAGGAGTTGTAAATTGTAGTATTGTGATATTTGAAAACAAATGTTAGAGAGGGTTTAGTGTTTTGAATATTAGCTTGGATTGGTGTTTTTTCGGTGTGTTTTCTTCATTTGATCAACTAATTAGTGTTTAAATTGGGAAAATGCTAAAGCTACTACTAATTTTACTAGAAAAGGCTTACTAATTAACGTGACAATTAATGTGGTTAGTCGTTAGGGCCACAAATAATATAATAAATAAAATTTTGAATTACTTGTTTTTTGTGATGTTTAAAATTAGACACATCAGCTTGTAAGACTTATGTAATAAAATTTATAGTAGCCGTAGCATCACTTATTTAAATTGTACTCTTGTGAGTTTTGAAAAGTTAAGACACATCAAAACAGTGTGCAGACCTTGTTAATGTGGTTTAGATAATCTTTTTTAATGTATGCATTTTGGCATACTTGTATTGGAGTTTAGGCTCGACTTATCCTTTTGTGTATCGGAAGCATAATCAAAAGGAACTATGGTTAGAATGATATTCTTGGTGTTGCAGGGTTTTGATCTTTATGAAAACCCAATACAGTGTACAACATATAATTGAATATTTCCCCCATCTCTTTCTTTTTCTTTTGCTTTTCTCAGGAACCAACCAGGGTGTTAGTATTTAGAATTTGAGCTTGCATTTTACAGGTTCTCCTTATTATCTTCACTGATTCGGTTTTGAATTCCTAATTTAGCTATAGATAAGCAAAAAGTGCACTAGCTTTGTTAATGAAACTCTGGGTTTTCATTTTCTTAGAGACCAACAATGTGTAGACCTTATTAATGTGGTTTAGATAATCTTTATTAATATATGCATTTCGGCATACTTGTATTACAGTTAGGCTTGACTCATCCTTCTATGTATTGGAAGCATAATTAAAAGGAGCTATGGTTAGAATAATATTCTTGATGCCTCCTAGGCATGAGGATAAACTACTTAGCCCGTCAGGAGTGAATACCTTGCATTACCTGGCAATTGGTTCCAGCGGGTGCGATCAGTTGCCTGCAGGAGTTTGATAGTAGCGAATATTGTATTAAGTATGCTCTGCGCTGATTAAAAATAAAAAATAAAAGTATGCTCTGTGACGTGCAACTCTCTGAGTGAAGTTCTCTTATGTTATAAAAAAGAAGAGAATTCTTGCTGTTGTAGGATTTTGATTTTTATGAAAACCCAATACAGGTTACAACATATAATTGAATATTTTTCCCCCGCTTTCTTTTTCTTTTCGATTTTCTCCAGAACCAAACGGAGTGTTAGTATGTAGAATTTGAGCTGGCATTTTACAGATTATCTTTATTATCTTCACTTTGATTGCCGATTTGGATTTGAATTTTTATTTTGTTATAGAATTCCTAATTTAACTATAGATAAGCAAAAAGTGTAGAAGCTTTGTTAATACAACTCTGGGTTTTCATTTTCTGAGAGACCCCCCCAATGATGTTATAATATGTAGGATTCAGAATCTTCCTTTTTTATTTTATTTTGTTTTATTTTTTATTTATTTTTCTCAGCAACTAAACACTGGGTACTGGGTAATATGTAGAACTTTAGTGCAGATTGGTATATTCAGTGTATTTGCTTCAGTGATCACTAGTTTGAGTTTGAATTGTTAAACGAATCGAAACAGTGTGCAAACGTTATTAATGGGTTTCAGATATTTTTGACACTTTTTTAAAATTTGACAACCCACCAATCCGTTATAATATGTTATAATATGGTTTAAAATTTGACACTTTACCAACCTGTGGTCCTTCCTATCTACTCTTGTCACCCAGCCGTTAAAAACAAAGACAAAATTATAGCCAAAAAAAAAACACCCTCTCCTTCTTTCTCATGCGATCTCCTCACTGAAACAACCCACCAATCCGTCCTTTCATAACACACAATCAGCTATCACATGAAGATGCAATTCGATTATACATTAGCAACAATAATAAAAGGAAAAAAGGAAAACACCAAAACGGCACAAGTCCATGGACGGCACAATTAGTCCATTTTTATCTTCAAAAAATTAATGGTTTTAAATTTTAATTCTTGTACACAAAATATATGGTGATAAATACAAAGTACTTGTCCGTCCATGCTCCCCTTAGTCCTTACCCAATTATTGTTGGCATAGCCCTCAGTTGATCCTTGCATTCCCATTCCCATGAGCCAAAATTGGAATTGGATAATTGAAATTGAAAAATACTTTTAATCAATTAGTTATGCTGCTACTGGGGGATGTCATTGTTCGGGTTTGGCTTCGCACAGTCCGATGGAAGACCTCCCTAACTTGTTGCTCCACAGGGATCCAATCCCTCCTTGATGGCCTGGTAAACATGAAAGAGCTCTTGCACTCTGTGCCTCACCTCAACTTCTCTCTCACGGCGTCGTTCCGATGAGAAGATAGCGTGAGAGAAAAGGAGAGAGTGTTTTGTTTTGTTATAATTTTGTCTTTGTTTTTAATGGCTGGGTAACGGGAGTAAACGGGAAGAACCACAGGGCAAGGTGTCAAATTTTAAACCACAGGCAGACAACTTGTAAATGGGCTAAACCACAGGTGGGTAAAGTGTACTTTCCCCTTAAAAAAATGAAGTAAAAAATGCCTAATTGAACTTATCGTCTATCATCTTTGGAGTACATATTTCTTATTGCATTAATTAACAGAATCTCTGGTTTGTAATAGGGGAGGACATCCAATGCCATGCAAACAGTGGTTGTTCAACAACAGATTGGACACCTTCAATGGACCGTTATCTCATAGATATAATGCTAGAGGAAGTGTGGGGAAGTAAGGGGAAGAAGATTGATCACACTTTGAACAATCATCAAGCATGGATAGATAGATATGTTTATCAAGGAAAGATTGTCATTACAACATGGAAAGATTCTCATTACAACATGACCAAGATTTTCTTAAAAGTCGTTCTAAAAGTTTGGAAAAGCAGTACTTTGATATCAAAAATCTTCTGGAACAGAGACAGTTTTCATGGGATGAAACACAGCAAATGGTCACAGCTTTTGATGATGTTTGGGATGCTTATGTGAAGGTGCTTTGTCAACTCGTTTTAATGTTGAATGTCAGTTTCAAATGTATGTGGCTATTATCTAAGACTTTGTATATGTAGGAACACCCAGATGCAAAATCATACAGAATCACGCCGAAGCCAAATTATAATGATTTGTGCTTGATTTATGGAAATCCAGCTTCAGATGGATGGTGTAACCAAGCGCGTCAAGATTTAGGCTGTAATGGTATTGGTGAGATTTTGGTTTGACAAGCTTATAAGCAATCTGCATCATTTGTTTATTTTTTCCCTCTTCAATTTTTGTTTTTAGTCAATGTGCAATTGGATTTATGTGTTCAATTTCAAAGTGTCTATATATATATATACATGTGTTCGATTTTGAAGTGTTTATTTTAATGCTTTCTTGAAGAGAGGGAAGAATAAAAACAGAAAGAAAACAAGTCAATCCTCCCAGTTTAATAAAAAACGAATCGAAGACATAATAAGATTTTTATTTTATTTTTTTACAATTTTCTGAAGGTGCCAGACTTAACAATAGCTGTCACTGGAGAACTGATTGGACACCATCAATCGACCGATTTTTTATTGATCTAATGTTAGAGAAAGTTCGCAATTGGAAGTATGATTGATCAAAAATTCAACAAGCTAGCCTGGAGTGATATGGTTGCAGAGTTTAGTGCAGAATTTGGGTCTCAGCATGACAAAGATGTCCTAAAAAGTCGTTTTATGAATTTGAGGAAGCGATTCAATGATATGAAAACTCTACTTGACCAGAGTGTATTTGCTTGGAATGAAATGCAACAGATGATAAATGCTGAAGATAATGTCTGGGATGCTTATGTCAAGGTGATCTTCTCTTCTGAATTCCTATTACATAAAGATTCTTTTTGGTCCCAGCAACTTATAGATAATTTCTGCAGGTACATCCTGATGCACGAACATACCGCAATAGAACTCTCCCAAATTTCAACGATTTGTTTATAATATATGGAAATGACATCACTGAGCAAAGACAAGATTACTCGGGTCACTTTATGGATGCTGAGGACAATGAGCTGGGAGTAAATAGTGGTCTCTCTCTCTCTCTCTTATTTCCAATATAGGTAGACAAGATTGGTACAATCAATTAAGGACTCATCAGAAGATTTCTAAGTACATGTGTGATATTAGAGGAAGGCCATGTGAAAACTGCACTAGCATGTTTAAATTACAGGTGCAATATTTGTGCATTTGCTAGTATGGTTAATGTAAATGATTTGTCTATATCCGTGTTGTAATAAGTATTAATTTGATGCTAACCAAGCCAAAAAAAAAAGGTATTTGATGGTAATACTACCACATGACTCAGTTTTCCTTAAAGTAACATATAAAAGAAGTAAAATTAACCCATTTCAAGTAATGTTTGAAGTTATTGATTTTGTTAGACAGTACAAAACAACATTACTTTTTTTTCTTTGTACCATATGCCTCTACGATAAATTCTCATGTAATGACAGTTATTTTTGAAGTTGTAGGTGAAGAAGATTACCAATCCCCTGCTAATAATGGCCCTCTGAGGATAAATTGGACAAGGCAAATGGACCGTTATTTTATTGATCTTATGTTAGAACAGTTGCACAGAGGGAATAAGATTGGTCGTACATACAATATGCAAGCTTGGACCTGGATGAATGCATCATTCAGTAATAAATTTGGACTCCTTTGTGACAAAGATGTACTGAAAGATTGGTATTGGAGCTTGAGGAAAGAGTATATGGACGTCACGGATCTCCTCAATCATAATGGCTTTGCTTGGGATGAAATTCGCCAAAAAGTGACAGCAGATGATTTTGTTTGGGAAGCTTATATCAAGGTGCCTTTTTTCTCATTAGTAATGTTGCTAGGATTAAGGTTTTTTCCCTCTCGTTTCTTTTGGTTATCACTAAAGAGCACTGAGCACCCAACAGTATGTTAAATATGTCTGCACACACATGCACATTGTTTCTTTCTTTTGTACTTTCTCCCCTTGATGAAATGATGTTAATGTAGTCTTCCTGAAGTAAACTATTTGGTGTGTAATGTAGGGTGCAGAACATAATCTCATTGATAGTTGAACATTGAATTGTATAATTTTGATCAGCTTTCATTTAAAAATGACATTTTACAGGAGCATCCTGATGCAATTGCATACAGAGATAAGATCTTAGATGATTACTGTGATTTGTGCTTGATTTATGGTAATGAAAGTCGGAATGGTAGATTAAGTTATTCGGACATAAAAATGGAGATCAACACTAACACCCTGGGAATGGGTATTGATGATCTAATTGGAGATATGCAATCTCCAGCTATGGAGTTTGAAATCTCTTGTCAGAGAAGAAAGCGGAAATCTGCAACTTCGTCAACCTCAGCATGTGTCCAAAAAGTTCAGAGAACCATCAAGGAAGAGATACAAGAGCCATGTGTAATAAAAACATATTTGGGTACTGAGGAGGACAAAGACTACAGCTCAATAGAATGTATAGTTGCAGCACTTCAAACTGTTCCAGACATGGATGATGAGCTCTTCTTGGAGGCTTGTGAACTTTTGGAAGATGAGAGAAAGGCCAAGATGTTTGTGGCCATGGATATCACAGCACGGAGAAAGTGGTTACTGAAAAAGCTTCGGCGGTAGCATTTATTTTGCTGGTTAATGTGAGATATTATTTCGGCACGTCATTGGAGTTTTGTCAATGTAAATCCGATCTAATATTAGTGTAAAGCCATTTTTCAATGTAATTTCCTACATGACTTCCTTGTTGAAATTAAAAAAGAAAAAGAACATAAAAAGAACAAAGTTACTAAAAGTTCAAGGTTTTGGATAGGAATTGAACTGGTTTTTGGTGGGAGCACCTGCACATTGGTGATGGTAATTGCCATGATCTATTCATAAAAAGTGATTAATCTTAAAACTGGTTGTTAATCTATCATAATCCTCATACTCCAGGTTTGGGACTTTACACAAAATATAGGATTGAAATGGAGTTTGTTGTTGATTGCCTTGATTGTTGATGACATGCATTCTCAATCTATAGTTTCCCAAAGCAAAAGATTTGAAGCTTAAAACATTTCATCTAATGTGTAATAATATATATATATCTTTCAACGCATATATAATATGACAGTGTTGGACTTATCTTCAAGGAAAAAGGACCATCGTTTGCTGGAATATTCATATGTGTTTCCTTGTTTTTCTTGGGGAAATCTGAATATATGTCTGAGTGGGTTGTGATAGATTAAAAGATTGTTACTTTTCCAGAAAAGTAAAAAAACGCGTGGGGCTCTCTGTTCTCTGTTTGAAGGATTGCATGGAAGTGGGATATCAACACTTTTATTTGATATCTTGGTATAGGTTGGATTTACCAATTGTCAGTTGTGGTGGGTCTAGGCATAGTTGATTCCCAAGTGAAAAAGAAAGATTCCTCTATATGGTGATAGGCTTAAACATTGCTACCTTTCCCGAAAGGTGAAAAAGAAAAGAAAAAAAACGTGTGGGCCTCTCTCTTAGAACTTTGTGTTCAAGGGATATTTACTTTTTTTTGAGAAACGGGATATATACTTTTATGCTTACACATTGCTTCCTTTCCCGAAAAGTCAAAAAGAAAAAAAACGTGTGGGCCTCTCTCTTAGAACTTTGTGTTCAAGGGATATATACTTTTTTTTTTTTAAAACGGGATATATACTTTTATGCTTACACATTGCTACCTTTTCCGAAAAGTCAAAAAAAAGAAAAAAGAAAACGTGTGGGCCTCTCTCTTAGAACTTTGTGTTCAAGGGATATATACTTTTATTTGATTCAGGGTTGTATTTACCAATTCTAAATCTAATTCTAATAAATCCGGTAGGTATGGTGGTTAGAAATTTTAAAGAGTTAATTTAGCTTTTACAAAGAAGGTTCCACGATATTGCAACGTAAATAGCTTCAGCATTCAGTATGGTAACTTAGAAAGTTCACACCAAAACAAGTCCATCCCACTTTAAAAGTCTCCACTTGCTTGTCTTCACTCTTCCTAATTTCTCATTCACTTTCCTCACTTATTTTTACAACCCCTTCACAACTTTCTTTCTCCTCCTTTCAGATCTTCTTGTCCGTCTGCTCATAAATCTTGAATGGCTCTTGTGACCAGCAAAGGAGCCTCATCTTCCTCTTCCTCACCCATCGATCCAAAAACTTTGATGTCTTCTTGAGTTTTAGAGGTGAAGATACTCCGCCAATGGTTTCACAAGCCATTTATATAATGCTTTGTGTCAACGGAGTATTTATACTTTCATCGATGAATAATCTCCCAAGGGGAGAAAAAATCTTCAGACGAACTTCTCAAAACCATTGAAGACTTCAATTTCAATAATCATATTCTCTGAAAACTATGCATCCTCCGCCTTGGTGTTTGGATGAACTTGCTAAGATTGTTGAGTGTAAGAAGAATGATCATTTGGTGGTACCGGTCTTTTACAAGGTGGATCCATCTGAAGTGCGTAACCAAAAGGGAAAGTTTGGGGAAGAACTAGCTAAGCATGAAGAAAAATTTAAAGGTGACAAGAAGGTACAAAGGTGGAGGGAAGCTCTACATGAAGCGGCCAGTATATCTGGTTGGCATTACAATAACAGGTATTTATTTAGTGACTACGTACTCTTGTTCTTTTACAATTTTTAATGATTTGGTTTGTGATGACCATTAAATTTTATTGATAAATAACAATTACCACTAATTGTTGCTAATTATTTTCTTCTTTAAATTTTACTAAATTATTAAAGTATTATTTTATCGTCATATCTTTTTTACTACAGTAGTTAGCTATAAGTTAATGATGGAAATAAAGGAACTTTTAGAAGTTTCACTTGCATATTATTTAGAAAAATTAGAAGAAAATCCTAATAATTTTTTTCCCTAAGTATTAGAAGCGGGATTACATAAATATATGAACTCATCTATTTGAATTTTCTGCAATTTTGTGCCAAAGCGTGAAGGTAATTTGTTACCCAAAAGAAGTGCTAAAAATATAATAGTTCTTCTAAATCAGTTACATGTAATACTTTAATTACCAATACTTTAGTTGTAATTTAATGTACAAATTGAATATCTTGAATTTAGTTTTTTATTTTATTTTTTAATTCTAACTTATTACATTTTTTTAACATGTTTTTTTTTATTCTGTGGGAATGGCAGCTGCACTGAATTCGAATTTATCCAAGAGAATTGTTGAAGAGATCTCATCAAATTCTAAATTAAATCGGATGCCATTATTTGTTGCTAAATACCAAGTTGGAATAAATTCTCGCGTAGAGGCCATAAAATTGCTTTTAGATATTGAGTCAAATGATGTTCGCATGGTAGGGATCTATGGCCTTGGTGGAGTAGGTAAAACTACAATCGCAAAAGCTATTTATAACAAATTTTTTCTCATTTCGAAGGAAGAAGCTTTTCTAGAGAATGTTAGAGAGAAGTCAGAGACAAATGAAGGCATAATCAAACTACAAGAGACACTTCTTTTTGAGATTCTCAAGGGATAGGAATTTGAAGGTGTCTAACGCATCTAGAGGAACCAACATGATAAATGAAAGTCTTTGTAAAAAAAGGTTCTTATAATTCTTGACGACGTGGACAAATTGGACCAAATAGAAAAATTGCTTCGGAAAGTGTGATTGGTTTGCTTTTGGAAGTAGAATCATATTAACAACAAGAGATAAGCACTTGCTAGCTACCCTTGGACTACTCTTGGAAATTGGTTTTTCAACCTATGAGGTTGAAAGGATTTGAATGAACATGAAGCTATTGAACTCTTTAGTGAGCATGCCTTTCGGAAGAAACAAACCCAATGAAGATTATTTAGAACTTGCCTAATCAAGTTATACATTATGCCAAAGGTCCTTCCACTAGCTCTAGTAAATAATGGGTGCTGATTTGTATGGAAGAACTAAACTTGAATGGAAAAGTAGATTAGATAAATATGAAAAATTTCCTCATGGAAGATATTCAAGAAATACTGAAAATAAGTTATGAAGGATTAGATGAAACTGAACAAGATATTTTCCTCGATATTGCATGTTTCTTTAAGGGACATCACATGAATAATGTTGTGGATATACTTAAAGCTTGTGATTTGTACCCAGAATGTGGTATTCCAAGACTTATTGAAAAGCGTCTTGTGACTCTTAGTCAAAATAATGAGTTGAAGATGCATGACTTGGTACAACAAATGGGTAGGGAAATTGTTCGACAAGAATCACCACAAAATCTCGGAGAACGTAGCAGACTATGGTATTATAAGGATGTTCTTGAAGTACTAACTGAAAATAAGGTATAAGTTGTTTTGATTCACTTTCTTCAATTTTTGTCAAATGGTAGATGTAGTCACTTTCTTTTCTTATTTTCTTTTTAATGTGGAAGAAATTTAATCTTATCAATATGGATTTTGTATCAAATTTAATAATTGTTATATTTTTTTTGGTTAATTCTATTGTGTGTGTGATTCACTTACTGTTTTGTCCAATTAGGGTTCGGATAAAATCCAAGGCATAATGTTGTGCCCGCCGGGTGAACCAACGAAGGTGCAATTCAATGATCAATTTCTTAAGATGAAAAATCTTAGATTGCTTCAAATTCGTAACGTACAGAGCTGTGGACGTCTTGAATATCTTCCCAATGGATTAAGGTTGCTTGATTGGCCAGGATATCCATGTCTTCATTGCCATCCAAATTCTATCCTAAAAATTTGGTTTCACTCAACTTGTCTCATAGCCGAATAGAGAAACCATTAAAGCAGGTATGTTCCTTAGTATTTATAAATTATTACTTCTTGAAATTATATTTTAAATTTTATTTTATTTTTTGTCTTCTACAGATCTCTTCGTCCCAAACCTTGACAAAAGTGAATTTCAATTATTGTGAATTCATTAGGAAATTACCTGACTTATCAATGGTTCCAAACATAAATATTTTGCGTCTTGATAAGTGTAAAAATTTAGTTGAGGTTCATGACTCCATCGGGTGTCTTGATAAGCTTGAAGAGTTGTCATTCATTGATTGCACTAAACTTCGAATTCTTCCTAGCTGTCTCATGATGAAATCTCTCAGTTATTTTTCACTTGAAAGGTGCTCAAGCCTTGAGAAGTTCCCCAATATTTCACGAGAAATGAAAAGTTTAAACTACTTATATATGACTAGGACTGCTATTTGCGAGTTGCCTCCGTCATTTGAGAATCTCACCGGGCTTGAATACTTAAAGTTCGGAAACAATTTGGAAGGTGTGCATTTTACAGGTAGCATATATAAATTACAACATATTAAGCATCTCATTATTCAAGGTGATGTCATATTTCCGAACAACGTGGAGACTGATAGAGGATCACAATGTAAATTTAATGAAGGCTTTTCCAATGTTTTTCCGAACTTGGAACTTCTACACCTTTCTAATTTTAAAATTCGTTCAAAAATAGATTTTATTTTGACAATTTGTTGGTCCCACACATTAAATTGTTAGAAATCCAGAGTAGCAATGTTGTTACCCTCCCAGAAAGCATTAGCAGATTTGAGGGATTAATAAGCCTCCGTATAAAGAATTGCAATGAGTTTCGAGACATTCCAAGGCTTCCACGAAGTATAGAATCTGTTGATTTCTCAAACTGTGACTCGTTGGATTCATCATCATCAACCAAATTATTCCATCAGGTCTCTCTCTCCCTCTCTCTCTTGAAGTTATTTAGAAACAATTTTTGTTAGCTTCACAAATAGCAATACATGACTAGCTTTACTAACATGTCATTTGTTGAATTTGGTAATTGCCTGCAGTTTAGAGAAATCATAATGGGTCCACAGTTATCTAATGACCTATCATTTAAAGTACCAGGAAATGAGATTCCAAATTGGTTCGATCATCAAAGTGTCGGAAGTTCCATATCATTTTGGGTTGGTCCGGGATTTACAGAATTTGCTCTATGTCTTCTTGTTGATGATGTGTTTAATTGTTGTGTCGACATTTCCATCAATGGTGGTAGAAAACGAGATTTCTGTCAATTTGGACCTCCCTCAACTCGGTATGACCATCTGTGGTTTTACTGGAGTCAGGACTTAATCCAGAGGTGTTACTGGAGGCAGGACTTGAATCTAGGTGATCGAAATCACGTTGAGCTTTTCTGTAGAACCACTGCTCGCGGTAAACCCACTACTATTCTTCCAAACATCATAAAAAGGATAGGAGTCCATGTAGAATGCATTTGTCCTCAAATTTCGAAGACAATTTTTCAGCGTTGGCTCAAACAATCTCTTCTCAGAGGTCCGACTCGTTTTATCCTCGCGTACACCGAAGTCATAACCTGTGCCCAACCCAGACTACTTCTCGTCGACTATTACTAAAACTAAAACCACGAAAAATCATAAGCAAGAGAAACTGGGCCCTAGCATACCAGGATTGCAAATATTTGTATGGATACCTCAAGCCTGTTCCCATTGTCCCAACTACATGGCCCCCATGTATTCACCGAGATTGATTTCAAGCTTTGATTCGGGCTCATCTCTGCTGGCCCATCCCTCTCTAAATGATGACTCCAACTTCAATCTGTATTCACTGTGGAAGAAACTGGGAACATTCTTGATGAAAATATGCCAAGGTATGCTTTTTTGTTGCTTTGTTTTATTTGCATGTTTGTGTGTCTTTGTCTCTTGCTTCCCTCTCTCTCTAAATTAATTGAATTATCTGAGAGAAAACCAAAATTGGGGTTTAAGAAACCCAATGGATGAAAAGTTCCTTACTTTAAAAAAAATATTGTGGAATTGGATCGTTGTGATTAAAAAAATGGGTTTCTGCCTAAGATGTTTGCCTTAGAACTCATTGCCAGACCTTTTCTTTCAATTTAAACTTTGTAGACTTCAAATTAACACATTTTTGTTTTGTTTTGTTTGCAATCTAGTTTCCTCTGTTTTGATGTATATTCTATTTTCTTGTGCTAACCTGCTGCCCAATGTTTCTTTATAGGCATTTAAGATCTTCTTACTATTGACTTTTAATGTAAAAGTCTTTCATTCTCTTTGCAGGTTAGGGACTTGAAATAATGGTGTACCAAGAAGATTTCAAGGTGTGTGTATGGCTGGATTTGGCGGTCAAGTATGTGGGTTCCTTTTGTATTTTATAGGCATTTATTTGATCTTATTACTCTGGATTGGTCTTAATGGGTTATTTATTTTTTATTCTGTTCTTTTTTCTGGAAGTGATTGTAACTTATTTAATTTGTTTCTTCATTAACTAGCTTAGCAGTAGGACTGATTTAAATTTGTTAGCAAAAAAGATTGATTTAAATTATATTGGATTTAGCTTATAGCAATGTGTATTCCAATAAGTATCATCTGTTTTTAATGAAAAGAAAAACTACTTTTATTACCAATTAGCCTTGTCCCGGCAAAGAGCATTCTGCAATGTTTTGTTGAATGAATAATTATCCCCTTAAATAAGTTTTTTGTTATCACTGAATTAGTGCTACCTTTATTTTTCACTACATTAATTTAGTCCTAAATCCCAAAAAAATTCAATTCATGCTTTGACCTCTCGAAGATTAAATTCAGGTTCCGTTTGCACAAAGCTAAAAGATCTAAAATTTATTTGAGAAAATGCATTATCACATGACATCTAAGATAGTAATCATAGAGAAATGCATAAATTTAGCTGCTTAAAGCAATATCTTGGCAATGGCTGCAGCCACTGTTGAGACATCATGCACAAGTTTGTTCTCAACAGTCAGTGGTGAATTCCCTGAGAAACCCTCTTCACAATAATTGGCCTCATTGGCAGCATCATTAGCACCTTGTTCAGCAAACCTTTTCTTTCAATTTAAACTTTGCAGACTTCAAATTAACACATTTTTTTTGTTTTGTTTGCAATCTAGTTTCCTCTGTTTTGATGTATATTCTATTTTCTTGTGCTAACCTGCTGCCCAATGTTTCTTTATGGGCATTTAAGATCTTCTTACTATTGACTTTTAATGTAAAAGTCTTTCATTCTCTTTGCAGGTTAGGGACTTGAAATAATGGTGTACCAAGAAGATTTCAAGGTGTGTGTATGGCTGGATTTGGAGGTCAAGTATGTGGGTTCCTTTTGTATTTTATAGGCATTTATTTGATCTTATTACTCTAGATTGGTCTTAATGGGTTATTTATTTTTTATTCTGTTCTTTTTTCTGGAAGTGATTGTAACTTATTTAATTTGTTTCTTCATTAACTAGCTTAGCAGTAGGACTGATTTAAATTTGTTAGCAAAAAAGATTGATTTAAATTATATTGGATTTAGCTTATAGCAATGTGTATTCCAATAAGTATCATCTGTTTTTAATGAAAAGAAAAACTACTTTTATTACCAATTAGCCTTGTCCCGGCAAAGAGCATTCTGCAATGTTTTGTTGAATGAATAATTATCCCCTTAAATAAGTTTTTTATCATTTCTGTGCAGAAAAGGAGGGCCTTTCCTATGCTGAATACGAATTGCGCATCAACAATGGCTTGGATTGAAATGGTCAAACTGTTAATGGGAAGTTTGATCTCATCATAGATTCTCTGAGGCATAGATACAAGCATTTGATGAGGCAATATAACAACATAAAGGTTCTTCTTGTACATAGTGGGTTATCTTAATCCATAGAATTTTTATCCATTCTTGTTTTTAATAGATAACTTGTGGTTCTATCATCATTCTTATATATAAAAAAAATCTAGGAGCATCCTGATGCTTTCTGAGCTTCACAAATTATTTTTTATATATGGTGAAGAGGTTTCCAACGGAGATGCAGCATTTCAGCATGCATTTCAGATTTCGATAGTGAAGCCCAAATTTGATGATTGGTATCATGGTATGTTTCTTGTTTCAGCATTGAGATCTTCCCAAATAATTCACAAAAGTTATTCTCTGCTTATATTGTCTTATTTTGATTGTGTTGTTCCTTAACTTACAATATCCATGTCCTTTCAGTTGCATTATCTCATTTTCTGTCATTGCTATCCAAAATCTGATGTCACAGAACCAAATTTTCAATCCAAAATTTTTGTTATCAAAATTATTCTGAAAAGGCATTAAGTTTTATGAGTTAATGGACAAGTATAGTAAAAAAGGCATATAATGTTTTAGACTAACAGAGATCAACATCTAATTGGTCATACTCTAGAAATTTTGGACCTTTCAAATGGAGGATGTTGAGTTCTATGGTGGAAAATTTGAACGTTCAATTGATTAATGTAGTTGATGGGTTAATGCTAATGCAGGGCCAACAAAAAAGAAGGTTCTTCTTTGACCAAGAATAACATGAATGAGATATGATTCTCTTGAGCCAAAGCATGATACATAGTGTAGAACATTTGGGTCGTCTAAGAGGGTCATGGAAACAACACAATGTTGTTCGACTTAAGAATTGAGGTAAACTACACTTAAGTTACCTAGAAGAGTCAGAGCTTTATAGAGAATATTTTTTCCTTGATTTTTCCATTTTGGAGGATTGTGGTCTGAAGAGAGTATAATTGAAGGAATTGATACTAAGTGCTTGAGCAACTTGTTGGCATTGAAAAGCCATTGGGGTCTCTTGATCAGAAACCTAGCATACCTTTTTTGGGTACTAAATACAGTTACGTGTGTGCTTTTGTAATATTTTTAAACTAGAGCAATTAAATGAAGGTCAACATAAGAGACAATTTTTTTTTTCTTTTTTCCTTATCTTATCTTGATGCATCTCGGGTTTATGTAACAATCTCCCCCAAATTCCTTCCTAAAATCCCTAAACAAACAAGCAACAGGAAAAGTGATGCATTTTGGAACTAGAACTGTAGAAATTACTCCCCACATACTTTCTTTCCCTCTTCACTATCCCTATTAGTGTTGCTCACAGAATTGAGAAGTTGCAAAGGGACTTCTTGTGGGGTGGCATGGGAAATGACTTTAAACACCATCTGGTGGGTTAGGATAAGGTGTGTGTCCCAAAGGCAAAAGGGGGATTGGGTGTTCGGAGCTTGGTTCTATTTAATAAAGCTCTTTTGGGGAAATGGCTGTGGCGGTTTGGATTGGAAGAAAATAATTTGTGGCAGCGGATTTTGGTGGCGAAGTATGGGGTCGAGCTAGGGGGTTGGCGCACCAATCCTATTAGGGGTGCCCACGGTTGCGGTCTTTGGAAGGGTATTTTGTCAAGTTGGGATGATTATTTCCAACATGTTCAATTCGTGGTTGGCCAAGGAAACCGAGCTTGCTTTTGGGAAGACAAGTGGTGTGGTGATTTCGCCTTGAAGGATCGGTTCCCTTTACTTTTTACTTGTTCTAACAACCGTGGGGCCACTATTGAGACCGTTCTGCTCAGATCAGCCGCAGGGGGTGTTGATGAGTGGAATGTTACCTTTACCCATAGTTTTAATGATTGGGAAGTTGAGATGGTGGTGGAGTTTTTCCAAGTATTGTCTTCAGTTGCTGTTCCTAACTTGGTTCCTGATGGGTTGAAATGGAGTTGCAATAAGGGTGGTGTGTTTGATTCTAGATCTTTCTATGCAGCCTTAAATAATAGGCCGGGGGTGATGTTTCCTTGGAAGTGTGTTTGGAAGGTTAAAGCGTCTCCTAGAGTGTCATTCTTTATTTGGTCGGCGGCTTGGGGGAAGATTCTTACTTGTGACAACCTCATGCGGAGATGATACACAATGGCGGGGTGGTATTGTATGTGCCAATGTGATGAGGAGACGGTGGATCATCTGTTAATCCACTGTTCTGATTTCAGCTTCTTTGGAATTTTGTGTTCCGTGCTTTTCATATCCATTGGAACTCTTCCGAGAAGGGTGCTGGAATTATTATCTGGATGGTGGAACTGGTTTGGAAAGGCATCAGTCCAACATTTGGAATTTAATCCCCCATTGTTTAATGTGGACGGTGTGGCGGGAAAGAAACTCCAGAATTTTTGAAGACAAGAGGAAGTCAGCAGATCAGCTTCTGGGTTCATTTGTTGAGTCCCTTTTTGAGTGGGCAAGGGCTTGGGGTTTTACTAATACTATTACTGTCCATGATTTTGTTGCTGGTTTGCATGCAGATTTTACTTCTATTTCTATATTGTAATGCTGTTCTCTCGGTTGCACATTTTGTGCACACTGAGTTTCTTTTATACCAGTTTTCTTACCTATCAAAAAAAAAAAATTAAAAAAAAGTTCTGAAAATAAGTGATGTAAGGGCCCTTTTCTTCTTTTCAAGAAAATTCTTTCTGGTAATGATATAAGTCTTTTTTGGGTGTAAAATATGGTTTGAGGAGGAAGATCTTTCCCAGATATGTTTTCCATTGTTCAGAATAAGAGTGCATTAAAAGCCAGTAATGTTTTCTGTTGTTGGGAATAAGAGCACAATGGTAGCCCTCTTTTGTTTTTATTTTTTTTTTTGTAGAAGTGTGAAATTTGGTAAATTTCGTTGTATTAGCTTAATAGATTTGGTTAAAAGGGGAGATGGACTTCATCTTGTATCTCCATTATGAAATTCTCAGTTCTTGTTAACAGTTTCCCCAGCTGGCTTCTTTAGCATTATAGAGGTTTAAGTAAAGGGGATCCTTTATCCCTCTCTTGTGTTTTTTGGTTATGAAGATGTTGAGCAGAATGATTGCAAGAGTGGCATGTGGCATTCTATTTAGGTCTTTACAGGGGGAGAGGGAATGGAGTATTCACACTATTTATAGACGACCCTATCATCTTTTATTGGAGATATACTACTTGAGCTAAGATATCTTAGTTGTTTGCTTCTTTGCTTTGAGATTTTTCCAAATTTAAAATGATTCTGGGTTCATGTGAATTGGTTTGGGCAGGAAGATATCTTCCTGCCAAATTAAGTTCAGGGTTGCTGATCCATATGGATTTGGACATTGAGGTTTGAAGAAATTGGAATTTGGAATTTGGTGATTGAATGGATGTGGACATTGAGGTTTGAAGAAATTGTATTTGTCAAAAGGGGGGGCAGGATTGCTCTTTTCAGAGTGCTCTTTGGTGTTTGCCAACCAACTTTCCTTCTCTCTTCGCTATGCTGATCCATATGGCACATATGTAAGATAGATTGAAGTGCATTTTCTTTGTGTTTGATTTCATTTTATAATTATGTTTGTTCCTTTCTATGTATCATATCAAACAGTGAAAAAATTGGAGGGAAAAAAAAAAGCCTAGTTCTCTGCGTTAGATTTTTTTGTCCTGCCTGACATAAGCTTGAAGGAGGAAACGGACTATCTCAGATCCACTTTTTTTTTTTCATCCATCATAATCCCTTTTAAATGTTATTGTTAGGAAGCTTTAGTTATTGTTTTGTACACATGCATTTGTAATCATGTTATATACTCAGTGATAAGGAAGAGCTTATTTGGTTTAGTTCATAATTATCAATAAAGATGCTAGTCAGAAATTTTGAGTCGGTAACATAATGACAGAGGCAGGGAAGGCCTGTATATGAATAAATGTGCTTACAGTTTCAGCATAAGTCAAGATGTAGCTGTTTTTCTTCTGCTGGAAGTTGAAAATAAATCTCATTGTTTGGCACTCTCAATGTGAGTTTCTCTTCTTTCTTAGTCCTTGTAGTTTGATATTAGCCTATACATTACACAAATTAAAGGAGGGGATTTTTGGATGCTAATGACATTTGATTATCTACACCTGGAATGACTAGCATCTACATTTTGATTAAGTTAATTGTGGGTTTTGTGCAGTTCTTATTATAGTGGTGTTTGTGCAACATCAAGAAAGTGTGAGATTTTGATTGGATGCAGGCAAGGCTAATTAGTACATCAACCAAAAGAAAAAAGGGCTTGTCAGCATATCAAGAGATAGTCAGAGGTAGATACTATATTCTTGTGGTTGTGGCTTTTGTTATTCAGGTGGCACTAAGAACTATTTCTTTGATGGAGGCTTGAGGGATACCCTAGTGGCCGTTTGAGCACCTCTTGGGGTGCTTGGGCACTGGGGTTCAAACCCCATCAATCCCCTTCCCTCTATTTACCTAGCCAAAAAAACTATTTCTTTGACATATGTGCGCACATATACGGGTAATTATTTGATTAGTTGTTATATAGATGGCATTTATACACACACATATTGGGTTTAACAAAGACTTTGAGAAATTATTTTAAACTGTCATGTCAATAATATTAAAAAAAAAAAACACACATATTGTTTAACAAAGACTTTGAGAAATTTTTAATGTCATAATAATATTAAAAAAAAAAGTGAATTTTTAATGTATAACATTAAATGGTGTCATTATAGAGGAGAAAAGAGAGGGAGGGGGGGGGGGGGGGGGGGAGAGGAGGGGTAAGACAAAGGATGAGTCCGTAATAAAAAGGCCTAGAAAATTCATTCACCATTTTTTGATGAATTTGAAGGATGTAAAATCTTCTTGGTCAAAATGGATTTTCTTGGGATGATACTAAACAAATGGTGATAGCAAGTGATCGTTACACTAGTTTTTTGTTCACATTTTGATTTGATCTCTACCTTTGGGGTAGCAGTGAACTGAGATAATATACATGCCTGGTCACCCATGCAGTTGTACAGAAATAAAGCCTTGATGAACATCAACGACTTGTGCTTGATACACTTACAACATCAGATAGATACCACCGATCAAGTCATTATTTAGACTTTGATGATGACTTTCAAGGAGTGAATATGGGTGTGTTTTTATATCCTGTCATGGATTTGCAGAAATGTTGCATTTGTCAGTTGCATTTAAATGTGGGCTATTGGTATTGTGCTTATATTGAGACTTTTTTCGGTAGTGATTATTTTGGTTATGCAAAGACCTAATTACTCATTTTTATCACTATTATTATTCTAGGGAGTGCATAAAACAAGAAAGAGTCAGAGCCAGGCAACCAAACTCCTTTTCCCTTTCCTTCTTTATTAGTCAAGCAGAGATTGCTGGAAATCTATCCCCACTAGAATTTCATTAATTTTGAAGAAAAATGGCCTCTTACCATCTCCAACATTTATATACCCCAATCTCTCTTTTAGCCACTCTTTGGGTAGTCTGCTTTCAACAAGAATCAGTAATATGCTTACAGCTGATTGTAAGCGAAGCCAGTTATGATCTAAGTACGTAGTACCTAATGATAAGAAATGTTTGCAAACTTGTCCATATTAAGGGAGAAATAAGCACCTTTAACAGCCCACAATAAACACACACACCAATAAAAAAAAGTGTTGCAGAGAAATGAGCAGAAGCTACTTGGCCTTTTGAATAATGGATTGGACAGGCCCTGACCTGATTGTAGTTCATTTCATTTATTACTTCATTAATTAACTAGGAACTAAATGCAGTAAGACTGATTTAAATTATATATGTTTTGTTTTAGCTTATAGCAATGTGTATTTCATCAAGTATCATTTGTTTTTATTGAATACATACTACTTTTATCATCTCTGTAGGTGGAAAACAGGAGGGTCATTACTCTGTTGATGGTGAAAATGTCAGAACAAATTGGATATCAATAATGGATTGCTGCCTTGTCGAATTGTTACAAGAAAAGAGCTGGTGCTTAGAGGAAATAAAATTGGAAATGGATCCGTGGTCGAGACTTGGATTGAAATGGTCAGACTGTTCAATGGGAAATTTCGATCTCACTATAGCAAAGACTTCAAGGCATAGATACAAACATTTGAGAAGGCAATATAATGATACAAAGGTTCTTCTTGAACAGAGTCATTCTTCTTTTGATGAAACTGGAGAAATGGTAATTGCTGAGATTATGGCTGTGATTCTTTAGCAGGGTGAACTGTTCATTTATACATTCTTGTATCTTTAGATAATTTGTTGTTTTATTATGTTGCTTATGTATAAGAGGAAAGTTCTGCCCTAGCATTTAATTAAAAATAATGAACTATCAGTTGCCTTATTGAACTTGAATTAATCGAAACTCATGTATTATAAACTTAAAATCAGATTACATTCACTTAATCAGATTATATCTTCAACAAAGTTTATTGGCATGCTATAGGTACTAGTTCCTTGTGAAGTTTATTAATATTTACTAAGAAGATAAAAAGAAAAGGAAAAGAAAATACAGGTGGGGGGTGGTAGAATTTTGTTCAAGTCAATGGCTGCAGAGAATTTAGGGATACAGGACTCAATCATTGGACAGTCCTGCAAAGTAGTGAAAGATTGCTAATCATTAAGCAAGGCCACATGTGTACCAGACATGTTAAAAGCCAATTTGTCAAATAACCATAGAAAGAAGTAAAGAATTCTATACGTTTTGCTTGTTCTGCTTCTGAGCTAGCTCATCTTCATTTTGTCTCCTAGGCCCAGCTGGTGTGCTTGACTTTTCATTATCAAGGAAGTGGCTAAGAAATGAATTAAATACGCAGCCTCAACTTGTCACATGATTTCAAAATTTTTTATTTGTCTTACTTGCTTCTTTCCTAGCAATTATGATTAAAAAAAAAAAAAAAGTAAGAGCACAAAATAGGATACTCATGTGTGCATATACCAGTCTAGGAAAGAGCTGAGGAAGAGGAGGATTGTAATTTGTAAATCATCTAAATTGTTTTTAAATGGTTTGGATTTGATTCGAGAAAAAGCTTATTGATATGGGTTATTTAGCAAACAATTAAAAGCTCTTGAAATTTGAACCTGGACACAATAACATACATGTGAGCTCATTAGCATGGACCTTGATATGAATACATGTGCTTGTGTGTCTATGTGTGTCTATACATATTCTTTAAAAGTATTTGTTTAAATTTATAAATAGAGATAAAATCATTGTTTTTAATTTATTGGTAATATAAATAAGACATTTTATTTTTAATACAAATCAAAACGTTCATAAACAAGATCAAGATTGTTCGAAAAATAAATATACAAAATGTGAATATGTAATCTAGCTAGCTTAGTGAAGAATTCAAACTTGACTAGTATTCAAACAAAATCCAATAATCAAATCTTAAATTTTTGTTATCCACCTCAGATAAGCTTGATTTCAAATATAGCCCTAGAGTAAGTAGCATTGCTACAAAACTTGGAGCCAATGCAGCAAGTCTGAATTTCATTCCTATGGTCTACAGTGATGGATCAATATGTTAAGCTAGCCTCTGATGCACAGTTTTGGTATTTAACAAGCAAAAAATGCTTTTCATTACAATCTGCTATGGAAACCAAAGGATTTTACTTTTTGAGGTCTAATATTGTACTCAAGTGCCACTAAGTTAAGCATTATCAAAAGCTTAATAGTGAATAAACCACCAAGTAATCTTTATCCCTTCCTTTTTTTTTCCCCCTTCTGACACTTGAGAGTGACATCATGTAGTCCTGACCCCCCTACGCAGTAGAAAATCACTGTCTGCATGGGTTGTACATTGTCCATTACCTCTCTACCTGTCTCTCTCACACCAAAGATCCCCCTTTTGTGAGAGAGAGATTAAATTTCTGATCTGTATGTCACAAGAAGTCACTTGGCTGTTACTTTTGGTACAAATTAGTTGTATTCAAGTACAGACATGTATTGAACTCAAGTAGGGCCAAGTCTAAGAGCTCTGGACACCCACGTTAGCAACTAAAAAAAAAATAGGGTGCAAATTGATAGCATGACTATTACAATGTGAATCATGTTAAAGGCCTCCCTTTTCACATATTTATGTATGTCATCCCAATCTGGTATCATGTGAATTGTGATCTTCACTTACCTAATCAACTAAACATTTTGCTTTTAACCATCAATCGACCAATCAAAAACAATTTCATAATCAGCTGTTTTTGGGAAGATATCATACTTTTTCAGTATTTGCATCATGCTCTTTCAATATCCCACCAACCTATCCTGCCTGAAACATAGGACTTAGAACAGAGCACCCAAAACTCCTTAATATGCAAATTATCATCTGCAACCCAGCCAAACTTTGACAAGAAGCAATCCCTACCAACTTGGTTTCTAGATCAGAATTGTCATGAGTAAACAAAATGTGCCTATCTTTTATTCCAGCAAGTACATACTTTTCACAATTTTCAAAAACTTGCATGTAATCAATAATTTGTACAAAATATACTATGCAAAACCTAGAACCAAACAATTTCCAAGGGACAATGAGATAAGCCCTGAGCCAAAGCTTATTCATCTTTAAAAGTTAAGAAAAAGAAGAAGAAGAATACAGCTCAATTGTAATCGCAAAAGAGTATTCTCAAGTGTAGACCGTAATTTATTCAAGTGAAGAAGTAAATTCTTCACGTTCATCAATCATCTGGGAAACCTAGAAACCGATTGATAAGCTTGGCAACTGGTGTGGCATCACCTGGATGATATGGAAGGAGAGACTCTAAATTCATAGCCTCTATGGTCTGATGAAGTGTTGGAGGACCGGCACAGTATAAATGCTTCCTCTCTGCTAGTTCTTCTGCTAATTCACTTTGATGATTGTCCATCAAATCTTCATTCACCACCACAATTAAAGGCTTACCAAGTCGCAATGTCTCAAATATGCTTCCTGACCCTGCACCATGGTCAAAATCAGTTGTAATTATAAATTGGTACAGAAAATATAAATCCTCTAACAATCCAAAACTTGGATGTAAAACTAAAAGTACTTTGGCTGTGCATATCTCTCTGTGTGTGTTTAGAATATAGTTAACATGTAATCTTGAAAAACTTGATCTTGGTAAACCAAAAGTACTTTGGCTTCGCTCTCTGTGTGTGTTTAATATAGTTAACATGGGCATCTTGAATACAAGTGCTTCGAAATTGGTACAAGTTGTATGGACTTTGGTACAATTGCCTTATCGTTGATTCTCTGGGCTCTTCAATTTATTTACTTAATGGAATTTTGGGAACAAATACCACCCTCATGAATGGAAGGTAACAGTATCAAGAAATAAGGTCTGGCCTGAAAATAACTTTTCATTTCATGTAATGATGTACATAAGTACAAATTATTTTTTCCTTTTAGAAGACAGGACAAATCCTACTACAATGCCTAACTCAAATTTGAACCATAACAGGAGTTCATCTGCTGTATGACAGGCTATACTCAATAACCAAAGTAAACAGTGCAACAAAGCATATCAAGTCCAATAATAACATATCAGGAGATTCCCCAATGACAACTATAGGAATGAGAATTGAAGGGAAATCACATACATAGAATTTTGAATGAAATGATGATTTTTGTTTTTTAATAAGTAAAGGTGAAGTTTTATTCGAAAAAATGGACAAAGAGACAAACAAATTCTTATGAGAATGCACCTATTTAAGTTCTCACAAGGGTTTGGTTTTTGCGTTTATTCTCTTTTTCTTTCCTCAGGAAATTCCCACAAGAACTTAGTTCTACTCCCAATTCCTTAATTAAAAATGAACTACATTCTATAATTAATCTTCAAGCCAAATATGTTAGCCTATAGGCTATATTTGTGTTCTAAGATACATTTCACAAACATTAGCAACCAAATCGGGGACTGAAATCAATCTGAAGTATCAAGGCAACAAAAATTATAACATATCCACATGCCATCCTGATGATTCTATAGCTGTTAAAAAGCCCAAGGAGATGAAATTGTGCAAATGACTGGTATCAGTCTGATGATTTTTAAGATCGAAATAAAGATTATTGAAAATAAAAAGGATCCAGTGATCTTCGTGTTTGGTACAAATGAAGCCCAATTCATTAGATAATAAATCAAGCATTATGGGCAAGCAGGAAACTGCCAAGTCCTTCTTTCTCCCATTTTCTCTCTCTCCTCCAGAAGTTCTCTGCTTCTCTCTCTCTTGCTCTCGGCCAAAATCCAGCCATTTCCAAACCCAAACAACTTAGCAAAGGGCAAGATATTAGAACATAGAGAGGATAGGTAACAAAACTATCAAGTGCTACCTGCGTGACTGATCACCAGAGATCCTCTACAATAATTGCTTTAAAAACCAAAACTATGATCTCAGATAATCCAACTTCAATAAAGCAATGCTTGATGAGAAAGTAAAGAAGTCTACAACAAGGGACCCATGTTAGATTTGAACCAATGATCTTCCAAATGAAGCCCAATTCATTAGATAATAAATCAAGCATGGGCAGGAAAAATAACAAGATATTAGAACATAGAGAGGATAGGTAACAAAACTATCAAGTGCTACCTGCGTGACTGATCACCAGAGATGCTGATCTCAGATAATCCGCAATGCTTGATGAGAAAGTAAAGAAGTCTACAACAAGGGACCCATCTTCTCCACCAGACTCAAAAAAAAATATTTTAAACATTGATATCAAATGTGCTGGGAACTTATAAAAAAAAATCACTTGGTAAATATTTTGATAGAACTCAACTCCAAGTGTAATTCCCATGTCCAACTTCAGCAAGAACTCAAATTAATGTTAATATGTTTCTTCTTCTTCTTCTTCCTTATCTCTCTTTTCTTTTTTTTTTATTTATTGAAAATAAATAAAGTAAATAAAGTTTACAGAAATGTTCAAAATTTTTTTTTAATGCTAGATCCCCTTCTCCACCTTTGGTGATTTGCTGGTGTTAGTTGTCTTTTTCTATGTCTCAACAGGTACCCCAATCCCAGAAGAGAGAGAGAGAGAGAGAGAGAGATTATGAGATGCTAAAAACAAGTCAATATTGGCATCCTGAAAGTTGTACAGAAAACCTCAAGTTTTGTATATAAAAAATTTCGAAAGACCATAACAGATGAAAGGATCTGATAAAATCTTCAAGAATGACATGCATTTCCCCTTTGCAGAAATTATGAGGTTCTAGTACAACCCAAAAAATTCATCATTAAAACTTCCCGATCCCCAAGCTCTCAAATTGACATAACTCATTCAATCCAAATTGAAGCAGCAATAACTGAATTACTATAGATTTCATTAGAAACCAGAACACCAGAAATGGTGAAATACTACTGCCAAAGTTATAAAATTTACCTTCGTGGGTGTGTATGATCCACGACCCATCTGAATGACAAGATGGGTATACCCTCTTTTCGACAACTCTTGCTTAACTTCCCGAGTATCCACTGCTCTAACAAGAGCATCAAAAGAAGTTGTTCCAACCGTTACGAAAACCGTTTTTCTTGCCTTTACACCATTCTCAGAATCTCCCATCATAATAACTTATTTCTTCGCCACAATCCACACCAACCAACCTCTTCAGCCAAGAGAAAATATCTAAAATAACAAGCACTTCAATTAATAAAACCACCAAAAAAAAAAAAAATGCACCTCCTAAGTCCTAATCAAACAATATCACAACATCCCCTTCTCATTTCAAAGTTCACACACACTTTTTCAAATCTACCCCTAAATAAATTGGAAAATTTTATATTATATTATACATATTTGATTGTATATATAACAATAATCCAGAGAACCCAATAGTCTTTGTACAAGATTGACTAATTCCTTTATATAGTGAAAAGGGGAAACAATAAAAAACCAGGAAAAACTTTAAAAATTTTAAAATTTGACAAATACCCATCAGAATTTGAAGTAAGATCTACTAAATTGAATGAGTGTGATCAATATAAATTCACTAAAAAAAATAAAAAATAATTTTTACTAATTAAGCTTGAGCATGAAATTACAGAGAGTTATATGAAAATAAATGCAGCAATAAAATTATAGGAATGTAAAGCAATTTCGAATTCGGCTAAAGGAATATCTGTACCTTATTCAGCTAAATTTATCTTTCCATTGAATTAGATTGCTGTGATTTTAGGGTTTCGGTTCAGTTCAGAGAGAGATAGGGGAAACGCACCGTTTTTGCTCTCTTTGTTTTTCTTTGTAGTAAAACGCATGGGACAATGGCCGTTTTAGTTTTGCAGGATTGGGCTTACTTTGGGCCTAGCCCACTTAATGAAGAATTAATTATTAACACCCAAAAAAAAAACATAAACACCCTTCTTTTTCTAGTGAGAAATAAATCCAATATTACAAAATGAGAAGGTTATCTCAACTAAGAAATAAAAATCTAATAAAAAGTTCCTTTCAAACAAAAAAAAATCTAATAAAAAGTTATTGAGAGGTGTAACATTGATAATGAGTGTTTACATCATGTAATAATGTCCTATTAGGTATATTTGTCGATAAATCTATTGTTAGACTACATTACACATCATGCTTACAAAATATCAAATTATCTTAAATCAATAACTATTTATTAGTTGATTTATAAATTGTTTAGATTTTGTATTTTAAGCAAAAAATTATACTAAAAATATAAGTTTATGGATCCAAATATCCATTTAACTTTAACATAAAAGTTGACATGTATGCTAACTTGCTAAGAATAAAGAGGATATGTAATCCAAGTTATCCAACAATAAGATATCAAAATGTTATAATTAGTGTAACATTGAAAATTTGACAAAGAGTTACACAAAATATAACTTGTCTTGGTTCCTTGTATACATATTGGATCACATATATTAGATCACATTTGATCATTTCAAAGTTACTAAAGGCAAAAATAGTTTGATTCTATGACCCCATTAAAAAATGTTAATTAATTTTTTATTACCATTGCATTGAGAGGCCTTTTTCTTTTTAGGAATAATAGTTTGATTCTATAACCCCATTAAAAAAATATTAATTATTTTTTTTATTACCATTGCGTTGAGGGGCCATTTTCTTTTTAGGAATAGACTATTACAATGATGATTTAAAATTGAACTAAATTAGATTCGTTAAGCACACCCAAAAAAATAAAAAATTAGATTCGTTAAGATTATTTTAATAAGCATATTCTTTAAGGCATTTTGAATGTTGGGGATTTTTTTGGTTATATTATATGTATAATTTAAGATAAATCAAAAGATAATATGCATGCATGTTCAAAGGAGATGCCAATTTAGAGATGTCAAAAATACTAATAACAATAATGGCTCATGTGATAAATTGAAGGTTCAAATTTGGCAACTCGAAAACTAAACGCTCGAGTCAATATGTCAAATTTTAATTTAAATGGGCAACAACTATAAAATGATATTGGACAACAATTATCTTTTGAATATAATATTAAAAATCGATGAAATAACTCCTCAATTTGGAGATGTTAAATTTGAAGTCCGCACTATTTATTTCAAATCACAAGTTAGGTTTGACAATTCGGTTGGAAATTGTGCAGGGTCTATAAGTAGTCGTTGGATAGACTCACCTGAATTTGATATTTCTATTGGAGATGCACTTAGACAACCAAAATAGGGAAAAAATCTGGGGTCATACAATTGGTGATATTGTAACAACTTGCCTATTTCCTGCCCAATGGTGCACTCTCCATTTTCCGCCTAGTTACACGTGGGTATGATCACTCTCACCTTCATATATATGATGTGTTTATATTTAAAGTAGAATTTCTGCCGTAGAAGAAAAAACTTGGTTACTTAGCTACTTCTACTTCCACTTCATAGCGCCCACTTATGAGTTTTGACTTTCAACATCCAACATATTTTCAAATGGATCAAGTTTACCTCCAAACCAATTTTGAAGAATCTCCTTCAACCGATTATGTGACGATTCATAAGACTATCCATATATATTATTTTAAAAAAATCACATAAACTTATTAAAATAGGTCACACACCTAATAACACATATTGATAGTCATTTGAGTCATTGCGTAGCTTTATCCTTCTCAAATTACCACTTGAAAGTTTACTCAAACACAAACCATGGATATTTTTACTTAAAATTGTTTTATTAATTAGGATTGTTTTAAATGTATTCGAGAATATAATTTTTTTTTTTTTTTGTGTTAAATCTCATCTTTTGAAAATATGATTTCCACTAAAAACACAAAATGACAACCCGTTTCTTCAAGATTTGAAACTCGTTTCTTCAAGAGACAAGTTCAGTTTTTAAACTCATCTATTTTCTAAAATAGCTTTTAATAATAAAAACTAATTAAAAAAGCCTTTAAACATTATTATTTTACCAAATAGTAGTTTTTTTTATTTTTATTACAAAAAAGATAAGCCAAAATGCCCCCACAGTCTCTAATTGGTACTTACTTCTAAATTATAATTTGGTTAAGATTAGCTCACATGTCAAAAGATTAGCTCAATGTTTGGTTAAGATTAGCCACATCTCTCTCTCTCTTTCAACATGGGCCTCTCTCTAGAAGAAGAAGAAGAGAAGAGACGATCATCACCATCACCACCAAAACCAAAACCAAAACCAAGACCAAACCCCATCTCTCTCTCCTGCTACCCTTCCTTCACATAATCCAACACCCTCTTCTTCATTTTCTTCTTCTACAACAACAACAAGACCTTCTTCTTCTTCTGCAACACCACCACCACCTTCTTCTTTTTCTACAACAACAACAACAACACCACCACCTTCTTCTCCTTCTCCTTTTACACCATCAACAACAACAACACCACCTTCTTTTTCTTCTTCTTCTCCTCCTTCTCATTTTCCACCATATCCAACACCGCCACCACCAACACACACCTACGCTCTCACCACCAACCCCTCTGATCCTTCATTCCAAAACACAACTTATACTAGGCTACCAATGCCACCTTACCCGTCTGTGACTGCCACAACCAAGAAGATCAAGAGCCAAGTAAACGTGCGTAAAAACACCATAAGGGTCGTGGTGGATGAGAATAACCCGGCCTCACATTTGGTTTCTTTCACTTTTGATGCTCTTGTTGATGGCAGGTGCGTATTGGGTTCTTTCTTTTTGTTTCAAGTTTGCTTCTTTATGATGTGCCTTGTAGTTTTTGTGTTATGAGAAAATTTAGTTATGTGCATTGAATTTGGTTTCAATGTATCTTTGAATTGCAAGGAATTTTATTCATGGTGTATTGGTAAAGTGTGTTCATTGTCTGAGTGAGAATAGTTGCTGGGTTTTAACTTTTAAGTAGATTTTTGGTTGGAAAAGATTAGGCCAGATTATTTTGTTGTTAAGAACTGGAATTTAGTTAGTAATCTAATTTTATGGAATTGGAAAAGATTTGTTTTTTTGGGGTATTCTTCACCTGGTTTATGGGGGTCGAGATAGTATGTGTTTATTTGTCCAAGAATGTATATTACTGGAATGAGAACTTAAAAAAGAAAATGGTTTTTTGTTTTGTTGGTATGTACTGATTACATCAATTTTGTAAACTTATAACTAATGAGATATTATCTCTAAAAGATTGAGGGGTATACATAGAGGCAGAATTGCTAGAACTATAGCTGGTGCACCACAATTTTAATTTTTCAGTTGGGAGGGGGACAGATATGCAATGCTCTTTGACAGATGTCCATTACCAATTAAATTTTAGGGATGAAATGAATGCAATTTTGATTTACTACTCTTTGTAATAAGATGCATATAATTTGCCAAGAGTCTTGTAAGTTGTAGCTCAACTGGCACCTCATGGTGTTTTCCAACATACGCATCTATGGTTCAAATCCCCACTCCCCCAACTATCGAATTATAAAAAAAAAAAAATGCATGTAATTGGGGTGCAATTTCTACCTTGTACCACTTTGTCGCACGGAGCATGAAAAATGTTTTGAAGCCATTGTTACTTAAAAAAAAAAAAAAAAAAGATTTGAAGCCTTTGTCCTGGTTTTTTGGAAAAAGCCAATAATTCATTGGAAAATCTGTGTTCTTGTGGGATAAAAAATGTTATTCACATGTGATTGTGTCGTAGAGGTTAGTTGCCTTTTGAATCTTGACTAAAAGTTGCTAGAGATCATAATTTAGAATTCTTAGGTGATCCATAAAATTTCTTTCGGGTGGTTGGAGAACTATTAGATAGGCCAAATTCAATGGGTGTAGTGTTGCCAATTTTGCTATTTCAAATGAGATTAGAAGAAGATTAGTTAAGTAAAGATCATTCTCATGTCCTATATGGCTTCCCATTTATGTTACTTTAGCATTGTTGCTTGTACATTTATAATCAAGTTAGTTGGTTCTTTTAAAATTAATTCTCTAATCAAGTAATTTTATTGGAGAATGTGGTATACATATCCTGTGTACATAAGGTATCTCTTCCATTCTAATAAGATGTTATCACTTAAGAAAAACCAGGTTAATTGGTTGACAGACTTGGATACTACCAATTGTAATTGATGATTTGAGATTTTTCCTCAGACTATATAGGGAGATTGAGATACTTGTGAGAATATAAAGGATATTTGGAGAAAATATTATCATTGGTCAAAGATGGGTAATTTAGTATCTTGCTGACTCATTTGGCTATCATTTTTATCCCATGCATAAAAGATTTGTCAATTATTCTTCATTTCTATCCTAAAGAGGTTGTTTTAAAATAATACAGTTTTGAGTGTGGCATACCTATCTCTATAGAATAAGTGGACATAAAAAAAAAGTATATGCACAAGTGAATTTAGGTCACGGGGGGAACTTCTGTTCAGAGATATTTGCAGATGAAAAGTTGAAGAAACTGAAAGTGTAGAAGTATAGATCAATAAAAGAAATTGATCATTTTTAAATTAGGTGTCCCACCATTGAGAGAATCCCTATATGGTTCGTATATCAGTGTGATTTTGAAGGTTCATAACAATTTAGCTGTCTAGTAAATGAAACTTAACATCAATTTAGATTTTTTTGACATAGAACAATATAAGTTGCATAGATACGAAGTGGCTATTTTGAAGTTTATTGAAACAATTTTTGCAAGTGTAAAGCTTTTATTAACAATAAAATAAAATAAATTATTCTGAAGGTCAAGTGTCTGCTCATTTCCCACTTTGGTTCAGAAGCTAATAATAGAAAATTCTTTAGAGACAAGATTATTCAAAACTATCTTTTTTGCTATTCTATCTCATTGTTCTGTGATAAGTTTTCTTCATGGGTTTTTCTTGTCCTTATCAATTGACATGGGAATGTTGCAAGGCAATTTAACGAAATTCAAATCAATGATCCATTGGATTTTGGAATTTTTTAACTTGTCTATTAACATTTTTAGTGTTTTTTATGGTAGTTTAAGGTGTTGCTGAGCAATTTTAAATGGCTTATGATTGATGAATCGGAATATCTATGATTGGTTTGAAAGAATGATATTGCGTTAATTTTTGGGTATGAACTTTTTGAACTTGAACTGCATATTTGTTTCCTGCTATCAATTACTATCTCAATAGTTGTTGGTTGGTTTGAAGGATAATTGAACTTTGAGGACTACTAACAAATATACATTCATTTTGTTTTACTTTTTACTTTGTGGCTGGTCAATATAACTGTAGTGTATTCACTTAAATTTTTTGTTGTTTGTTGATTGCCTGTTGTATTTCTTTTCTTCTTTTATTTATTGGCAAGATAATATGTTGTGAATAGATATGATCATCTGGGACTTTTTAGTTTATCATCTGTATGATGACTGAGTTATGTCTGAGACCTTTTAATCATTATATTCATATAAATGATGACTAACATTGTATTCAATCCCCCTTCCCCCCTGGTTGTGACAACAGTATCACCATATTTTACTTTGCCACGGAAGGGGTCGACTGTCCATGCACTTCAGTAATCCCTGGAATCTATATGCCAACAAAAATCCCTTTCTATAAAGGTCTAAACCAGATATTCTATCAGCCTTCAGGAACTGGCATTGACTTGGGCTTCTTCGAATTGGATGACCTATTGAAGCCCTCTCCAAGAGAAGATGCCTTCCCACTTGTTATCTTTGTGGAAACTTGCTTGCCACCTCTCTCAACTGATGTGCAAGTGCAACCCAATCAGCCTTTGCCAAACGTGTCACCTCAAGCTCAGATAACTCAAGCTGTCCTGGAGAAAAATAACAAGGGCCATTTTCAAGTGCGACTAATTAAGCAAGCACTATGGGTTGATAACATTCGCTATGAGCTACGCGAGATTTATGGGATGGAAAATTCAGGTGAAGAAGGTTTTGATGATAGTGAGGCGGCAAAAGAATGTGTTATATGCTTGACTGAGCCAAAGGATACAGCTGTTTTGCCTTGTCGACATATGGTGAGAGCACCTACTTTGAGCTTATTTTTTTAGATTCTTAGAGAAAATCTAAGGTGACTAATTTGGCTAATGTGGTTGGTTGTTTGACCTGTTTTTAATTGGTTATGAGTTTGCTTATCTTTGTTGGCCCTGCAAATCAGAGAATGGCTTCTTTTTCTATTAGGTAGAAATAAAAATTTCCCAAGGGCTACAGTCATAGTGATCCTCCTATTCAACTACTTCAACCATTTTCCAAAGGTTGATTTATTTATTTCTTGGACTCCTTGATGTCTATGTTCTGTTTGGTCCATGAACAACTTAGTATAGGAATGCAAGCATCAAAAGGATCTGGACCATTTGGTAGACTGTACAGTTGACTACGTGGGTCTTTTCTCAACCCCAAGGGGTCAGCTTAGTGGTTCCTATGACTTCATAATATCCATGAGGTCTTGGATTCGAAACCACTAGCCAACACCTTGGAGCCACCTTCAAAGGGATTCCTCTCTATAATTACTTGGTCTGTGTGGGATGGGAGAATTACACATACCCGAGGGAATAGTCTAGTGCTCAAAGAGCTTTGGATACCCTCAATAGCAAAAAAACCAAAGTGGGTCTTTTCTCTGAAACATTGGTTTAGAATTTAGTGCATACTGGGTAATGTAAACTATTTTATCTCTAGGAACTAGTCTGGGTCCTAGATGGAGCTGTTTAAAGTACATCATCAATCCTAGCAGTTGGCAATTATGTGTAAGTTCAATAAAGTACTTGGTTGTTGAAGTGATAACTTTCAAGAAAATCTCAGACAGTTTGAGGGTCAATCTTGGAATAGGTTTTATTAAAGCAATTCATCAATTGGTCTATTGATGATTTAACCAACTGGGTCAGTCTGGTGTTAAAATGCTTGCTAGTAGTATTAGCTGCAGAAATTCTGTTGACCTACTAGTAGAGTTTGTTCTTCCTAGCTATTGACAATACCAGGGAAAAGTACAAAAGTATGTGATATATGAAAGGAAATATATATATATATATATATTGTAGATATGAGGAACATTATTACTGTTATGGCTGTCTTAATTGCAATACAAATTATGTCATGGAAAGAAACATGTGATAGCAACAGGTATTGTGAATATATATATATATTGTAGATATGAGGAACATTATTACTGTTATGGCTGTCTTAATTGCAATACAAATTATGTCATGGAAAGAAACATGTAATAGCAACAGGTATTGTGATACATATACATCCTTGACACTAGGAAAATGGTATTATTTTTATTATTTGGGAATTTGCTTCCATACTTTGCACAGAATGTGATGTAATGTGGAATATGTTCAATAAGTTGGCTTAAACATAAGGTTTTTAGGAGGAAATGTTTTCTGATGCAAGACCTAAAGTTGGAAAATAATTAAAGGAAAGAACAACAATGATCTTTCTATAGTCTCTAATATTTCTTTAGAAATATCGAACGATAATCCTCCAAAGTTAAGTTGCTATAGTTTGGTTTTGTTGCAACTGACATACTATGCTGCTTGGTTTTATCTTGGTTTGAATCTCTCTCTCTCTCTCTTCCAATTTTGAACATTATTTTTGCATTTTCAGTGTATGTGCAATGCGTGTGCAAAAGCATTGAAGCTTCAATCAAATAATAACTGTCCTATATGTCGCCAGCCCATCCAGGAGCTAATAAATATTGACATTAGTAAAGGTAAGAATTAAGAAATCTTTTTGTTTATACTGCCTTTCATATTCTTCTTTTTTATTTTTCCCCTAAAAAAATATGTACTTGTTTCTCTTTTATACCCAAGAAATTGTCTCATGTAATTTTCTTTCTGTGTTCACTTTTCAGCATCACCATAAGATAGGAGATTACCAATTTCCATGCCCTTGTGAAAAATCCACAGGACTTATGGTTTGTTATCATTCATACATCTTTTGAAGCACAGTTCCAATTTGGGATCAATTATAACTGCTCATGCAAGAAGTTGTCCATAGTTGGAGACAAAGTTCCCTTTGTATAGAAAAATTTACAGAATTTCCTTAGTTCATCTCTTTCCCTTTGAAAATTTGATATATATTTTTTTAACATTGGGTCTGTTACATGCCCCTGATATAGAAGAAAAACACAGTTCTTTCACCCCCCCCCCCCCCCCCCCCCCTCTCTTTTTATTGAGGTTTTATCATTTCACAGGAAAAGTTTACTCCTTTCTCTTTAAATTGCAGCATTGATTAGGGAAGATTTTTCTTTTTGGGTAATTAGGAAAAGGAAGGAATTTTCATCATGTAAAAAAGAAGAAGAGTTAATTACAATTATTCACCTTTAACTATGGGGGGTGTTTGCATTGTGTTTTTAAAACTATAAAGTTCTACAATTAATATCCTAATTCAAAATTAATTTGCAATTTGCTCCTTACCATCCAAATCAGTCTATAGATTAGTGGATAGTTACCCATCCTAAACTATGAGGATATTTGTAATGTGCATCAATCAATTTTATAATTAGTACCTTACTTTGAGGTTAATATATTTACTCATGTAATTTAATATTAATTTGGATGTTGGAGTGGATATTGCAAATTATTATCGAAATAGGGTGTCGATTACAAAATTTTGTAGTTGTGCACATTACAAATGCCTCTATTGTTAGGGTGGATAGCTATAATTAACCTCACAATCACAAATAGTAAAGCTAATTTCCTTAACTGCATTTGTTAAACTCTCTTTCTATAAAGCTTGTAAAGAAGAAGGGAATATTTGCTAGACAAGTTAAGCATAACAGGGAAAAGTGGCTTCGAATGTCCAAAAGTTGGGGTGAAGATTGTGAGTGCCATGAGAAGAGGGAACAAAAGTGTGGTCACCAGTCTTCAATAGCGTCTAAAAGTGCAAAAGAATCACTGACTATCCTTATTGCTGAGGATTTGAATCTTATAGAGTTTGTTCTTTACAGCTGAAAAGTAATAACCTCGATTTTCATGTTAGCAGCAGCACTTTCTATTGGCATGGTGATTATTTTTATTTGGTATTCTTTTCACTGTTGTAACAAACCATGCCACTTATATAAATGAAGAGAGTAAAACTACAGTGAGAACAATTTTTCATAACAGTTGAGTTGACAACTTTTCATTTGGACGTATTATTTTGTTATCTATTATTCACTATTTAACACATCCTTCAGTCATGAAATATTTTGTAAAAATTGTTCTGGTTAAAGATTTATTGATAATCCCCCTCCTAAAAGAGTCTTATAGAGCGTGGGTTCAATCCCTGGGATCTTCAAAATATACGTGTGTGTGAGTTTAGATTAGAATTTCTATCATATATATATATATATATATATATATATGAATAGAATAAAATATGCTGCAAAAGGCTGCATGATAGTAGTGTGTGCTACAAGGCTGGACCATTTTTTGTTGTCCCATAATGTTGCTAGCTTGGTCCTGTGTACAAGGGGTGAACCCTTAACAAGATAATAATTCACTTTGGCTGTCACCATCAACAATCTCATCCAACATAAAGGAGCCTGTGTCCTGTGCTGATTGTCCTGCAGCTGGGTCTCCCTGACCTTAATGTTTAGGTCCCCAACTCTTATCCATGCTTGGCCAAGAAGGCTGGCCCTTTGGTTATGATTGTCTCTCATTAGACAATACATGGTCCCTATGAGGTGGACCCAACAGAGCTCCATAAGTCCTCAAGAGCAGCTATGAATGTGATATTTGAACACGAGTCAATTCCCTATGGACCCAAGTCTCCCTTTGAAACACCATAAAATATATGGTCCAATTTTCATCACTGCAACTCTTTAACCGACAATTATAAAACTTGATCTTACAGCTCACTTCAGTCACTCCACCAATGTAGTGATATGATACTCCTTATATTTTATTACTGTACTATATCAATTTTTTATACTGTGTCAACATTGATTCTAACATCCTAATATATAAAAGAGATTGAACATTTTTGTATCCTATTTTGTCTTTTACACACTTTTTATTTATTTATTTTTTAATAAAGATGGGTGAGAGGGACCAGTTGTGGTGACCCTACTTAAGCGTGAGTAAAGTAATTTCTTTCTATGTTGATTGTTGAGTTACCAATGCTTAAAGAGAGTTTCAAACTTTCAAACGGTCTAAGTCTATAAGATAATAGTTCTTAAGCTCAACTAGCATCACACCTTCGTCCTTTGAAGCTTTGAACTCAGGACTTATCTCGCACAAAGACCTTAAATACTGGCCACCACACACACACTCTCTCTCTTTCTCTCAATGAAGTAGCGTTAAGAGTTTTGTAGCTCAATTGACACCTCCTAGTGTATCTAAAAAATACATTTATGGTTCAAATCCTCATTCTCTCAATTATCGAATAATAAAAAATAACTTTGAAGGAGCTACCTTATCATAATCCTTTTATTTGTTGGAAAGTATTATTAACATGAGCAAAACATGAATTGATAAGTAGGTGTCAATTGTGGGATTAATCATTAATATTTCTTTGTAATTTAAATTAAAATGTGAAATTAATTTAAATTAATCATAAATATGTGTTTTCGTTGTAATTTGTTATCAACTAAGTAAATGAAAATATATAGCTTTTTAGCTTTTGATGTAATGGAAGTATGTTTTATGGCCAAATCACATTGATTTCTTTACTTTGTTTTGCCACCCAATGTGATTGG
>OU015761.1:13626599-13702759 GCA_907173295.1 Fagus sylvatica
GTAGAAGACCATGGTTGACTGCCCAGAGATTGGCTAAAAGCAAGATTAGGGTAATACAAATTGTGGGAAGATAACCAGATTAATCACTATGCAAAACAGGCTCAATATAAGCAAAAAAATACAATAGCATTTATTCCAATGCCAATAACAAATGCATCATTTTTGCTAATCCATGACAGGATATAAAAACACACCAATATTCACTCCTTGAATGTCATCATCAAAGTCTATATCATGACTTGATAGGCTATATCTTCCATCTGCTGTTGTATGTGCATATATCAAGCACAAATCATTGAAGTTCATCAAGGCTTTGTTTCTGTAGAACTGCGACTCCGGGTGAGCCTGCATGTATATTATGTCAAGTCACTACTCACTATTTCCCCAAAAGTAGAGATCAAATCAAAACATGAACAAAAAATAATGCACCTTGACGTAGGCATCCCAAACATGATGACTGGCAACCACCATTTGTTTATTATCATCCCAAGAAAATCCATTCTGATCAAGAAGACTCTTTACATCGTTGAATTGCGTCCACAAATTAGTGTAATGACTTTTCAAGACCTTTTCATCATATGGAGATCCAAAATAGGCATTGAACATGGTCAGCATATCAGTCCAAGCTTGTTTGTTGAATGTATGGCCCATCCTATTCCCCCTATGCACCTGATCTAACAAAAGATCAATAAAATAACACTCCATTGCGGGTGTCCAGTTTGTCCTTGTACGATCACTACTTGCAGGCATTTGGGTGGCCATTTCTTCCCCTACAACATTGAGAATATCATTCTAGTCATTGAGAACTTTTACATGCTATGCTTTCAATACATAAACACTAAATCAACCTAGTCATTAGTTATAGAGGTGGAAAATTCAGATTCAACAAAAATATCTGAAACCCATTAATAAGGTTTGCACACTGTTTCGATTCGTTTAACAATTCAAACTCAAACTAGTGATCACTGAAGCAAATACACTGAATATACCAATCTGCGCTAAAGTTCTACATATTACCCAGTGTTTAGTTGCTGAGAAAAAAAAAAAAAAAAGGAAGATTCTGAATCCTTCATATTATAACATCATTGGGGGGGTCTCTCAGAAAATGAAAACCCAGAGTTGTATTAACAAAGCTTCTACACTTTTTGCTTATCTATAGTTAAATTAGGAATCTATAACAAAATAAAAATTCAAATCCAAATCGGCAATCAAAGTGAAGATAATAAAGATAATCTGTAAAATGCCAGCTCAAATTCTACATACTAACACTCTGTTTGGTTCTAGAGAAAATCGAAAAGAAAAAGAAAGCAGGGGAAAAATATTCAATTATATGTTGTAACCTGTATTGGGTTTTCATAAAAATCAAAATCCTACAACAGCAAGAATTCTCTTCTTTTTTATAACATAAGAGAACTTCACTCAGAGAGTTGCACGTCACAGAGCATACTTTTATTTTTTATTTTTAATCAGCGCAGAGCATACTTAAAACAATATTCACTACTATCAAACTCCTGCAGGCAACTGATCGCACCCGCCGGAACTAGTTGCCAGGTAATGCAAGGTATTCACTCTAGACGGACTAAGTAGTTTATCCTCATGCCTAGGAGGCATCAAGAATATTATTCTAACCATAGCTCCTTTTAATTATGCTTCCAATACATAGAAGGATGAGTCAAGCCTAACTGTAATACAAGTATGCCAAAATGCATATATTAATAAAGATTATCTGAACCACATTAATAAGGTCTGCGCATTGTTGGTCTCTAAGAAAATGAAAACCCAGAGTTTCATTAACAAAGCTAGTGCACTTTTTGCTTATCTATAGCTAAATTAGGAATTCAAAACCGAATCAGTGAAGATAATAAGGAGAACCTGTAAAATGCAAGCTCAAATTCTAAATACTAACACCCTGGTTGGTTCCTGAGAAAAGCGAAAGAAAAAGAAAGAGATGGGGGAAATATTCAATTATATGCTGTACACTGTATTGGGTTTTCATAAAGATCAAAACCCTGCAACACCAAGAATATCATTCTAACCATAGTTCATTTTAATTATGCTTCCGATACACAAAAGGATGAGTCGAGCCTAAACTCCAATACAAGTATGCCAAAATGCATACATTAAAAAAGATTATCTAAACCATATTAACAAGGTCTGCACGCTGTTTTGATATGCCTTAACTTTTCAAAACTCACAAGAGTACAATTTAAATAAGTGATGCTACGGCTACTATAAATTTTATTACATAAGTCTTACAAGCTGATGTGTCTAATTTTAAACATCACAAAAAACAAGTAATTCAAAATTTTATTTATTATATTATTTGTGGCCCTAACGACTAACCACATTAATTGTCACGTTAATTAGTAAGCCCTTTCTAGTAAAATTAGTAGTAGCTTTAGCATTTTCCCAATTTAAACACTAATTAGTTGATCAAATCAAGAAAACACACCGAAAAAACACCAATCCAAGCTAATATTTAAAACACTAAACCCTCTCTAACATTTATTTTCAAATATCACAATACTACAATTTACAACTCTAATTAGTCGATCAAATGAAGCGAATACACCAAAAACACACCAATCCAAGCTAAAATTCCAACACTAATCCTCTCTTAACATTTCAAAAATCACAAAACTATAATTTAAAGCCCTAATTAGTTAGATCAAATAAGGCAAATAGCTAAAATTCTAAAACTAACCCTCTTTAGCATATCAAAAATCACAACATTACAACTCTAATTAGCCGATCAACTAAATTTCCAGCACTAACCCTCTCTTTGGTTGCCAAGAAAACCGAAAAAATTAAAAATTAAAATTAAAAAAAAAAGAGAGAGAGAGAGAGATTCCATTAACAAAGCTGGTGCAATGTTTCGTTTATCTACTGCTAAATTTAACATTTCGAACTCTAATTTAAAAAAATAAAGATAAAATTAAGCCAAATTAAGTGAAGCTAATATAGAGAACAGGAACAAGAGCTGAGCTAAAATTCAACTAGGCGAATTGTAAGAGGGTGTTTTAGCTTTCAAGGTGTATAGTAAAGATGAAATAAGGTTCAGATTCAAAGTCTTTTTGTTTTTAGTTCATTTTTTTTTCCAGTTTCATAGTCTTTCTCAGTAACCAAACAGAACATAAGCTAATTTCATAACTTTATTATGTAATAACTCTGTGTGGGTGTTTGTGTTTGTGTAGAGAGATAGAGAGAGATTAGGAATTGGTACCTTTGATTCCTGAAGAGGAAGCGGAGAGAGAGAGAGAGAGAGATAGAGAAGCTTTGAGGTCTGACCGTCTGAGTATGGCTTTACGAAGAACGCTGTGAAGGCTGTTTGGATGCTATGAGAAGCATGCTCTTCTCCGGGGATAAGCTATATCATGATAGGAAATAGTTTACCTCAAACCCAAACGTGGTAAGTAAATAGATCATTCACGTGTACTTTTAGTCATATGACCTTTTTAATAAGTCATGTGACTTTTTCAAATAATATGTGTGGATAGTCTATTTAATTGACACGTAGTGAATTAAAGGAGAATTCCTCCAAACTAGGTTTTTTCAAATAGGACATAGTTTTCCTCCAACCCGGTTTGAAAGAATTCTCCATCAATCCACTACGTGTCAATTAAATAAACTATTCACATGTATTATTTGAAAAAGTCACATGATTCATTAAAAAGGTCATGTGATTAAAAGTACATATGGATGATCTATTTACTTGTCACGTAATAAGTTGGAGGAGAATTCCTCCAAACTTGGTTGAAAGAAAACTATTTCCTTTCAAATAATACATGTGAATAGTCTATTTGATTGACATGTAATGGGTTGAAGGAGAATTCCTCCAAATCGGATTGGAGGTAAACTTTGTCCATCCTTATGTATCAACACATTAGGAAAACTGTGAATAGTTAACTGATAATTATCTTATGGATTGAAAATATACATCATATCAATGTATAAGTCTATTTTTTTTTTTTTTCTTTTCTTTTTAATAATGTGGTTTTTGGGTCAGAGTTTTGTGTAGCACGATAGGCGCAAGACTTTATATCGGATAAGTGGTCATGAGAGGACTCGAACTAATAACCATTAGGGAGAGTACACTCAAGACCTAACCAGTTGAACTAATCCTTAAAATTAATGTATATGTCTCGTAATTGTGTTAGATCTAGTTTGTGATAGGGATAAATCCGGTGCACTTTTTGAGATGTCACTTTGACAATTGTTAGTTTGTAGCCACTAACTGCATTTGTTAACGTGTCCTATGGAGCTGTAAAGTCAGAATGTGGTGTCTTTAAAAATAAATTTTCATAACTATTGGAATTTGGTAAGGAAATAGTTTACCTCTAATCTGGTTTGGAGAAATCTTCCTCTAACCCACTACGTGGCACTTAAATAGATCATTCACGTATATTTTAGTCACATAACATTTGTTTTGAATCATGTGACTTTTTTGAATAACATATATAAATAGTCTATTTAATTGACATGTAGTAGGTTGAAAAAGAATTCTTCCAAAAGTGGGTTGGAAGTAAACTCTGTCCATTTGGGTAATGCATTACTTTTTTTTTAACTAAACATTTGGTAATACATTACATTGTATGAATATAATGCTACATGCACAATTTTTTTTTTGGTGACATGCTAAAGTGTTAAATTGTCATTAATCTTCACATGGATTTACCACAAATGTCACTTCTTAGTTCTTACCACAATGAGTATTAACATGGTGTTTTTTTTTTTTTTTTTTTAACATACAATGTTATCGTAGCAGTGCTTGACTTGTAAAGTTGAGATCTATATATTATCAAATTTTGTTCACAAGCTTTTAATTGTTACATTTTAATCCTTAAGATTTTGTACTAAAATGAAACTGTTATGATTCCAATTTTATAATCATTAATGATTTTATTTTAATCCAAAACTTTAGAAAAGGTTAAAATGTAGCTTTTAAAAAATTTGTGGAACTAAATTGTTGTAAAGTTATAATTGAAAGTTTGTCTACAAACTGCAAGATTTGTTAATTTGATTTTAGGGGAACCAAATATAGCAATTGAAAATTGTGACTAAATTGTGATAGAATAAATCGAATTAAATAAATCGTATTTTCCCAATAATTTAAAATATGACATTGGAGTTGTAGCAGTAATATTTTCGCCAACCATCTTTAGGATAATAAGTTAATAACTCCGAAAGTGGTGGGAATTTTTTTTTATTAGGTAAATACTCATGCACTCAAACAAAGGTATTAAAAATTTAGGATTGTTCATTTAATTTTATTTTGAATACGAGTCGAGCTCAAATTCATTACCAAACTAGATTATATATTTAAACTCAGTTCATTTTCTTGTTAAATAAACTCAAAATTATTCACAAGCTATTTAATTTATTTATATTTCTCTTGTATAGTAAATACTAAGACTAAAATTGTTTATTCCTTTACAAATCTATACTAATAATTAATAACTAAAGTATAGTTATTTAAAAATATATTATTTGAGTCAATTAGATAGAAAATTTCCGATTATGAACTTAAAAATATTTGATTCATTTAAAAAAATATTACTATAAAATTTATATCAATATTAATTTTAAAAAAAAAAAAAAAAAAATTATTTTCCTAAACCGAACTGTTCATAAATAGCTCGATTCATTTACTGCCTTAACCATTAGGATAACATTGTTGCAAAATTTTGTTATGTATCTTCCATTGAATTTCAGCCTCGTTGATGCTCTCTGCCTCTCTCATAGGTGAGAAAGCATAAGAGCATTCTCATCCCATTAGCAAAAAAATAAGCTATTTTACCTCTTCAAAACACTATTTTTCTACTTTACCTATCAACTTTACATAACATCTTTCATCCCACTCTTTATTTTACATTACTTCCCTATTAAAATATTAAGAAATCCATAATTTTTTTTCCCACACTTCCCCAACCACACATGCTTATTAAATTATTTTTTATTATTTTTAAATGACACAATTTAGGCAACCCACACGGCCACACCCATACTCCACACCCCATGCCGGTGACCCACACCCCAAGCTAACAACCTACCACTACCAACAACAAATCACTCACTCACAGAGCCAACACCATCACACAAAAATTCACAGCCACCACAAACCCACAGCACTACCAGCAACCCATACCCACAATCCAACACAAACCTACTCCGGCAACCCATACCCACAATCCAGCCAAACCCACAGTCACTATTAAACCCCAATCCAAACTCAAATCTTCAACCCATACCCACAAATCCACCACAAATACAAAAAATCAAACCAAACCGACCCAAACCACCTATCACCCACGGCCACAACCCACAAACCATCATCAAAACCCATGCCCAAACCCACAGCCAACTGGTGTCCACCACAAAAACCCACAGAGCCACCATGCCGACGGTGAACCAGTGAGTGCGAGAGAGAGAGTGCAAGGGAGAGAAAGAGAGTTTCTGAGAAAGTGAGAGTGCGAGGTAGGGGGGAGAGAGAGCTTTCTATCGAGAGAGAGAGAGAGAGTGCGAGGCAGAAGAGAGAGAGAGAGAGAGAGAGAGAGAGAGAGAGAGCTAAAATAAGGGGGTTTATTTGTTTATCCTCTTCAACAATACTCGGTATTGATGCCGAGTACTGTAGCCTTGTGTAAAATTTTGAGCAATTTAAGATGACCGGTTGGGAGTGTAAATATTATGAGGTTTTGTGAATAGTATTATGTATTGTAGCTAATAGAGTGTTTTAAATAACAAGATGTGAATGCTCTAAGCTGTCTTCTTGGCAAAAACTTATGAGTGGTGTAACAAGCCATTCATGAAATCCCACTCGGGATGGAATTCTCTAAAACACCCTATTAATGGTTGGGACCAATTTACTCTGATTGTGGCTTGCAACAGCAATATCACTTATAAAGAGGTTTTCTGACAAGACGTATTCATATCACATGCTCACTTTGGAACAGTTAAATCAGAAATTTGGTTCATAGAATGAACATAACAAACAAAATTTTGGCAATTAATTCCATGTATTGATTAGTAAGCCTAGAAAGGCCTATGGAAATAAGCATGTTCATGGTTCATAAATAAGTCTCTGCAGTAAATGGGTTTTATAGGTATGCCTTCTGAGAGAATGTGCCAAAAATGTCCAGGGGCAAGAGTAAGAAACCGAAAACTGGCAATAATATTTTGTGGGTCTAAAATTCCAAGCAATATTCATTTTCTGTGTCTCTAAAACATGTAACTTTGCCTGTTTCTGACCTACTAATTCAGCTGACCTTTTGTATCCCCATATGAAAAAAGGCTAAAGTTACAGCAACAGCATACACAAGAAACATCATCTATATTCCTCCGGCAAGCGGTATCCGGACATGACTAGTTTATCCGCAAACATCTTGCCAGTCTTGGGCATGACATGCCAATGCAATGTCAAGTTAAATTCTTTACCACGAAGATTGCTTCCCTGCACAAATAAAAGGAGAAATCAATTTTCTCTTAAGCCAAGAAACGGCTAAAGTAGATTTGATATTAAGTGAATGAGAGAATGGAGTAAGACTACTATATAAAGGCAGCATACCTGATCAATAAAACGATACTTGTTAGAGGTATGAATCCAAAACTTTGCATGCTCTTTAGAAGGTATAATGCCATCCCAGAGTGAAATCTGCATAATTAAAATTTTTGAAACAAATCAAGCAATGGACATATTATTTGTGCAGCAAAAACATGAAATACGAAACGATAGTCACGGGGACATGCTGTAATAGCACAGACATGTGTGATAGGGAACAGGGAATACCAATGATTTCTAGTCAATACTACCTACAGAAATGAAATACTAAAACATCTATATTCAACACTACAAGATACAGAGAGAATCTGAAATATAAATGCAGCCAGATGCCTCAGCTTACTTGATTTAAGGAATTCTTTGGGGTTTCATACTCGGCAGCTAAAAATACGAAAACCTGAAAAGATACCATGGATAAAAATTCTAAATCAGCTTTGAACTTAATTAATATTACTACAAAAGAATAATTGGCTGGAACTTCAGTAAAGAGTAACATATTCAAGCAATTCTATTAATACGAATTAGCATGCAGTATTTTACACAGTTTCTAGATAATAATTGGGACAATCACACCAAACAAACAAAACAGAGGGAAGAAAGAAATCTGAAAAAAACCAAAAAAAATTGCACAATTAAATCAATCTTGAAGATATACTCAACATGACAACTAAAACAATGGATCCCAATCCTCTTATTCAAAGCCACACATCTACATACTTTAGAATTAGAATCATTAGAAACTAGCAATTTTAAGAATATCTTTAAAATATACTTAATAGGACACCTAGAGTTTTGGATGCCAAACCTCTTAGTCAGAACCACATATTTATACTCCATATATGAGCATAATAAGTTTTGGGAATAAGGCTTAGTTGTTGTTTGTTGTATATGCGCATAATAAGTCCTTGGCATTTCCTAAACATTTATTTCAGACAACCCTCTTTTGTACGCAAATACAATTAAAAGCAGACTGTACATGACTAAGAAGTAAGAATCATTGCAAAAGTGAAACACGTGAAATTGTCAAATGGTTAACCTGCTTCGTATTCCATGTAAACAATGACTGTAAGTCTGCTGATATATTCAATGTCATGCTGACCTGCACAAAAATGGGAGACACATTACTTCAAATTGAACCAATAGCTATCAGATGAATAGAGAATTCAGAGGGAACATTGTTAAAGCTTGATGAGGAATTATAATACCTTTTAATTATAAAACGGGAGATAGGTAATGCAGTAAAAATTTGAAAGAAAAAGTAACAAAAATTAACTAGCAGGAAGCATGCTTTTGGAAGAGAAGAAAATGGGACAAACACAGCAGTGGACCTTTGTCTCACCCTACTAACCCAGTTAATCTTAGTTCTGGATTTTTTTTATTGATAAGTTATGCACGCACCTAGTGGGTCTTATACCCACAAACTCCCTCCATCCCATCATTATGGGAGAATGAAGTACCAGTTCAGCTATAGCTCATTGGCATCTTAGTTCTGGATTATCCACACAAGTAGTCTCAAATCTCTCAAATCTCAACCTAAAGGTCATCTGGTTTAGAAGAAATCTAGCTTTTAAAGAAATACATAAGAAGCATCTAATAGATTAACTAAAATCATTGACCTTAATTTGACATGTCAAAAGCAACACCCAACAGTAACAGTCACTCAGCCTAAAGAGATAAGCATTGATAGGAAGCTTCAAACAATCTTGGGTAAAAGAAGAGAAGACTTTCATTCACCAAAGTAGATTGCATCAAAGAAAAAAACCCAGACATTAAGACACCTAAAAGGTTTTGAGTAGCATATTTGGTAATTAATCTGTTGAGAAGGAAAGAATCAATAATGATTTGATTTCTTTCACTTAAAAACCTACAGTAGTTACTTTATGGCTGATCAGGACATCATAAGCCTAATAAGCAGCAAAAGAATCTATTACACACTTCTTCCTTCCTCGAGATCAAACTCTGCTCCCTATTTGTAATTGCCTTTTGCCTTTGAATCTTATCAAAGAATATGTGTTCCTATCACTTTCCAGTAATTTTGCTTAGCTAGTATGGTCATCTAAAGCATCTCCACATGTGAATTCCATGGTCTAGAAAGTTGCTAAAAGAAGACAACTATAATGATATCTTCACATTTCTCACTACCCCTAATGATAGGAGAAAGTGAAAATCACATCATCCTTTGCTGTAAGGAGGTTTCTCTTATGTGCTCTGCTCTATACCCAATAATGATACAGCAAGCAAAGATGTACCAACCACCATATGACATCCTCCTTCTATGTTCCAGGGGTGCCCAAGATAGGTTACAAAGCACTCAATATTTGGTTTATTGAGAAGTATTTGGGATAGGTATCAGGTTTGAAACCAGGATCCAAAAAGTATTATAAAAAAAAAAAATGGCTTTGGAAGCTAATGAAGAGAATGATATATTATCCTATCTGCAATTTTAAGGATGCCCTAGTTAGATTGGGCCAGTCCAGCATTGGTAAAGTAACCGATTACAAGGGCCACACTATTTTTACCTCTACAATTGAATTTTTAACATCAGAGAAACTGGATATTGACACCTTCCTTTAGCAGAAACAATAACATGACAAAAATAATTTTAAAACATGATAGCCCTGGTGTTATTTCTTATTAGTCAGATTAAAATATGTACCGAAAGCCCAAGGAATTAGTCCAATATTCTATAGAAGCAAATCCTATGCACACAATTATAGAGACAAGTCCATTGGTTATTAGCTTATTTTCAGTAGCTTATTTACCAAAAGCTGAGACCAAAAAAAAAAAAAAATTCTGCCAAACTGACACATAATGTGATCCATGTGCTGATTATCATTTATCAACAAACCAAACTACTGATCCAAATTCACAGCCTATGTGCAAATACATACACATACAGACATAACAAGCCATACAACCAGATAGTATCCTCTATTGAGAAGAGAATATACCTCAAAGAGACGATCTTTCAAACAATTTCACAAATACAATAAAAACTATAGTAATCCATTAGTCCATTCTCATAAAATCAAATGCACAAGACTCAAAACCAAACAAACCCATTAAACTCCACAGAATAACATAAAAAATCCGAGGCCTAATTTGATAAATTAACAAAAACAACAATTAGAAATCACAAACTGAAATTCACAAAACCCACCAAAGTCCACACCATGTTTCAAAAAAAAAATTGAAATTTTATTCATAAATCACCCACAAACAAGTGAAAACGAATCAAATCACAAAAACCCATTAACACTATGACAGAATTCAAACAAATTTTGAAGCTCAATTCACAAATACCCCAGATATTTAAAAAAAAAAAAAAAATAAAAAACAATAATTACCTCGTCATTCCCAGAATTACCTGCGTCATTCCCATTCTGGAACCAATTAATGTTCAACAACACCTAAAACCCAAAACAAAAAAAAAATAAATCAAAAGGAAGAGAAACACACAGATCTATCAAACATAAATAAATAAATCATAAAAAATAATAAAAAAAAGAGTAAGACAGGGGACCTGAACATTGGAAGAGGGAGAAGGGTGACTAAGGTTGTCAGAGAAGGAAGCCATGGCACACATGAGAGCAAGGATGGTCACTGCAAACGTTAGCAGAGCATTGGCTCTGTACCCAAAAGAATGCATTTTTTGGTTTTGGTTTTCTTGTTTGTGTTTTACTTTTTTTGGGTTTGTTTTGTAAAGACCCTTTTGCTTTTCTTGACCCTAGTGTGAAGCTTGCAGCTTGGTGTTTGTAATTGAAAGCTGTAATCTTTTTCTCTGGTTCTGGGTTTTGGTCTTTAGAGAGAGTGAAGAGGAAATGGGAGTTCTTTGTTAATTGATTGATTGTTTTTTGTGGAATGCAGTTTGCTAAGTGTGAAGAGTGCCAGAGTTGTGTCTATGGGCCTATGGCTCTATGCTGTTCTGTTATTGGACATGACACGTACAAGGGACCCACTTTATGTGCTGATGTGGTTTTTTCTTTTTCTTTTTTAATTTTTGTTGGAGAAAAATATATTTTTTAACCTTAAAATTTTAAATACGTTTTTAATTCGAACATTCTATTCTCTGTTTGAGACAACCTTTTTTTTTCATAATACTAAATTATACTTTTGTTCCTTTTTAAGTCCGAGGTGTATTCATTTTGGTCACTTACATTTGTTTTTGTTTTATGTAATTTCAAATCATGAATACCAAAACAAATGCAATTCATTATTCATGTTTTATAAATCTAAAAGTTTAGATCATTATTCATTATAATGTGTCAAACAAGCAAAACACTAAATAGCTTTTCAATTAAAGCTCTATATCGCAAAAGCTCTACTCCTCATTCCTTACCCAGTTGGGCATGAAATTGATCATCCTCTCTCCTTATTTATACTGTATATGTGTGTTTTTAGAATTTGATTTATATCCTAGATTTAAAAAAATAAAAAATCTAATTCTTAGCAACTCCATTAACTTCTCTACTCTTTCATCCACACACACACACACACACACAAAATAAAAAATAAAAAAAAAACCTTTCTACTAACTTTTTCAGATATACTCTGCAGCATACTCTCTATTTTTTCTTTACTTTTATTTAAATATACTTACTTTATTCTTTTATCTTATTTAAATATTATATTTTTTATTCATTCTTTATCATTTAAATATTCTTTTGTTGTAGAGAGAGGAAGGAAATCATTTTTTAATGTAGCATTTAGAACGTGTAGAGAGCCTAAAGAGAAGTTATTAGAGCAACAAAATCATGCTTTGACTTTTTACTTATGGAGAAAATAGGGGAGTAGAAAGCTTATTGGAGATGCTCCCGTTAAAAACTCTACTTCCTATAGCATTGCCAAACAGACATTTGGTAGTATAATTTCAACTGAAAGCTCTTCAGTATTTTAAATGTTTGGTAGGTTACAAGGAATAGTTACTTAAAGTTATGGATTTATAAATCATGAATAATGAATTGTAGATCTTTTTAATTCTTTATTTTTTAAAAACTCTAAATTTTAGCTTTAAGGAACTTTCTAAAGTTGTTTCGCTAAAAGATTTTAAGGTTCTTAATTACTTTTATGGTAGTATTATGACACACCCATAAGCAACAAATTGCATTAGGTTAAAGAAAGTTTTATTTTTTAACTATTTTCTTTTTTGGAAGAAAATCACCAATTAGATGTCTTTCTTTGGATCTCAATATGTATTTTATAATTAAGCTGAGTTGTCTATATTATGATCCTACTCCTTTTGTATCCAATGGTTTGTTTGTTTGGGGGATTTCAGAGATGATGAAAAATAGGGGAAGGAAAATGAAAGGAAAGTGGGGAGAGATTGAGATTCTCATTCGTTTTGGTACCTAAGAAAATTAGGAGTATGGAAAAGAGGGATGGGTAACATTTTCCATCCAGACCCATAAAATATAATCCTCCAAAATCAGAATGAAAAGAGGAAAGAAAATGGGGAGGGAGCACGATTACAATTGTGCCCCGATCATAATATTCATTTGTTAATTCAATATTGTTATTGTAATAAAATTTTGAGTACTATGAAAAAAAATATTTCTGATATAATAGAGGTATAACAATAATCAACAAAAAATTATTATTTCTTTCCTTTTTTTTTTTTCCTCCCAACCTAATAAAGGAAAGTCATGTATATTTTCTATTCCTTCTACCAAATACACATGAAAGAAAACAACAATCTTTTATTTCCTTCAAATTTTTTATCCTCCCTATATTTCCCACCCCCACTTTTCCATTTTCCCAACAAAACATAATAATCTTAATCTTTATTCAACTTGAGGCATTACAACTTACAAGAGATAGTGCTCACCGGGGCCTCATATTGGATCTAATTAATTTACAATTTTTGTACTCCAAATGCATGTGATGTACTGTCCATGTTTTCCCCGCAAGCAAAATATCAAGTAGGTCGATGTTTGACTTCCTCTTTTGATCATTCTAAACTTTCAAGAGGCAAATTTAACCAGGGACCAAGACATAATAAATAGAGAGGCAAATTTAATCATCTATTTGGTTTGAAGAGGCAAATTTAGTACACAAAAATATTCAATGTATTAAACCAATCATGGATTTCGCTTTAACCATTTGAAACTTTTGCATCCTTGGTGTTTTCCTCAACAAACTCATGAATTTTAAATTTTAACTTAGGTCCGTTTGTTTCTACATAAAACATTTTTATATTTTTCTCATTTTTGGACATTTGCAGTGGTGAAAAAATGGTTAAACCAAAAAAAAAAAATTTGGTTAACTAAGGAAAACACCCTCTTTGAGGTTAAAATTGTTTTACGCCCCTTAAGAAGCGAAAATCATTTTTAGCCTTAATAGATATAATTGTCATTAGGGGTGTCCAAATCCCCAATAGACCTGCCCCACGTGGCCAATTTGCCCGACCCAAGCACCCGTAGGTGGTTATCTGTGAATAATTCAGATGAATCCAAATTGATTTTTTGAAAATTTTCGAGTTTTGGGCTAGGGCCCAAATTTCCCTTCTTTCTTTTTTTGTTAGGTAACCGACCGATTCGTCCAATTTAAACCTAACCCTATTACCCCTAGTTACGCGTCCCTCCTCTCTCTCTCTCTCTCTGTTTACACATAAAAATAATTTTATTATATAGTGTTAAATATATAATATTGACCACCATAATAGATTAAATTGGTAGGCATATTATGTGTGTAATTATATAGAAATAAAATTATTTGTAACTTCCATTTACATGTGTCATTATTTCCAACTTTCATGGAAGGAAGTTAATGGTAGGATGTAACCACCAATAACTTCCATGATGTGGATGACATGTGTCATGATCTATCTCCAAACTATTGAGAGTAGTTATTTTCCTAAAAATAAACCACCCAAAGTAGTTATTGATAGTAGTTATTTGATGGAAATAATCATCAAAATTAACCACCCTTTTGACTATTAATAAGAAAGTTTATTCTTCAAAGGCTCTCTCTACAACTCAACCTCCACAACCTATGTACAAGAGATCCATTGTGATCTAAAATGTGTTCAAGTGTGTTCTTCAAGTGTGTTTAATAATGTTTGTAAGTTGTTCTTATTGTACATGTACTTTGTAATCTTTAATGCAAAATATCTATGTATTTATCTTGTTGGATCTACAATTCTACTTCAACCTTTATATTTTGTTTGGTACCATGCGAAAAAAGTCCTTATCATTAAAGTATAATTCGGACCAAATACACTTTTTTGAAGTAAGAAGTTAGATTAGTAACTCTAATTCAAGGTTTGTAACAAACTTTGAAAAAGTTTGATTTTATATCAAACACTCTCATTTGGATTTTCCCCTCACTCTCTGGGATCTCTCTCACTCTTGTAAACCTCTAAAATGATTTAAATATCCCAGAAGCCTCTAAACAGATAGTCATACTATTAAAATCCCCAAAATATCCTCAAAACATTCAAGACCCTTGGTTGGTAACACACCATTTTTTTTGGTTGAGCTAGTTTTGTAGCATATATGTAGGGGATTTAGAATTAGATTTTGTTTAGAATAAAATAACATTGAGATTGAACCAGAGTCTCTCTCTCTCTCCTCTCTAAAGCTCTATCTTTGCTGCCATGGTGTAAGCCAAATCTCTATTGTGATTTGGTAATTTAGTCTTTTCTTAATATGTTTAGTACACAGGCACATGTAGTAGCAAATGAATTTATAGTTTGCTTATACAAAATTTAGATTATGATAATCGTAGATTTTGTTATCTTTTATTTTCATGAGATACATATAGACAAGTTAAAAATAAAAAATCTAACCCCAAATTTTAGTTATATATGCATGCAACTTGAACTGATATAAGAATGAAGCTGGATTTGACAAAAACCAAAACCTCTTTTGGTGTAGTACCATGGCAGGAAGTGCCAGTTGTTAGCCATAGAAAAAACTAATAACAAAAATTACATATAGAACACAGAATATATATAGTTTATAGATCACCATGAAAGGAACAGTAATATCTTAATCAAACTCGGTTTTAATTAGCCAATGCTTAATCATATCCCAATGATTGTTATATTTGGATATTTGTAACCCATTTTGAGCAAGTTCTAGACTAAACCATATATAGTTCATAGGTCATCAAAGTTACAATGACCATTTATTTTATTACATTAATATTACAACATAGGTTCAAAAGTACATAATATGATCAGAACAAACATTTTTTCACTCTAAGGACTAACAGTAAAGTTGAAGTTGGCACAATTAGTCCTGCGAGACAGTAATGAAGAGCTAAATCCCAGCCTTGACTTAGCCAAATCAAACTGTAGTAGATTGTCCTCCAATTGGTATGCCCCTATGACAATTGAAGCTTTTGGATGAGCCCCTCCATCAACAAAGCCTAAACATGTCACACCATTTTGTGGCTGCACCATTAAGTTTGCACCAAGAATCCTCCATACAACATTTTGTGTGTGTAACACAAGGTCAATGTTGGGAACTGCAGGTCCAAGTTTTGAGCTTGTAATTTTGTTTGATTCGTAACATACCCCAAATGGTGCCACAGGTTTTGTCTGGGGTATACCGGAGAGCTCGTTGGTAAAAAATTGAGCAATTGATCTGAAAATCGACTGCTCAAGGATTGTATAAGGAGTTGTGGTACTGATAATTGTTCCACCTAAACCTTGTTTTTTGATTGATAGAAGAGATGTGTCTAGTGGAACAAGTTTGTTATTGATTTTTACTGAACTCACTTGTATGTGGTACTCTCCTTCCCGGCTTATGGTTAATGGGGTAAAGGTAAGTGGATGTGACACATCGATACCTGGATGCATATAGTATGGTCCATTTCCGAAGAAAATGACCCCATTACTGCGTGTGGAAGATGTTAGGCACAAGGGCGAAATTTTGGTTGAAATCCAAAATGTGAAGCAAGTTGAGTTGGTACAGAAATTGGTGCATGGCCTAGCCCAAGTACCCCTCTAGCATTTTTTGGTAACCCTCTTTGTAATAGGGAAGAAGGTGCACAAGCAAAGAGAAATTGAGGCACCCTAGCCAATGGCCCGGGGTTAGACCCTTGAGTTGTCTGAAATGAGATCTCATCTTGTGCAAGCTCACCCAAGGCACTTTGATGTGTCACATGGTTCTCTACAATGAGCCCACATGAGTTATTATGGCACCCGGGTCTAGCCGTGTTAGGGCAAGTGTGACAAGTGTGGCTATTGGCTTTAGAGCATTGAGTTGAGTGACAATTTGGAGCATGGTAGTTTGATGACAAGTATTGTTCATCACAATTAGCCCACAAGAACTTCCCTTGTAAGTCTACAACTAAAGGAGCTTGAGAGACAGGGGTTTGGACATTAGCCACATGAAGATTTGTGGCACTATCTTTGTGCACTTGTAAAACTAGTCTGTTTGGCTTGAAATTGGTTTGGGATAGGGATGCCAAAACAAGAGAAAAGAAGGAAAAAAGGACTAGAAGATAATGAAGCAAAGAAGCCATTGATGGAATTAGGCAAGCTTGCTAGAGAAACTAGTATAAGTGGCATATGAAGGGTCTAAGAGCATCTTGTCCATTTTATAATGGTGTGTTTCTAGGCTAGAGTGAAGGTTTTTTCAATATGGACAGTTTAAATGTTTGGCATTGTTCATGATAGAGTTTGGACCCTTTTTGGTTTGGATGGGCTTTAGGTGTTGTTTTTTCTTGTGGGTTCACATGCTAGATTCAGCACCGCTAAGGCAAAAGATGAACACAATCTTTGGAAAGAGAACAAAGAGTTGGTGAGTATGAGATCCACATGGCATTATAAAATGGCCTCACCAGCCATGCACTAATGGGCTTAAGATAGTCCACAGAGTTCCACACTGCTATTAGCTTTCAAAACACACACACACACACACACAAAAACAAAAGATGCATTCTTTTTTTTTTTACATGGCCTGGTTTTCATTTTGGAGTTATCAAAATATCTTCAATTTGTTTAGTTCTTTCTTGTAACGGCAAACCCAAATTTGTAACTGCAATAAGCCAACTTTTAATGCTTGGCAAGTTACATATTTTTTTTCTGTTAGGTATCAGATAATGAGATAAACACTTCCAAAATGCTGATGTAGATTAAGCACAAATTCAGGGAAACTGAGTGAAATCAAGCATAATTATTAATGACATAGAAGTAAACCGATACATGCCATCAAGCCCAACATCTAAATAATCAAAATTCATTCAAGACATGTCCAAGATTAATGATGTGATAAATCATTTAGAGTTAAAAAGTATCATATAGTGACTGTTCCATGCTTGCAAGAACTTTTTTTTTTTTTTGGGGGGGAGGGGGGGGGGTGGGAGAGAGAGGGGTGTGTGTAATGTACTCATATTTTTAGGGTTAATTTCATTCTAAATCTTATACTTATACAGTTATACTATATGGGTGATTTTAATATAGACCATTTTTTTAATGGAATTTTAATATAGAACCTAAAGTTTAGTTAGTTTCACATTGAACCACAAACTTTTAAAATCGTATCAATTTTGAACCTCCTAATTAAATCTGAAAATCAAATCTCCAAATTAAAAACGAAAAATTCAAGTTTAGATTAATATGATTTTAAAATGTAGGATTTGAATTGAAACTTATAAAACTATAAAATTTAATTTGTAACAATATTAAATTTCTGTGTTTAATTTAAAATCACCCTTAAAATATATGATTAAAAATATAATTTATCGATTTTTTTAATTTAGTTTGACTCCTAAATTACACCAAGATGCATAGCCAGATTCTGAATTGGAATCAAATGAGAGCCCAAGGATCACTTATATGTTGGCTCCATATAAGTGGCCTAAAGGGTGATTGCTGGTTACATTGGTAGAATTCCTTTTAGTATTACTGGATGAAGAAGAAGCTTCACAATATTTAATCTATAAATTCAATGGGATTTTAATGGAAGAAAGAAGTAAAATAAAAAATTTGAATAATTTTAGGTACAATTTTATTTTTAAACTTTATAGTTTAAGGGATGTAAAAAATTAAACATTATTGTTTCAAGAGTAATAATTTAAACCCTCAAATTTTTAAAAATAATAAATTAAATTTTGAGATTTTAAAGAGTAACAAATTAAATTTTAACTTTAATAATTCAATAGTTTGGGGAGGAAGTTCAAAATAGATGTCTCTTTTGGAATTCAATATAAATATTGAAGATCTAATTTTTTTTTTTTTTTTTTTAATTTCAAAATTTAATTTATTTCTTGTAAAATTACACAGTTAAATTTGTTATATCTTAAATTATAGGGTGGCGCTATTTCCGCACCAAAAGGTGTTACTTCTGCACGCGGAAATAACAACTTTTGGTGTACAATATTACACCAAAAATTGTCCGCACCAAAGGTACAGAAATAGCATATTTTGGTGTGAAAATATCATTTCCAAATTATATGATCTAAAATATAATTTTCTATGGTGGGTCCTAGATACACTATAATTAAGTTCTTAAAATAGAAAAGACACTTGACGAGAATTCCCAAAAAAAGGTCCTTTCATTAATATCTCATACCTTTTAATTTATCTTACTTGCCGATCGAGCCCAAATCATCAAAACGAATAGACCCAGGTGGTGACTAAATAAATAGTTAATAAACCAGGTTTTGGACCAAGCTTAACTCTTAATGGACTTGAACCCTGTAATATTTTATGCTTAAATAATCTATTCCCTCCGATTTCCTAAATGTTTTATTTGACCATAACTATAATTATGATCTATCAAAATTTACTTTACTCTTTACCACTTGAGTTTGCTGAAGGACGTAACCTACACAAGTTGCAGCAAATGATTTTTTTTTTTTTAAATGCAAAATTATTAAAATTTTGAAATGATGAATTCCATGATGACAAAAGAGAAAGATAGTAGTATTAAAAAAGAGAACAAGAAAGAACCAGATGGAAGTCAAAAGTTGAAAGTAAGATTGATGAGATGAACATAGGGATCGGTGCCAAACGTCTCATTCGTAACCGACATATAAAAGAACATGGCACATCTTTTAAGGAGGCTCCTTCTGTTACACACAAACTAATTTATAAATCAATTTTATAATGTTCATGAACCAAAACACAACACAATACCCCTCTTTCTTTTATCATGGTTTTTACACCTAGCCCTGCAGCCGGAGGAGTCAAGGTTTGTACACGGGGTCTCGAAACTATTTATAGCAACAAGCAATAAAAAAACAATTCTTTACAAGTTTTTGGGTGGGTCTATTATAAATTTATAGCAATTAGGAAATTTGATTGATTTTAGTTTTTTTTCCATTTTAAGTATTTCTCAAGTTTGTCTTTGTGTGCTTCTTTGGTTACCATTTATTTTTGAAAATGAGTTCTATGAAAAATTTGTACTTAAAAAAGAGAGAGAGATACAAAATGGAGTCCTTCATAATTTTGGCCTATAGACTTCTTTTTTAATAGGTTGTGATGATACAATAATATGGAAAAAGTGTATATACTATCTTACAAAAATAACACTGATGCCACGTCATAGATCAAACCAACAAGGGGTACCAATTTTCGAATCAAGCAAAATCTGACCTAATGATCCACTCAACTCTAGTAAGCGCTCGAGCACAAAATAGCTCGAGTACCAAGGATTGAGCATCAAATCTAGAAAGTTTGTAACTCCCTATTATGGAAAATATATAATTACTATTGGTGTGTGATGGTTGAAAGTCTCGTCAGAGTGGTGATCACAGAATGTGAATACATATGTCTAAAGATAATAATTTTACAACACTTGAAACAATGAGACTCTCATCTTATATAGACTACTAGACACCTCTTGGTAAATGACATATATGTTGGCGAATAGATGTATCTATTACCTAAGAGTCATAATCTATACAAAAGTCCTAACTCTTTATAAACCAACGTGTCATTCTATGAAACCACGCCATCTACCAAATTGGGGTAATTGCATGCATAAGAGTGCACCATATTATAATATGATGACCCATCATTACCATACACTTATCGTTACCGCTTGCTGATAACAACAAACATAATGGGAGTAATTATACTCATTAATTACTTGAGAGCCATTAGCACCATGGAGGATGATTGAAAACAAGGAAAAATCTCATAGCAAAACACTAAGAACAACTCTAAATACATTAAGTATAAGACCACCACCATACCCACTAAATAAGTTCCTCCTATCCTCGTACGTGGGAGTTGTTAGGCCGATGCCACTCCAAATCTCTTATATTGTTAGCAAGCATTCTCTTAATCTACCAGTTTTATAACCAATTGCAGTAACACATTTGATTGTGTGGTTAATTAACCTGGGCAAAAAACACCTGTAACAAGAAAAGCAATCAATATTCCATCGGTTTGAAGGCAATTTAAATGTCTCTGATGTCAAAATTCACGAGTATGCGGTGTGTTAACTTTATTATGACATGATTTTTTTTCTTTCTTTCTCAAAACATGAATTTTTTTTCCTTTTTTTTTTTCATTGTGATTTGTTCTTTATAATTTTAGTAAATGTGGGGCTCGAGTAATAGACTAATAGTCATAACTTTAGGTGAGAATTTCGAGAACACATACACATTTAATGTTTTCTATGTTTATGTTGACAGGACTCGAGAGTTGTCCAAGTCGAGTACATGCACTTATAGTTATGCAATTGATTGAGTTGGAAATTGGAATTCAACCAAACTGGCTCCACTTCACTACTTAGGTTGGGATTAATCCCATCTTAGCTATTCTAAGTTGTTTTGGCTGAACGAATTAGTAAGGCTCTCAGAATAAATAATTGATAAATTGATTAGATTTCGTTTTAGCCAAGGAAGGTAGAAAGCAATGGAAGGTACACAATAGAAGATACAAAATTTATTAGTTTGATTAATCATTTTGGGGATTGAGATTGAGAAAACCAGTTCCTTTGCTTTGTAATATGGTAATGTTGTAATGAAATATATAGCTGGCACCCAAAAAAATATACACAATTATACATTCTAATTTAATCATATCTCTCCCTATTGCTAAAGGAGTCTTCAAGTGGAATGAACTAAAGAAATCATAATCATTATAAATATATAAGTGCACATCATCATGTATCTTTCAAATCCATCTATATGTGTTAATAACTTTTTTTACATTCTCTATTGATATCTCTAATGCTTTTTTGGGCCAGAGGGAAAGAATAATATCTAGAGGAATAGAACTATAGAAGTTTTTGATGGATCCAAAAGTAATGGAACAAAATTTAGCCATTTCCTAGTAACATAAGCAATGCTACTTTTGCACTTTCTGTAGCACTATTAGTCTATCACCACCACCACAAAATGCACATACCTAAGAAAACAAACCAAGACAGAAATTTAAATCTCTGCTAATTTTACATGATACTGCAACTACTAGTATTCTCATCACTAAACATGTGAGTATAAGGATCAGACGGTGCTGAAGCTGGCATTGGTAGCCCCGGCATGTAATTAACGGCTGGATGTGGCCGCGCATACATCATCGGTTGGAACATATCATTGCCATTTGCCCTTTGTTGATTCATCATCATCATTGCCATGTATTGTTGTTGTTGTTGTAGTTGTTGCTGTTGCTGCTGATTGTATGGATTACCTGGCCCCATTCCTTGATAATATCCACCGTTCATTGGTCCGGTTGCAGGTAGACCTTGTACCGCAGGAAAATTTCCCATTTGACCCATTGGGTAATTACCCATTTGGCCCATTGGTGCTCCTTGTCTCATCTGGCCCATTGGATAATTACCCATGTGGCCCATTTGGCCCATAGGATAATTACCCTTATGGCCCATTTGATCCATTTGTCCTCTTTGGGCCATTCCTCCACCTCCTCCTCCTCCTCCACCACCACCGCCTCCGCCTCCGCCTCCTCCACCACCACTACCACCTTTGCCTCCCTTGCCATGATTAGAAAAAGTGACATCTATGTCATGGAAGTCATTTTTCTTTTTGTTATTTTCATGGGCCCCATCATTCTTGGATCCACCTTTCTTACCTCCATTGCCATTATTGTTTCCACCACCACCACCACCCTTACCACCATTATTATTGGTACCCTTGTTAGTCCCACCCTCTCTTTTGCTGCCACTTCTACCAAACCCAAGCAATCCACCTAGAAACCCACCACCACTTTTGCTACCTTTTTTTTCTTTTCCATCACCTTTGTTTTGTTTCCCTCCCTTCTTTTTTCCACCATCACCACCGCCGCCGCCGCCGCCGCCACCACCTTTCTTCCCTCCATTACCATTCTTACCATCATTATTTCCACCCTTCACTTGTAAAGGAAAATCAATAGCACCACCTTTCTTGGCATTCCCACCTCCACCCCCACCCCCACCACCACCACCCCATTTATCATTCATGGGCCCAGCAGGCCCATTCATCATAACATTAGGCCCATATGGTCCATGGCCTTTACCCATCATAGGCATCATCTTATTAGGCACCATCTTGTTGGGTAAATGACGATGGCCATGATCAAACTCATAATCATCATCATCATCAAACTCATCATCAAATTCATCATCATAATCATCAAACTCATCAAATTCATCATCACTTACATCAAATTCATCCTCAGGCAAACTGAACTTGACAGATTTCTGGTCTTTAATGGGCATCTTCAGATCTTTAGCACCTTTCATTTGATGTTGTTGTGCTTGTTGGTTACCACCACCCTTTTGGTCCTTCCCACCCTTTTGAGACTTGTTGTCTTTTCCCACATTGCCATGCTCAAATTGCATGTTCTTGAACTGGTTATTGAGTTGGTTTTGGTTGTAGTTTGAACCCTTTTGAGGTCCCCAAAGCTCTGCATGTTTCCCTGACTTCTCCAGCTTCTTTATGAGTCTTGCTGGATCAACCATTCCTATTACAGTCACCTTCCCCTGCTCTGCATCTATTGTGGTAGTATAAACTCCTAGAAAACAAAACAAAACAAATGAGCCCAACAAGAACTAAAATATAAGCTTTAAAAAATGTTAGAATCTTGGTTAAATAATTAAATTTGACAGATGAAGTTTTTAGTAGAACTGATAATTTATCCTTTATCATGATAGTGGTCCTAAGTTCAAACATTGTCTTGACTCTACCTCTCATTTATCAAAAAATTAAAAATCTACATAATTGGTAATTTAAAAAAAAAAAAATCATAGACAAAATGAACATACTATAGGAATTCAAAATATTTAACTCAAATTAATAACAAAAAATCAGAGAATAAGGTACATACCTTCAATTTTCTGCAATAGTTTCTTTACTTTCTGCTTACACCCATCACAGTGTATATTCACTCTAAGCACACAAGACTGCAAGGAAAAGCAACCCACATCCAGAAACAACTTAAAAAAAAAATAGTTACACAAAACCATAAAGTTCATAACTTGACAATTGAGAAACAGTAGAAGAAACGAAAAGAAAAGGGTCCTAAATAGCTTCATTTCAGAACATGGAACATGAAAACAGTTAAAAGGGTGTACCTGCGTCTTCATGAAATCTTGCTTACTCATCCTTTCTGAGAGAGAGAGAGAGAGAGAGAGAGAGATAAAGAGAAAGAAAGAAAGGAAATGGGTCTGTTAAGGCTGAACCTTGAGAATAGTGAGACTTAAGAGGTGGTATAAGAGAGAGAGAGTGAGAGAGTTCAAACACAGTTGGTGAGCATTAAACACTTATCTTTAAGCATTTGTCTTTCTGTTTCATGGTTTTTTGAACTTTATTTTAACATGTTAGAAAAAGGCGGTTGCTCAAGCAACAAGAAATATCTTATAGTATATATAAACAATTGGAAATGGAAATGGTTTTGCTGGACATTACTTTTTGGCTTAAAGTGGTTCACAACCTAACTTGACAATAAGGAAAGACATAATGGGATTTTATATTTATATAACATTAACCAACAAGCTTCCCAGCCCATTTAAATGGGCTTCATTCTGCATAATTGCATATGGGGCTTGTTCACTTTTAAGCTGGATACAAAATTAAAAAAATTAAGTTAAATTGTAAAATTAAATTTGTTTTTTAATTATTAATTGTGTAGTTTTCATCTTTCAACTTTCAAAATTAAGTTAATATTGAAATTCTTAATGGGACGTTTGAGCTCACAAAGGAAACACATGTCAAATTCATAGCCATTTTTATGGATAGTTATGTTGAATTGGAAAGAGACTTGAAAATGAAATTGATTTGATTTTGAAAGCTGAGATGTCATATTGATATAATTGATAGTTGATGGACCAAATTAGTTTAGCAAAAAATTAAATTTATAAGAAAGCTAGGTTTACTGATGTACATGGTAGTAAATATTAAAATCAAATCAATCTCATATCAGAAATAGGTTAATCAAATCAATCTCATGGCAAAAATGAGATTTTGAAGAGAGGGACAGATACCCATTGTTTAGCCAATCATTGAACAGAAAAAAATAAAATAAAGTGATATTGGAGTAGCTTGACAGTGTCTAAATCATGAGTTGTATATCTGCTCTGTGACTGTGAGACCCTCCACCACAGTAATTAACTGTAGTGACATTAATCTAGCACATGAGTTGTATCAGATTTGTGCTTTAGCTAAAACAGAAGCTTGCCCTTTTTTCACAGTATATTGAAAATACAATGGTCGCATCATTGCTGCAATGATTGTACTCTACTCGGTTGGTGTGTGTGATCAACTTACACAAGATTGCATTTTTTTTTTAACATTATAAGAAACATGCATGATCAACCTTAGTTTCACTTTTCAATTAAAAATACTCTTTTTAGATCATAGCTACTCATATTGTGAAACACCTTTTTGGAGGTGTGGATGCAAACTTGCCTTATATTGGAGGATTATATGTAGAGAATTATGATACTGGAAAACAGGTTTGATGAGATATGAATTTGAGGACAAGACACCTGTGAGATGATGATTTAAATGCATTAGAAAATCAAAGCAATTTGAGCACCCCATTATTACCATATCTTAATTTTTTATGCTCAAGTGGTACTTTATTTTATTTTATTTTTTATATTACCAACTTGATCCTTAGTCACTCACCATTTTCTAATTATTTATTAATAAATTCAAGATATAATATTTTTGGTAATTCTTTTTTATTACTGCATTCATAACATGTTGTGATTGATGTGTGATAAAATGCTCTGATTCAAACCAATCACCACAAAATTGTGAAGAGAGAGAGAGAGCTATTGGCACACCAAGAAGACAAAAAACAGTAAGAAATATCAAGGGAGGAAAGATTTTTTTATTTATTATGGAAGGGACACTTAGATCCAGACTGAGAGCATCTTAAAATTAGTCCAACTGGATCTTGTGAATAGACATGCACTAGAGTCAAAAACACACAGAATTAAAAAGTCTTGGACCCTACTTTTGCAACCAAATTATTGTTTGTTCTTCTTAAAAGCCTCACCCGTGAAGGAAATGCTGTCATTAAAATCTTTTCCTTTTTTCTATTTTCTCCCATTTGAAAATATCATTTGCCTGTAAAAGATGTTTGGATGGTGACAAAAAAGACCCCCCTCTACAGGGCACAACCCTAAAAAAAATCTATCATGCTTATGTGCTTTATTGTGCATGGGGTTGCTCAGAAAATGGCTTTTGCAATCCCAAAACTTTGACTAATCAACTTCTTTATTTTTTTTTTTTTTTTTTTGCATTTGTATGAATAATGAGAAAATGGTTAATTTTTACTTTTTTTCACTTATTGGTTCAATTTTTGTGGGCTAAAATCCTATTCTCGAGCAACCATATTAAAATCATGGAACATTCGAATCCTTAAAGGCGATCTCTAGTGGAGAAAAAAAATTTGATTACTGAGCCTTCTTTAGAAAAAGCTTACCCTTAAAACATGCACTTTTGAATTCAAAACCAAATCACTTTCATGGTATTAGAGCTCAAATGAAGTCTAAGATTTGGCTTTATATTAATCAATGCCTAATTTGGTACAGCTTCTTAACACAAAATTTGTAACTATTTCCATGATGAGAACTACAATTAAGGTAAAGATATTTGGCATTTGGCATTGGAATTGTTGATTAAGTCTGATGGTGATTTTACTTGATGTCAGAGTCAATGTTTCCATGGAATATTATCTTTCATGGGGATGAAGACATTAGATTTGTCACGGTTAAAGTAGAATTGTTTACTGAAAAAGGATAAAACGCTGAGGATAAAACAGGAGAATAAAAGTAAAGGTAAATTGTTAACAAGCACAAACAGATAATTATAGTTGAAGAAATTTAGGCACAAACATCTGAGAAAGATTCAGGTGATTTGGATGAGAATCATATGCATAAGAGTCCGTTTGGATGAGTTTTTGAATTTATTTGTTTATAAAAAAATAAATTAAAATATAGTTGAGGGTAAAAATAAATATAATTTTATAAAATTGTACAAAATAAAAAAAAAAATTACATTTTAAACCCTATAATTTAAAAAGTAACAAATTAAACCTCAAAGTTTCAAAAAGTAACAAATTAAACTTTGATGTTTCAAAAGTAATAAATTAAACCTTAAAGTTTCAAAAAGTAATAACTTAAACCTCAACTCATATAAGTAAAACATGGGTTTAATTTGTTACTTTTTGAAATATCATAGTTTAATTTGTTGCTTTTGAAACTATGAAGTTTAATTTATTATTTTTTAAAATTTCGGGGTTTAATTTGTTACACCCCTAAACTATAAGGTTTAAAATATAATTTTCCCTAAAAAAAACAGCATCATGCATCACACCTCAAAGTCATAATTACTGTCCAACCCATATCCAAAACTTCTAAGGTTTTCTATGAGAAATGATATTTCACCTCATTTGTAGTTGCTTGTACACTACCCTTTCCCATGCTACTCAACCTATGAAAATGAAAGATACATAATTCTGAGAAGTTAGTTGCTTCTACACAACCTTTTCTCATGCTACTAAGTACTAAACCTGTGAGAAAGAAAGATAAGGATGCAACCAATAATAGTTTGTAACCACTATTTGTTTTTGTTGTTTTTTTTGCACTATTATTGTCGTATGTGAATGTAGGAGGTGAAGAGGAATGGAGGTACATGCATCTTAATAAATATGGTATGGTTCTCCCTGCAGTATAGACTATTAGGCTGTGCTCCAGCCTCTATTGACCGTCAGTTGTTCAGCTTTGTGCAGCCCCACTTGATCATGCAAAGCAACAAAGAAATATTAAATGCTTATTAGGTACATTCTGTGCACATATGTGCACGCGTATTTCACTTCTACTTTACTATGTCCACTCCAAAATCTTACATTGATAATCCAAATAAGTTCACTTTGATGAGAGAGACTCTTTAACATGTGCAGAAGAAAAAAAAATTGAATTAAATTTCCCATTTTTTTGGATAGTAATATTAGAAGTTTATATAAAAGATTAGAGAGCTGGTAAGTTTGGATTTAGTGTTAACCCGTTGGTTGACCCAATCACATTGGGTTTGAAGAAACTCAAACTATTAGGGTTGTCAATAAGCTTAAATTAAGGATCACATATTGGTTGAGCTTGCAAATCAATCGAGATTTTAGGGATCATGGATTTTGGGTAACGTTACAAAGATTGCGAGATAATGGAGATTTTAAGATCTTAGTCGAAGAGAAACGGTGACAACACATGAAATAGAATTGTGACGAGAAGGAAAACTGGTACCATGCAATATATTTGGATTTTCAATATGGGAAACCTGATACTTGACTCGATTTGATTGAGCTACCATTGCAGATGTCAAAATTGATCGAAACTCATTGGTTGGCAAGGGGCGGATGAGTGGGTCGAGTCGCTCGGGTGGCAAAACAAAGTAAAGAAATCAATGTGATTCGGCCATAAAATATATTTCCATTACACCAAAAGCTAAAAAGCTATATATTTTCATTTACTTAGTTGAATACACATTACAACGAAAACACATATTTATGATTAGTTTAAATTAATTTCACATTTTAATTTAAATTACAAAGAAATATTAATGATTAATCCCACAATTGACACCTACTTATCAATATTCATGTTTTGCTCATGTTAATAATACTTTCCAACAAATAAAAGGATTATTATAAGGTAGCTCCTTCAAAGTTATTTTTTATTATTCGATAATTGAGAGAATGAGGATTTGAACCATAAATGTATTTTTTAGATACACTAGGAGGTGTCAATTGAGCTACAAAACTCTTAACGCTACTTCATTGAGAGAAAGAGAGAGAGTGTGTGTGTGGTGGCCAGTATTTAAGGTCTTTGTGCGAGATAAGTCCTGAGTTCAAAGCTTCAAAGGACGAAGGTGTGATGCTAGTTGAGCTTAAGAACTATTATCTTATAGACTTAGACCGTTTGAAAGTTTGAAACTCTCTTTAAGCATTGGTAACTCAACAATCAACATAGAAAGAAATTACTTTACTCACGCTTAAGTAGGGTCACCACAACTGGTCCCTCTCTCACCCATCTTTATTAAAAAATAAATAAATAAAAAGTGTGTAAAAGACAAAATATAGGATACAAAAATGTTCAATCTCTTTTATATATTAGGATGTTAGAATCAATGTTGACACAGTATAAAAAATTGATATAGTACAGTAATAAAATATAAGGAGTATCATATCACTACATTGGTGGAGTGACTGAAGTGAGCTGTAAGATCAAGTTTTTATAATTGTCGGTTAAAGAGTTGCAGTGATGAAAATTGGACCATATATTTTATGGTGTTTCAAAGGGAGACTTGGGTCCATAGGGAATTGACTCGTGTTCAAATATCACATTCATAGCTGCTCTTGAGGACTTATGGAGCTCTGTTGGGTCCACCTCATAGGGACCATGTATTGTCTAATGAGAGACAATCATAACCAAAGGGCCAGCCTTCTTGGCCAAGCATGGATAAGAGTTGGGGACCTAAACATTAAGGTCAGGGAGACCCAGCTGCAGGACAATCAGCACAGGACACAGGCTCCTTTATGTTGGATGAGATTGTTGATGGTGACAGCCAAAGTGAATTATTATCTTGTTAAGGGTTCACCCCTTGTACACAGGACCAAGCTAGCAACATTATGGGACAACAAAAAATGGTCCAGCCTTGTAGCACACACTACTATCATGCAGCCTTTTGCAGCATATTTTATTCTATTCATTTATATATATATATATATATATATATATGATAGAAATTCTAATCTAAACTCACACACGTATATTTTGAAGATCCCGAGAATTGAACCCACGTTCTCATAGAAAAGTAAGACTTTTTTAGGAGGAGGATTATCAATAAGTCTTTAACCAGAACAATTTTTACAAAATATTTCATGACTGAAGGATGTGTTAAATAGTGAATAATAGATAACAAAATAATACGTCCAAATGAAAAGTTGTCAACTCAACTGTTATGAAAAATTGTTCTCACTGTAGTTTTACTCTCTTCATTTATATAAGTGGCATGGTTTGTTACAACAGTGAAAAGAATACCAAATAAAAATAATCACCATGCCAATAGAAGTGCTGCTGCTAACATGAAAATCGAGGTTATTACTTTTCAGCTGTAAAGAACAAACTCTATAAGATTCAAATCCTCAGCAATAAGGATAGTCAGTGATTCTTTTGCACTTTTAGACGCTATTGAAGACTGGTGACCACACTTTTGTTCCCTCTTCTCATGGCACTCACAATCTTCACCCCAACTTTTGGACATTCGAAGCCACTTTTCCCTGTTATGCTTAACTTGTCTAGCAAATATTCCCTTCTTCTTTACAAGCTTTATAGAAAGAGAGTTTAACAAATGCAGTTAAGGAAATTAGCTTTACTATTTGTGATTGTGAGGTTAATTATAGCTATCCACCCTAACAATAGAGGCATTTGTAATGTGCACAACTACAAAATTTTGTAATCGACACCCTATTTCGATAATAATTTGCAATATCCACTCCAACATCCAAATTAATATTAAATTACATGAGTAAATATATTAACCTCAAAGTAAGGTACTAATTATAAAATTGATTGATGCACATTACAAATATCCTCATAGTTTAGGATGGGTAACTATCCACTAATCTATAGACTGATTTGGATGGTAAGGAGCAAATTGCAAATTAATTTTGAATTAGGATATTAATTGTAGAACTTTATAGTTTTAAAAACACAATGCAAACACCCCCCATAGTTAAAGGTGAATAATTGTAATTAACTCTTCTTCTTTTTTACATGATGAAAATTCCTTCCTTTTCCTAATTACCCAAAAAGAAAAATCTTCCCTAATCAATGCTGCAATTTAAAGAGAAAGGAGTAAACTTTTCCTGTGAAATGATAAAACCTCAATAAAAGAGAGAGGGGGGGGGGGGGGGGGGGGGGGTGTGAAAGAACTGTGTTTTTCTTCTATATCAGGGGCATGTAACAGACCCAATGTTAAAAAAATATATATCAAATTTTCAAAGGGAAAGAGATGAACTAAGGAAATTCTGTAAATTTTTCTATACAAAGGGAACTTTGTCTCCAACTATGGACAACTTCTTGCATGAGCAGTTATAATTGATCCCAAATTGGAACTGTGCTTCAAAAGATGTATGAATGATAACAAACCATAAGTCCTGTGGATTTTTCACAAGGGCATGGAAATTGGTAATCTCCTATCTTATGGTGATGCTGAAAAGTGAACACAGAAAGAAAATTACATGAGACAATTTCTTGGGTATAAAAGAGAAACAAGTACATATTTTTTTAGGGGAAAAATAAAAAAGAAGAATATGAAAGGCAGTATAAACAAAAAGATTTCTTAATTCTTACCTTTACTAATGTCAATATTTATTAGCTCCTGGATGGGCTGGCGACATATAGGACAGTTATTATTTGATTGAAGCTTCAATGCTTTTGCACACGCATTGCACATACACTGAAAATGCAAAAATAATGTTCAAAATTGGAAGAGAGAGAGAGAGAGATTCAAACCAAGATAAAACCAAGCAGCATAGTATGTCAGTTGCAACAAAACCAAACTATAGCAACTTAACTTTGGAGGATTATCGTTCGATATTTCTAAAGAAATATTAGAGACTATAGAAAGATCATTGTTGTTCTTTCCTTTAATTATTTTCCAACTTTAGGTCTTGCATCAGAAAACATTTCCTCCTAAAAACCTTATGTTTAAGCCAACTTATTGAACATATTCCACATTACATCACATTCTGTGCAAAGTATGGAAGCAAATTCCCAAATAATAAAAATAATACCATTTTCCTAGTGTCAAGGATGTATATGTATCACAATACCTGTTGCTATTACATGTTTCTTTCCATGACATAATTTGTATTGCAATTAAGACAGCCATAACTGTAATAATGTTCCTCATATCTACAATATATATATATATATATATTTCCTTTCATATATCACATACTTTTGTACTTTTCCCTGGTATTGTCAATAGCTAGGAAGAACAAACTCTACTAGTAGGTCAACAGAATTTCTGCAGCTAATACTACTAGCAAGCATTTTAACACCAGACTGACCCAGTTGGTTAAATCATCAATAGACCAATTGATGAATTGCTTTAATAAAACCTATTCCAAGATTGACCCTCAAACTGTCTGAGATTTTCTTGAAAGTTATCACTTCAACAACCAAGTACTTTATTGAACTTACACATAATTGCCAACTGCTAGGATTGATGATGTACTTTAAACAGCTCCATCTAGGACCCAGACTAGTTCCTAGATAAAATAGTTTACATTACCCAGTATGCACTAAATTCTAAACCAATGTTTCAGAGAAAAGACCCACTTTGGTTTTTTTGCTATTGAGGGTATCCAAAGCTCTTTGAGCACTAGACTATTCCCTCGGGTATGTGTAATTCTCCCATCCCACACAGACCAAGTAATTATAGAGAGGAATCCCTTTGAAGGTGGCTCCAAGGTGTTGGCTAGTGGTTTCGAATCCAAGACCTCATGGATATTATGAAGTCATAGGAACCACTAAGCTGACCCCTTGGGGTTGAGAAAAGACCCACGTAGTCAACTGTACAGTCTACCAAATGGTCCAGATCCTTTTGATGCTTGCATTCCTATACTAAGTTGTTCATGGACCAAACAGAACATAGACATCAAGGAGTCCAAGAAATAAATAAATCAACCTTTGGAAAATGGTTGAAGTAGTTGAATAGGAGGATCACTATGACTGTAGCCCTTGGGAAATTTTTATTTCTACCTAATAGAAAAAGAAGCCATTCTCTGATTTGCAGGGCCAACAAAGATAAGCAAACTCATAACCAATTAAAAACAGGTCAAACAACCAACCACATTAGCCAAATTAGTCACCTTAGATTTTCTCTAAGAATCTAAAAAAATAAGCTCAAAGTAGGTGCTCTCACCATATGTCGACAAGGCAAAACAGCTGTATCCTTTGGCTCAGTCAAGCATATAACACATTCTTTTGCCGCCTCACTATCATCAAAACCTTCTTCACCTGAATTTTCCATCCCATAAATCTCGCGTAGCTCATAGCGAATGTTATCAACCCATAGTGCTTGCTTAATTAGTCGCACTTGAAAATGGCCCTTGTTATTTTTCTCCAGGACAGCTTGAGTTATCTGAGCTTGAGGTGACACGTTTGGCAAAGGCTGATTGGGTTGCACTTGCACATCAGTTGAGAGAGGTGGCAAGCAAGTTTCCACAAAGATAACAAGTGGGAAGGCATCTTCTCTTGGAGAGGGCTTCAATAGGTCATCCAATTCGAAGAAGCCCAAGTCAATGCCAGTTCCTGAAGGCTGATAGAATATCTGGTTTAGACCTTTATAGAAAGGGATTTTTGTTGGCATATAGATTCCAGGGATTACTGAAGTGCATGGACAGTCGACCCCTTCCGTGGCGAAAGTAAAATATGGTGATACTGTTGTCACAACCAGGGGGGAAGGGGGATTGAATACAATGTTAGTCATCATTTATATGAATATAATGATTAAAAGGTCTCAGACATAACTCAGTCATCATACAGATGATAAACTAAAAAGTCCCAGATGATCATATCTATTCACAACATATTATCTTGCCAATAAATAAAAGAAGAAAAGAAATACAACAGGCAATCAACAAACAACAAAAAATTTAAGTGAATACACTACAGTTATATTGACCAGCCACAAAGTAAAAAGTAAAACAAAATGAATGTATATTTGTTAGTAGTCCTCAAAGTTCAATTATCCTTCAAACCAACCAACAACTATTGAGATAGTAATTGATAGCAGGAAACAAATATGCAGTTCAAGTTCAAAAAGTTCATACCCAAAAATTAACGCAATATCATTCTTTCAAACCAATCATAGATATTCCGATTCATCAATCATAAGCCATTTAAAATTGCTCAGCAACACCTTAAACTACCATAAAAAACACTAAAAATGTTAATAGACAAGTTAAAAAATTCCAAAATCCAATGGATCATTGATTTGAATTTCGTTAAATTGCCTTGCAACATTCCCATGTCAATTGATAAGGACAAGAAAAACCCATGAAGAAAACTTATCACAGAACAATGAGATAGAATAGCAAAAAAGATAGTTTTGAATAATCTTGTCTCTAAAGAATTTTCTATTATTAGCTTCTGAACCAAAGTGGGAAATGAGCAGACACTTGACCTTCAGAATAATTTATTTTATTTTATTGTTAATAAAAGCTTTACACTTGCAAAAATTGTTTCAATAAACTTCAAAATAGCCACTTCGTATCTATGCAACTTATATTGTTCTATGTCAAAAAAATCTAAATTGATGTTAAGTTTCATTTACTAGACAGCTAAATTGTTATGAACCTTCAAAATCACACTGATATACGAACCATATAGGGATTCTCTCAATGGTGGGACACCTAATTTAAAAATGATCAATTTCTTTTATTGATCTATACTTCTACACTTTCAGTTTCTTCAACTTTTCATCTGCAAATATCTCTGAACAGAAGTTCCCCCCGTGACCTAAATTCACTTGTGCATATACTTTTTTTTTATGTCCACTTATTCTATAGAGATAGGTATGCCACACTCAAAACTGTATTATTTTAAAACAACCTCTTTAGGATAGAAATGAAGAATAATTGACAAATCTTTTATGCATGGGATAAAAATGATAGCCAAATGAGTCAGCAAGATACTAAATTACCCATCTTTGACCAATGATAATATTTTCTCCAAATATCCTTTATATTCTCACAAGTATCTCAATCTCCCTATATAGTCTGAGGAAAAATCTCAAATCATCAATTACAATTGGTAGTATCCAAGTCTGTCAACCAATTAACCTGGTTTTTCTTAAGTGATAACATCTTATTAGAATGGAAGAGATACCTTATGTACACAGGATATGTATACCACATTCTCCAATAAAATTACTTGATTAGAGAATTAATTTTAAAAGAACCAACTAACTTGATTATAAATGTACAAGCAACAATGCTAAAGTAACATAATTGGGAAGCCATATAGGACATGAGAATGATCTTTACTTAACTAATCTTCTTCTAATCTCATTTGAAATAGCAAAATTGGCAACACTACACCCATTGAATTTGGCCTATCTAATAGTTCTCCAACCACCCGAAAGAAATTTTATGGATCACCTAAGAATTCTAAATTATGATCTCTAGCAACTTTTAGTCAAGATTCAAAAGGCAACTAACCTCTACGACACAATCACATGTGAATAACATTTTTTATCCCACAAGAACACAGATTTTCCAATGAATTATTGGCTTTTTCCAAAAAACCAGGACAAAGGCTTCAAATCTTTTTTTTTTTTTTTAAGTAACAATGGCTTCAAAACATTTTTCATGCTCCGTGCGACAAAGTGGTACAAGGTAGAAATTGCACCCCAATTACATGCATTTTTTTTTTTTTATAATTCGATAGTTGGGGGAGTGGGGATTTGAACCATAGATGCGTATGTTGGAAAACACCATGAGGTGCCAGTTGAGCTACAACTTACAAGACTCTTGGCAAATTATATGCATCTTATTACAAGAGTAGTAAATCAAAATTGCATTCATTTCATCCCTAAAATTTAATTGGTAATGGACATCTGTCAAAGAGCATTGCATATCTGTCCCCCTCCCAACTGAAAAATTAAAATTGTGGTGCACCAGCTATAGTTCTAGCAATTCTGCCTCTATGTATACCCCTCAATCTTTTAGAGATAATATCTCATTTGTTATAAGTTTACAAAATTGATGTAATCAGTACATACCAACAAAACAAAAAACCATTTTCTTTTTTAAGCTCTCATTCCAGTAATATACATTCTTGGACAAATGAACACATACTATCTCGACCCCCATAAACCAGATGAAGAACACCCCAAAAAAACAAATCTTTTCCAATTCCATAAAATTAGATTACTAACTAAATTCCAGTTCTTAACAACAAAATAATCTGGCCTAATCTTTTCCAACCAAAAATCCACTTAAAAGTTAAAAGTTCAAACCCAGCAACTATTCTGGCTCAGACAATAAACACACTTTACCAATACACCATGAATAAAATTCCTTGCAATTCAAAGCTCTGACTCTTCTAGGTAACTTAAGTGTAGTTTACCTCAATTCTTAAGTCGAACAACATTGTGTTGTTTCCATGACCCTCTTAGACGACCCCAAATGTTCTACACTATGTATCATGCTTTGGCTCAAGAGAATCATATCTCATTCATGTTATTCTTGGTCAAAGAAGAACCTTCTTTTTTGTTGGCCCTGCATTAGCATTAACCCATCAACTACATTAATCAATTGAACGTTCAAATTTTCCACCATAGAACTCAACATCCTCCATTTGAAAGGTCCAAAATTTCTAGAGTATGACCAATTAGATGTTGATCTCTGTTAGTCTAAAACATTATATGCCTTTTTTACTATACTTGTCCATTAACTCATAAAACTTAATGCCTTTTCAGAATAATTTTGATAACAAAAATTTTGGATTGAAAATTTGGTTCTGTGACATCAGATTTTGGATAGCAATGACAGAAAATGAGATAATGCAACTGAAAGGACATGGATATTGTAAGTTAAGGAACAACACAATCAAAATAAGACAATATAAGCAGAGAATAACTTTTGTGAATTATTTGGGAAGATCTCAATGCTGAAACAAGAAACATACCATGATACCAATCATCAAATTTGGGCTTCACTATCGAAATCTGAAATGCATGCTGAAATGCTGCATCTCCGTTGGAAACCTCTTCACCATATATAAAAAATAATTTGTGACAGCTCGGAAAGCATCAGGATGCTCCTAGATTTTTTTTATATATAAGAATGATAATAGAACCACAAGTTATCTATTAAAAACAAGAATGGATAAAAATTCTATGGATTAAGATAACCCACTATGTACAAGAAGAACCTTTATGTTGTTATATTGCCTCATCAAATGCTTGTATCTATGCCTCAGAGAATCTTTATGATGAGATCAAACTTCCCATTAACAGTTTGACCATTTCAATCCAAGCCATTGTTGATGCGCAATTCGTATTCAGCATAGGAAAGGCCCTCCTTTTCTGCACAGAAATGATAAAACTTATTTAAGGGGATAATTATTCATTCAACAAAACATTGCAGAATGCTCTTTGCCGGGACAAGGCTAATTGGTAATAAAAGTAGTTTTTCTTTTCATTAAAAACAGATGATACTTATTGGAATACACATTGCTATAAGCTAAATCCAATATAATTTAAATCAATCTTTTTTGCTAACAAATTTAAATCAGTCCTACTGCTAAGCTAGTTAATGAAGAAACAAATTAAATAAGTTACAATCACTTCCAGAAAAAAGAACAGAATAAAAAATAAATAACCCATTAAGACCAATCCAGAGTAATAAGATCAAATAAATGCCTATAAAATACAAAAGGAACCCACATACTTGACCTCCAAATCCAGCCATACACACACCTTGAAATCTTCTTGGTACACCATTATTTCAAGTCCCTAACCTGCAAAGAGAATGAAAGACTTTTACATTAAAAGTCAATAGTAAGAAGATCTTAAATGCCCATAAAGAAACATTGGGCAGCAGGTTAGCACAAGAAAATAGAATATACATCAAAACAGAGGAAACTAGATTGCAAACAAAACAAAAAAAATGTGTTAATTTGAAGTCTGCAAAGTTTAAATTGAAAGAAAAGGTCTGGCAATGAGTTCTAAGGCAGAAACCCATTTTTTTAAACACAATGATCCAATTCCACAATATATTTTTTTTTAAAGTAAGGAACTTTTCATCCATTAAACCCCAATTTTGGTTTTCTCTCAGATAATTCAATTAATTTAGAGAGAGAGGGAAGCAAGAGACAAAGACACACAAACATGCAAATAAAACAAAGCAACAAAAAAGCATACCTTGGCATATTTTCTCACGAATGTTCCCAATTTCTTCCACAGTGAATACCGATTGAAGTTGGAGACGGCGTAGTTGGGACAATGACGACAGAATTGAGGTTTATACAAATCTTTGCAAATCCTCGTATGTAGGGCCCAGTTTCTCTTGCGTATGACTTCTCGTGGTTTTAGTTTTAGTAAAAGTCGACGAGAAGTAGTCCGGGTTGGGCACAGTTTATGGTTCGGTGTACGCGAGATACAAGTTGGACCTCTGAGAAGAGACGGTCTGAGGCAACGCTGATAAATTGTCTTCGTAATTTGAGGACAAATGCATTCTACATGGACTCCCATCCTTTTTATCATATTTGGAAGATTAGGATAAGGTTTACAGAAAAGCTCAACGTGATTTCGATCACCAATATTCAAGTCCTCGTGTGTGTTGTGTTGGAAAAACTTGGTAAAGCACAGATGGTCATACCGAAGTTTGGAAAACCTTATATATGTGAAATTTCGTTTTCTACCATTGATGGAAATGTCGACATGAAATATTTCACCCTCCGTTCCAAAAACAAGACATAGAGCAAAGTTTGGAAATCCCGGACCAACCCAAAATGATATGGAACTTCCGACACTTTGATGATTGAACCAATTTGGAATCTCATTTCCTGGTACTTTAAAATCATATCCATCAAATAATGATATAGGTGACTGTGGACGACCCATTATGATTTCTCTAAACTGCAGGAAATTACCAAATTCAACAAATGACATGTTAGTAAAGCTAGTCATGTATTACTATTTGTGAAGCTAACAAAAATTGTTTCTAAATAACTTCAAGAGAGAGAGGGAGAGAGAGACCTGATGGAATAATTTGGTTGATGATGATGATGAATCCAACGAGTCACAGTTTATTAAATCAACACATCTTATACTTCGTGGAAGCCTTGGAATGTCTCGAAACTCATTGCAATTGCTTATAGTCAGGCTACGTAATCCCTCAAATCTGCTAATGCTTTCTGGGAGGGTAACAACATTGCTATCGTAGATCTTTAACCTTTCCAATGTGTGGGACCAACAAATTGTCAAAATAAAATCTATTGCTGAACGAATTTTAAAATCAGAAAGTTCAACAGATTTCAAGCTCGGAAAAACATTGGAAAAGCCTTCATTAAATTTACATTGTGATCCTCTATTAGTCTCCACGTTGTTCGGAAATATGACATCACCCTCGATATGGAGATAAGTAATATGTTGTAATTTATATATGCTACTTAGAAAATGCACACCTTCCAAATTGTTTCCCAACCATAAGTATTCAAGCCCGGTGAGATTCTCAAATGACGGAGGCAACTCGCAAATAGCAGTCTTAGTCAAATAAAATCTTTTTAAACTTTTCATTTCTCGTGAAATATTGGGGAACTTCTCAAGGCTTGAGCACCCTTCAAGTGAAAAAAATCTGAGAGATTCCATCATGAGACAGCTTGGAAGAATTTGAAGTTTAGTGCAACGTTCAAGTGACAACACTTCAAGCTTATCAAGACACCCGACGGAGTCATGAACCTCAACTAAATTTGGACACCAATTAAGATTCAAAGACTTTATGTTTGGAATCATTGATACGTCAGGTAATTCCCTAATGAATTCACAAAAATTGAAATTCACTTCTGTCAAGGTTTGGGACGAAGAGATCTGTAGAAGACAAAAAAATAATAATAATAATAATTTAAAATATAATTTCAAGAAGTAATAATTTATAAATACTAAGGAACATACCTGCTTTAATGGTTTCTTTATTCGGCTATGAGACAAGTCAAGTGCAAACCAATTTTTTAGGACAAAAATTGGATGGCAATGAAGAACATGGATAATCCTGGCCAATCAAGCAACCTTAATCCATTGGGAAGATATTCAAGACGTCCACAACTCTGTATGTTACGAATTATAAGCAATCTAAGATTTTTCATCTTAAGAAATTGATCATTGAATTGCACCTTCATTGGTTCACCCGGCGGGCACAACATTATGCCTTGGATTTTATCCGAACCCTAATTGGACAAAACAGTAAGTGAATCACACTACACAATAGAATTAATCCAAAAAAATATAACAATTATTAAATTTGATACAAAATCCATATTGATAAGATTAAATTTCTTCCACATTAAAAAGAAAATAAGAAAAGAAAGTGACTACATCTACCATTTGACAAAAATTGAAGAAAGTGAATCAAAACAACTTATACCTTATTTTCAGTTAGTACTTCAAGAACATCCTCATAATACCATAGTCTGCTACGTTCTCCGAGATTTTGTGGTGATTCTTGTCGAACAATTTCCCTACCCATTTGTTGTACCAAGTCATGCATCTTCAACTCATTATTTTGACTAAGAGTCACAAGACACTTTTCAATAAGTCTTGGAATACCACATTCTGGGTAAAAATCACAAGCTTTAAGTATATCCACAACATTATTCATGTGATGTCCCTTAAAGAAACATGCAATATCGAGGAAAATATTTTGTTCAGTTTCATCTAATCCTTCGTAACTTATTTTCAGTATTTCTTGAATATTTCCATGAGGAATTTTTTCATACTTATCTAATCTACTTTTCCATTCAGCTTTAGTTCTTTTATACAAATCAGCACCCATTACTACTAGAGCTAGTGGAAGACCTTTGGCATAACATATAAATTGATAGGCAAGTTCTAAATAATCTTCATTGGGTTTGTATCTTCGAAAGGCATGCCTACTAAAGAGTTCAATAGCTTCATGTTCATTCAATTCTTTAACCTCATAGGTTGAAAGACCAATTCCAAGAGTAGTTAGCAAGTGCTTATCTCTTGTTGTTATGATAATTCTACTTCCAGAAGCAAACCAATCATATTTTCCGAAGCAAATTTTTCTATTTGAGCCAATTTATCCACGTCATCAAGAATTATAAGAACCTTCTTTCGGGAAAGAATTTCATTTATCATTTTGGTTCCCCCAGATATGTTACACACCTTCAAATTTCCTATTTCCTAAGATCTGACAAAAGAAGATGTCTCTTGTAGCTTTGATTATGTCTTTATCTTGTCTTTGAATTCTCTCTAACATTCTCTAGAAAGCTTCTTCCTTCGAAATGATAAAAAATTTCGTTATAAATAGCTTTTGCGATTGTAGTTTTACCTACTCCACCAAGGCCCATAGATCCCTACCATGCGAACATCATTTGACTCAATATCTAAAAGCAATTTTATGGCCTCTACGCGAGAATTTATTCCAACTGGTATTCAGCAACAAATAATGGCATCCGAATTTAATTTAGAATTCGATGAGATCTCTTCAACAATTCTTTGGATAAATTCGAATTCAGTGCAGCTGCCACTGCCATTCACAGAGAATAAAAAAAAACATGTTACAAGTTAGAATATAAAAATTAATAAGAACATAAACTAAATTCAAGATATTCAATTTGTACATTACAATTAAAGTATTGTTGATAAAAAAATTATTAGGATTTTCTTCTAATTTTTCTAAATAATATGCAAGTGAAACTTCTAAAAGTTCCTTTATTTCCATCATTAACTTATAGCTAACTACTGTAGTAAAAAAGATATGACGATAAAATAATACTTTAATAATTTAGTAAAATTTAAAGAAGAAAATAATTAGCAACAATTAGTGGTAATTGTTATTTATCAATAAAATTTAATGGTCATCACAAACCAAATCATTAAAAATTGTAAAAGAACAAGAGTACGTAGTCACTAAATAAATACCTGTTATTGTAATGCCAACCAGATATACTTTGCCGCTTCATGTAGAGCTTCCCTCCACCTTTGTACCTTCTTGTCACCTTTAAATTTTTCTTCATGCTTAGCTAGTTCTTCCCCAAACTTTCCCTTTTGGTTACGCAACTTCAGATGGATCCACCTTGTAAAAAACCGGTACCACCAAATGATCATTCTTCTTACACTCAACAATCTTAGCAAGTTCATCCAAACACCAGGCGGAGGATGCATAGTTTTCAGAGAATATGAATTATTGAAATTGTTGAGTCTTCAATGGTTTTGAGAAGTTCGTCTGAGAATTTTTTCTCCCCTTGGGAGATTATCATCGATGAAAGGTATAAATACTCCGTTGACACAAAGCATTATATAAATGGCTTGTGAAACCATGGCGAGGTATCTTCACCTCTAAAACTCAAGAAGACATCAAAGTTTTTGGATCGATGGGTGAAAGAAGAAGATGAGGCTCCTTTGCTAGTCACAAGAGCCATCAAGATTTAGGAGCAGACGGACAAGAAGATCTGAAAGGAGGAGAAAGAAAGTTGTGAAGGGGTTGTAAAAATAAGTGAGGAAAGTGAATGACAAATTAGGAAGAGTGAAGACAAGCAAGTGGAGACTTTTAAAGTGGGATGGACTTGTTTTGGTGTGAACTTTCTAAGTTACCATACTGAATGCTGAAGCTATTTACGTTGCAATATCGTGGAACCTTCTTTGTAAAAGCTAAATTAACTCTTTAAAATTTCTAACCACCATACCTACCGGATTTATTAGAATTAGATTTAGAATTGGTAAATACAACCCTGAATCAAATAAAAGTATATATCCCTTGAACACAAAGTTCTAAGAGAGAGGCCCACACGTTTTCTTTTTTCTTTTTTTTGACTTTTCGGAAAAGGTAGCAATGTGTAAGCATAAAAGTATATATCCCGTTTCTAAAAAAAAAAGTATATATCCCTTGAACACAAAGTTCTAAGAGAGAGGCCCACACGTTTTTTTTCTTTTTGACTTTTCGGGAAAGGAAGCAATGTGTAAGCATAAAAGTATATATCCCGTTTCTCAAAAAAAAGTAAATATCCCTTGAACACAAAGTTCTAAGAGAGAGGCCCACACGTGTTTTTTTCTTTTCTTTTTCACCTTTCGGGAAAGGTAGCAATGTTTAAGCCTATCACCATATAGAGGAATCTTTCTTTTTCACTTGGGAATCAACTATGCCTAGACCCACCACAACTGACAATTGGTAAATCCAACCTATACCAAGATATCAAATAAAAGTGTTGATATCCCACTTCCATGCAATCCTTCAAACTTCAGAACAGAGAGGCCCCACGCGTTTGTTTACTTTTCTGGAAAAGTAACAATCTTTTAATCTATCACAACCCACTCAGACATATATTCAGATTTCCCCAAGAAAAACAAGGAAACACATATGAATATTCCAGCTAACGATGGTCCTTTTTCCTTGAAGATAAGTCCAACACTGTCATATTATATATGCGTTGAAAGATATATATATTATTACACATGAGATGAAATGTTTTAAGCTTAAAATCTTTTGCTTTGGGAAACTATAGATTGAGAATGCATTTCATCAACAATCAAGGCAATCAACCATAAACTCCATTTCAATCCTATATTTTGTGTAAAGTCCCAAACCTGGAGTATGAGGATTATGATAGATTAACAACCAGTTTTAAGATTAATCACTTTTTATGAATAGATCATGGCAATTACCATCACCATGTGCAGGTGCTCCCACCAAAAACCAGTTCAATTCCTATCCAAAACCTTGAACTTTTAGTAACTTTGTTCTTTTTATGTTCTTTTTCTTTTTTAATTTCAACAAGGAAGTCATGTAGGAAATTACATTGAAAAATGGCTTTACACTAATATTAGATCGGATTTACATTGACAAAACTCCAACGACGTGCCGAAATAATATCTCACATTAACCAGCAAAATAAATGCTACCGCCGAAGCTTTTTCAGTAACCACTTTCTCCGTGCTGTGATATCCATGGCCACAAACATCTTGGCCTTTCTCTCATCTTCCAAAAGTTCACAAGCCTCCAAGAAGAGCTCATCATCCATGTCTGGAACAGTTTGAAGTGCTGCAACTATACATTCTATTGAGCTGTAGTCTTTGTCCTCCTCAGTACCCAAATATGTTTTTATTACACATGGCTCTTGTATCTCTTCCTTGATGGTTCTCTGAACTTTTTGGACACATGCTGAGGTTGACGAAGTTGCAGATTTCCGCTTTCTTCTCTGACAAGAGATTTCAAACTCCATAGCTGGAGATTGCATATCTCCAATTAGATCATCAATACCCATTCCCAGGGTGTTAGTGTTGATCTCCATTTTTATGTCCGAATAACTTAATCTACCATTCCGACTTTCATTACCATAAATCAAGCACAAATCACAGTAATCATCTAAGATCTTATCTCTGTATGCAATTGCATCAGGATGCTCCTGTAAAATGTCATTTTTAAATGAAAGCTGATCAAAATTATACAATTCAATGTTCAACTATCAATGAGATTATGTTCTGCACCCTACATTACACACCAAATAGTTTACTTCAGGAAGACTGCATTAACATCATTTCATCAAGGGGAGAAAGTACAAAAGAAAGAAACAATGTGCATGTGTGTGCAGACATATTTAACATACTGTTGGGTGCTCAGTGCTCTTTAGTGATAACCAAAAGAAACGAGAGGGAAAAAACCTTAATCCTAGCAACATTACTAATGAGAAAAAAGGCACCTTGATATAAGCTTCCCAAACAAAATCATCTGCTGTCACTTTTTGGCGAATTTCATCCCAAGCAAAGCCATTATGATTGAGGAGATCCGTGACGTCCATATACTCTTTCCTCAAGCTCCAATACCAATCTTTCAGTACATCTTTGTCACAAAGGAGTCCAAATTTATTACTGAATGATGCATTCATCCAGGTCCAAGCTTGCATATTGTATGTACGACCAATCTTATTCCCTCTGTGCAACTGTTCTAACATAAGATCAATAAAATAACGGTCCATTTGCCTTGTCCAATTTATTCCTCAGAGGGCCATTATTAGCAGGGGATTGGTAATCTTCTTCACCTACAACTTCAAAAATAACTGTCATTACATGAGAATTTATCGTAGAGGCATATGGTACAAAGAAAAAAAAGTAATGTTGTTTTGTACTGTCTAACAAAATCAATAACTTCAAACATTACTTGAAATGGGTTAATTTTACTTCTTTTATATGTTACTTTAAGGAAAACTGAGTCATGTGGTAGTATTACCATCAAATACCTTTTTTTTTTGGCTTGGTTAGCATCAAATTAATACTTATTACAACACGGATATAGACAAATCATTTACATTAACCATACTAGCAAATGCACAAATATTGCACCTGTAATTTAAACATGCTAGTGCAGTTTTCACATGGCCTTCCTCTAATATCACACATGTACTTAGAAATCTTCTGATGAGTCCTTAATTGATTGTACCAATCTTGTCTACCTATATTGGAAATAAGAGAGAGAGAGAGAGACCACTATTTACTCCCAGCTCATAGTCCTCAGCATCCATAAAGTGACCCGAGTAATCTTGTCTTTGCTCAGTGATGTCATTTCCATATATTATAAACAAATCGTTGAAATTTGGGAGAGTTCTATTGCGGTATGTTCGTGCATCAGGATGTACCTGCAGAAATTATCTATAAGTTGCTGGGACCAAAAAGAATCTTTATGTAATAGGAATTCAGAAGAGAAGATCACCTTGACATAAGCATCCCAGACATTATCTTCAGCATTTATCATCTGTTGCATTTCATTCCAAGCAAATACACTCTGGTCAAGTAGAGTTTTCATATCATTGAATCGCTTCCTCAAATTCATAAAACGACTTTTTAGGACATCTTTGTCATGCTGAGACCCAAATTCTGCACTAAACTCTGCAACCATATCACTCCAGGCTAGCTTGTTGAATTTTTGATCAATCATACTTCCATTGCGAACTTGCTCTAACATTAGATCAATAAAAAATCGGTCCATCGATGGTGTCCAATCAGTTCTCCAGTGACAGCTATTGTTAAGTCTGGCACCTTCAGAAAATTGTAAAAAAATAAAATAAAAATCTTATTATGTCTTCGATTCGTTTTTTATTAAACTGGGAGGATTGACTTGTTTTCTTTCTGTTTTTATTCTTCCCTCTCTTCAAGAAAGCATTAAAATAAACACTTCAAAATCGAACACATGTATATATATATATAGACACTTTGAAATTGAACACATAAATCCAATTGCACATTGACTAAAAACAAAAATTGAAGAGGGAAAAAATAAACAAATGATGCAGATTGCTTATAAGCTTGTCAAACCAAAATCTCACCAATACCATTACAGCCTATATCTTGACGCGCTTGGTTACACCATCCATCTGAAGCTGGATTTCCATAAATCAAGCACAAATCATTATAATTTGGCTTCGGCGTGATTCTGTATGATTTTGCATCTGGGTGTTCCTACATATACAAAGTCTTAGATAATAGCCACATACATTTGAAACTGACATTCAACATTAAAACGAGTTGACAAAGCACCTTCACATAAGCATCCCAAACATCATCAAAAGCTGTGACCATTTGCTGTGTTTCATCCCATGAAAACTGTCTCTGTTCCAGAAGATTTTTGATATCAAAGTACTGCTTTTCCAAACTTTTAGAACGACTTTTAAGAAAATCTTGGTCATGTTGTAATGAGAATCTTTCCTTGAACAACATAAACATATCTATCCATGCTTGATTGTTCAAAGTGTGATCAATCTTCTTCCCCTTACGCACTTCCTCTAGCATTATATCTATGAGATAACGGTCCATTGAAGGTGTCCAATCTGTTGTTGAACAACCACTATTTGCATGGCATTGGATGTCCTCCCCTATTACAAACCAGAGATTCTGTTAATTAATGCAATAAGAAATATGTACTCCAAAGATGATAGATGATAAGTTCAATTAGGCATTTTTTACTTCATTTTTTTAAGGGGAAAGTACACTTTACCCACCTATGATTTAGCCCATTTACAAGTTGTCTGCCTGTGGTTTAAAATTTGACACCTTGCCCTGTGGTTCTTCCCGTTTACTCCCGTTACCCAGCCATTAAAAACAAAGGCAAAATTGTAACAAAACAAAACACTCTCTCCTTTTCTCTCACGCTATCTTCTCATCGGAACGACGCCGTGAGAGAGAAGTTGAGGTGAGGCACAGAGTGCAAGAGCTCTTTCATGTTTACCAGGCCATCAAGGAGGGATTGGATCCCGTGGAGCAACAAGTTAGGGAGGTCTTCCATCGGACTATGCGAAGCCAAACCCGAACAATGACATCCCCCAGTAGCAGCATAACTAATTGATTAAAAGTATTTTTCAATTTCAATTATCCAATTCCAATTTTGGCTCATGGGAATGGGAATGCAAGGATCAACTGAGGGCTATGCCAACAATAATTGGGTAAGGACTAAGGGAGGATGGACGGACAAGTACTTTGTATTTATCACCATATATTTTGTGTAAAGAATTAAAATAAAAATTAATTTGAAGATATGGACTTGTGCCGTCCATGGTGTTTTCCTTTTTTCCTTTTATTGTTGCTAATGTATAATCGAATTGCATCTTCATGTGATAGCTGATTGTGTGTTATGAAAGGACGGATTGGTGGGTTGTTTCAGTGAGGAGATCGCATGAGAAAGAAGGAGAGAGTGTTTTTTTTTTTGGCTTATAATTTTGTCTTTGTTTTTAACGGCTGGGTGAACAAGAGTAGATAGGAAGGACCACAGGTTGGGTAAAGTGTCAAATTTTAAACCATATTATAACATATTATAAGGGATTGGTGGGTTGTCAAATTTTAAAAAAGTGTCAAAAATATCTTGAAACCCATTAATAACGGTTTGCACACTGTTTCGATTCGTTTAACAATTCAAACTCAAACTAGTGATCACTGAAGCAAATACACTGAATATACCAATCTGCACTAAAGTTCTACATATTACCCAGTGTTTAGTTGCTGAGAAAAATAAAATAAATAAATAAAACAAAATAAAATAAAAAAGGAAGATTCTGAATCCTACATATTATAACATCGTTGGGGGGGTCTCTCAGAAAATGAAAACCCAGAGTTGTATTAACAAAGCTTCTACACTTTTTGCTTATCTATAGTTAAATTAGGAATTCTATAACAAAATAAAAATTCAAATCCAAATCGGCAATCAAAGTGAAGATAATAAAGATAATCTGTAAAATGCCAGCTCAAATTCTACATACTAACACTCCGTTTGGTTCTGGAGAAAATCGAAAAGAAAAAGAAAGCGGGGGAAAAATATTCAATTATATGTTGTAACCTGTATTGGGTTTTCATAAAAATCAAAATCCTACAACAGCAAGAATTCTCTTCTTTTTTATAACATAAGAGAACTTCACTCAGAGAGTTGCACGTCACAGAGCATACTTTTATTTTTTATTTTTAATCAGCGCAGAGCATACTTAATACAATATTCGCTACTATCAAACTCCTGCAGGCAACTGATCGCACCCGCTGGAACCAATTGCCAGGTAATGCAAGGTATTCACTCCTGACGGGCTAAGTAGTTTATCCTCATGCCTAGGAGGCATCAAGAATATTATTCTAACCATAGCTCCTTTTAATTATGCTTCCAATACATAGAAGGATGAGTCAAGCCTAACTGTAATACAAGTATGCCGAAAATGCATATATTAATAAAGATTATCTAAACCACATTAATAAGGTCTACACATTGTTGGTCTCTAAGAAAATGAAAACCCAGAGTTTCATTAACAAAGCTAGTGCACTTTTTGCTTATCTATAGCTAAATTAGGAATTCAAAACCGAATCAGTGAAGATAATAAGGAGAACCTGTAAAATGCAAGCTCAAATTCTAAATACTAACACCCTGGTTGGTTCCTGAGAAAAGCGAAAGAAAAAGAAAGAGATGGGGGAAATATTCAATTATATGCTTGTACACTGTATTGGGTTTTCATAAAGATCAAAACCCTGCAACACCAAGAATATCATTCTAACCATAGTTCATTTTGAATTATGCTTCCGATACACAAAAGGATGAGTCGAGCCTAAACTCCAATACAAGTATGCCAAAATGCATACATTAAAAAAGATTATCTAAACCATATTAACAAGGTCTGCACGCTGTTTTGATATGTCCTTAACTTTTCAAAACTCACAAGAGTACAATTTAAATAAGTGATGCTACGGCTACTATAAATTTTATTACATAAGTCTTACAAGCTGATGTGTCTAATTTTAAACATCACAAAAAACAAGTAATTCAAAATTTTATTTATTATATTATTTGTGGCCCTAACGACTAACCACATTAATTGTCACGTTAATTAGTAAGCCCTTTCTAGTAAAATTAGTAGTAGCTTTAGCATTTTCCCAATTTAAACACTAATTAGTTGATCAAATCAAGAAAACACACCGAAAAAACACCAATCCAAGCTAATATTTAAAACACTAAACCCTCTCTAACATTTATTTTCAAATATCACAATACTACAATTTACAACTCTAATTAGTCGATCAAATGAAGCGAATACACCAAAAACACACCAATCCAAGCTAAAATTCCAACACTAATCCTCTCTTAACATTTCAAAAATCACAAAACTATAATTTAAAGCCCTAATTAGTTAGATCAAATAAGGCAAATAGCTAAAATTCTAAAACTAACCCTCTTTAGCATATCAAAAATCACAACATTACAACTCTAATTAGCCGATCAACTAAATTTCCAGCACTAACCCTCTCTTTGGTTGCCAAGAAAACCGAAAAAATTAAAAATTAAAATAAAAAAAAGAGAGAGAGAGAGAGAGATTCCATTAACAAAGCTGGTGCAATGTTTCGTTTATCTACTGCTAAATTTAACATTTCGAACTCCAATTTAAAAAAATAAAAATAAAGATAAAATTAAGCCAAATTAAGTGAAGCTAATATAGAGAACAGGAACAAGAGCTGAGCTAAAATTCAACTAGGCGAATTGTAAGAGGGTGTTTTAGCTTTCAAGGTGTATAGTAAAGATGAAATAAGGTTCAGATTCAAAGTCTTTTTGTTTTTTAGTTCATTTTTTTTTTTCCAGTTTCATAGTCTTTCTCAGTAACCAAACAGAACATAAGCTAATTTCATAATTTTATTATGTAATAACTCTGTGTGTGTGTTTGTGTAGAGAGATAGAGAGAGATTAGGAATTGGTACCTTTGATTTCTGAAGAGGAAGCGGAGAGAGAGAGAGAGAGAAAACCTTTGAGGTCTGAGTATGGCTTTACGAAGAACGCTGTGCAGGCTGTTTGGATGTTATGAGAAGCATGCTCTTTCTCCGGGGATAGCTATATCTGATACGAAATAATTTAGCTCCAACCCGGTTTGGGTAATTCTCTTCTAACCCACTACGTAGCAAGTAAATAGATCATTCATATAAAAAGATGATGCGATTTTTTCAAATAATACATATAGATAATTTATTTAATTGACACGTGGATCGGAAATATACATCATCCAACTAATTTCAGGAAGACACGTGACACTTTACCCTACTAACCACATGTATTACAATAAGTGCAAGATTTTCTAGGTGATCTTGAAGGGACTCAAACTAGTGACTATTGGAGAGTACACCCAAGATCAGACTAGTTGACTAATTTCAGGAAATACATAACATTTTATCCTACTAGCCACATATATCATGATAGGTACAAGATTTTTTAGGTGGTCCTGAGAGAACTAGTGACCATTGGAGAGTAAACCCAAGACTCACCAGTTCAACTAATCCTTAAAATTAATGTATATGTCTCATAATTGTGTTGGATCTAGTTTGTGAGAGGGATAAATATGGTGCACTTTTGGAGATGTCACTTTGACAATTGTTACGTGTTGGTTTGCAACCACAAACTGTATTTGTCAACGTGTCCTATGGAGCTGTAAAGTCGGAATGTGGTGTCTTAAAAAATAAATTACAACATGTTGAAGAGAGAGAGAGAGAGAGAGAGAGAGAGAGAGAGAGAGAGAGAGAGGTTGAGTGACATGTGAGCTAATCTTAACCAAACATGTGAGCTAATCTTTTGAGATAACATGTGAGCTAATCTTAACCAAATTATAATTTAGAAGTAAGTACCAATTAGAGACTGTGGGGGCATTTTTGCTTATCTTTTTTGTAATAATAAAAAAAAAAAAACTACCATTTGGTAAAATAATAATGTTTAAAGGCTTTTTTAATTAGTTTTTATTATTAAAAGCTATTTTAGAAAATAGATGAGTTTAAAAACTGAACTTGTCTCTTGAAGAAACGAGTTTCAAATCTTGAAGAAACGGGTTGTCATTTTGTGTTTTTAGTGGAAATCATATTTTCAAAAGATGAGATTTAACACACAAAAAAAAAAAAATTAAATTCTCGAATACATTTAAAACAATCCTAATTAATAAAACAATTTTAAGTAAAAATATCCATGGTTTGTGTTTAAGTAAACTTTCAAGTGGTAATTTGAGAAGGATAAAGCTAATAACGACTCAAATGACTATCAATATGTGTTATTAGGTGTGTGACCTATTTTAATAAGTTTATGTGATTTTTTTAAAATAATATATATGGATAGTCTTATGAATCGTCACATAATCGGTTGAAGGAGATTCTTCAAAATTGGTTTGGAGGTAAACTTGATCCATTTGAAAATATGTTGGATGTTGAAAGTCCAAAACTCATAAGTGGGCGCTATGAAGTGGAAGTAGAAGTAGCTAAGTAACCAAGTTTTTTCTTCTACGGCAGAAATTCTACTTTAAATATAAACACATCATATATATGAAGGTGAGAGTGATCATACCCACGTGTAACTAGGCGGAAAATGGAGAGTGCACCATTGGGCAGGAAATAGGCAAGTTGTTACAATATCACCAATTGTATGACCCCAGATTTTTTCCCTATTTTGGTTGTCTAAGTGCATCTCCAATAGAAATATCAAATTCACGTGAGTCTATCCAACGACTACTTATAGACCCTGCACAATTCCCAACCGAATTGTCAAACCTAACTTGTCATTTGAAATAAATAGTGCGGACTTCAAATTTAACATCTCCAAATTGAGGAGTTATTTCATCGATTTTTAATATTATATTCAAAAGATAATTGTTGTCCAATATCATTTTATAGTTGTTGCCCATTTAAATTAAAATTTGACATATTGACTCGAGCGTTTAGTTTTCGAGTTGCCAAATTTGAACCTTCAATTTATCACATGAGCCATTATTGTTATTAGTATTTTTGACATCTCTAAATTGGCATCTCCTTTGAACATGCATGCATATTATCTTTTGATTTATCTTAAATTATACATATAATATAACCAAAAAAATCCCCAACATTCAAAATGCCTTAAAGAATATGCTTATTAAAATAATCTTAACGAATCTAATTTTTTATTTTTTTGGGTGTGCTTAACGAATCTAATTTAGTTCAATTTTAAATCATCATTGTAATAGTCTATTCCTAAAAAGAAAATGGCCCCTCAACGCAATGGTAATAAAAAATAATTAATATTTTTTTAATGGGGTTATAGAATCAAACTATTATTCCTAAAAAGAAAAAGGCCTCTCAATGCAATGGTAATAAAAAATTAATTAACATTTTTTAATGGGGTCATAGAATCAAACTATTTTTGCCTTTAGTAACTTTGAAATGATCAAATGTGATCTAATATATGTGATCCAATATGTATACAAGGAACCAAGACAAGTTATATTTTGTGTAACTCTTTGTCAAATTTTCAATGTTACACTAATTATAACATTTTGATATCTTATTGTTGGATAACTTGGATTACATATCCTCTTTATTCTTAGCAAGTTAGCATACATGTCAACTTTTATGTTAAAGTTAAATGGATATTTGGATCCATAAACTTATATTTTTAGTATAATTTTTTGCTTAAAATACAAAATCTAAACAATTTATAAATCAACTAATAAATAGTTATTGATTTAAGATAATTTGATATTTTGTAAGCATGATGTGTAATGTAGTCTAACAATAGATTTATCGACAAATATACCTAATAGGACATTATTACATGATGTAAACACTCATTATCAATGTTACACCTCTCAATAACTTTTTATTAGATTTTTTTTTTTTGAAAGGAAATTTTTATTAGATTTTTATTTCTTAGTTGAGATAACCTTCTCATTTTGTAATATTGGATTTATTTCTCACTAGAAAAAGAAGGGTGTTTATGTTTTTTTTTTGGGTGTTAATAATTAATTCTTCATTAAGTGGGCTAGGCCCAAAGTAAGCCCAATCCTGCAAAACTAAAACGGCCATTGTCCCATGCGTTTTACTACAAAGAAAAACAAAGAGAGCAAAAACGGTGCGTTTCCCCTATCTCTCTCTGAACTGAACCGAAACCCTAAAATCACAGCAATCTAATTCAATGGAAAGATAAATTTAGCTGAATAAGGTACAGATATTCCTTTAGCCGAATTCGAAATTGCTTTACATTCCTATAATTTTATTGCTGCATTTATTTTCATATAACTCTCTGTAATTTCATGCTCAAGCTTACTGAGTAATTTTTTTTTTTTGGGTGAATTTATATTGATCACACTCATTTAATTTAGTAGATCTTAATTCAAATTCTGATGGGTATTTGTCAATTTTTAAAGTTTTTCCTGGTTTTTTATCGTTTCCCTTTTTCACTATATAAAGGAATTAGTCAATCTTGTAAAAAGACTGTTGGATTCTCTGGATTATTGTTATATATACAATCAAATATGCATATTATAATATAAAATTTTCCAATTTATTTAGGGGTAGATTTGAAAAGTGTGTGTGAACTTTGAAATGAGAAGGGGATGTTGTGATATTGTTTGATTAGGACTTAGGAGGTGCATTTTTTTTTTTTTTGGTGGTTTTATTAATTGAAGTGCTTGTTATTTTAGATATTTTCTCTTGGCTGAAGAGGTTGGTTGGTGTGGATTGTGGCGAAGAAATAAGTTATTATGATGGGAGATTCTGAGAATGGTGTAAAGGCCAAGAAAAACGGTTTTCGTAACGGTTGGAACAACTTCTTTTGATGCTCTTGTTAGAGCAGTGGATACTCGGGAAGTTAAGCAAGAGTTGTCGAAAAGAGGGTATACCCATCTTGTCATTCAGATGGGTCGTGGATCATACACACCCACGAAGGTAAATTTTATAACTTTGGCAGTAGTATTTCACCATTTCTGGTGTTCTGGTTTCTAATGAAATCTATAGTAATTCAGTTATTGCTGCTTCAATTTGGATTGAATGAGTTATGTCAATTTGAGAGCTTGGGGATCGGGAAGTTTTAATGATGAATTTTTGGGTTGTACTAGAACCTCATAATTTCTGCAAAGGGGAAATGCATGTCATTCTTGAAGATTTTATCAGATCCTTTCATCTGTTATGGTCTTTCGAAATTTTTTTATACAAAACTTGAGGTTTTCTGTACAACTTTCAGGATGCCAATATTGACTTGTTTTTAGCATCTCATAATCTCTCTCTCTCTCTCTCTCTCTCTTCTGGGATTGGGGTACCTGTTGAGACATAGAAAAAGACAACTAACACCAGCAAATCACCAAAGGTGGAGAAGGGGATCTAGCATTAAAAAATTAAATTTTGAACTCAAACTTTATTTATTTATTTATTTTCAATAAATAAAAGAGAGATAAGGAAGAAGAAGAAGAAGAAACATATTAACATTAATTTGAGTTCTTGCTGAAGTTGGACATGGGAATTACACTTGGAGTTGAGTTCTATCAAAATATTTACCAAGTGATCTTTATTTTTTTGATAAGTTTCCTCGTGCTTTTGATATTGATGTTTTAAAATATTTATTTTTCTGCAGTCTGGTGGAGAAGATGGGTCCCTTGTTGTAGACTTCTTTACTTTCTCATCAAGCATTGCGGATTATCTGAGATCAGCATCTCTGGTGATCAGTCACGCAGGTAGCACTTGATAGTTTTGTTACCTATCCTCTCTATGTTCTAATATCTTGCCCTTTGCTGGAAATGGCTGGATTTTACTTTTGACAGTTTCCTGCTTGCCCATGCTTGATTTATTATCTAATGAATTGGGCTTCATTTGGAAGATCACTGGTTCAAATCTTTCATCAGACTGATACCAGTCATTTGCACAATTTCATCTCCTTGGGCTTTTTAACAGCTATAGAATCATCAGGATGGCATGTGGATATGTTATAATTTTTGTTGCCTTGATACTTCAGATTGATTTCAGTCCCCGATTTGGTTGCTAATGTTTGTGAAATGTATCTTAGAACACAAATATAGCCTATAGGCTAACATATTTGGCTTGAAGATTAATTATAGAATGTAGTTCATTTTTAATTAAGGAATTGGGAGTAGAACTAAGTTCTTGTGGGAATTTCCTGAGGAAAGAAAAAGAGAATAAACGCAAAAACCAAACCCTTGTGAGAACTTAAATAGGTGCATTCTCATAAGAATTTGTTTGTCTCTTTGTCCATTTTTTCGAATAAAACTTCACCTTTACTTATTAAAAAACAAAAATCATCATTTCATTCAAAATTCTATGTATGTGATTTCCCTTCAATTCTCATTCCTATAGTTGTCATTGGGGAATCTCCTGATATGTTATTATTGGACTTGATATGCTTTGTTGCACTGTTTACTTTGGTTATTGAGTATAGCCTGTCATACAGCAGATGAACTCCTGTTATGGTTCAAATTTGAGTTAGGCATTGTAGTAGGATTTGTCCTGTCTTCTAAAAGGAAAAAATAATTTGTACTTATGTACATCATTACATGAAATGAAAAGTTATTTTCAGGCCAGACCTTATTTCTTGATACTGTTACCTTCCATTCATGAGGGTGGTATTTGTTCCCAAAATTCCATTAAGTAAATAAATTGAAGAGCCCAGAGAATCAACGATAAGGCAATTGTACCAAAGTCCATACAACTTGTACCAATTTCGAAGCAGCCAAGATATTCAAGATTACATGTTAACTATATTCTAAACACACACAGAGAGATATGCACAGCCAAAGTACTTTTGGTTTTACATCCAAGTTTTGGATTGTTAGAGGATTTATATTTTCTGTACCAATTTATAATTACAACTGATTTTGACCATGGTGCAGGGTCAGGAAGCATATTTGAGACATTGCGACTTGGTAAGCCTTTAATTGTGGTGGTGAATGAAGATTTGATGGACAATCATCAAAGTGAATTAGCAGAAGAACTAGCAGAGAGGAAGCATTTATACTGTGCCGGTCCTCCAACACTTCATCAGACCATAGAGGCTATGAATTTAGAGTCTCTCCTTCCATATCATCCAGGTGATGCCACACCAGTTGCCAAGCTTATCAATCGGTTTCTAGGTTTCCCAGATGATTGATGAACGTGAAGAATTTACTTCTTCACTTGAATAAATTACGGTCTACACTTGAGAATACTCTTTTGCGATTACAATTGAGCTGTATTCTTCTTTTTCTTCTTTTAAAGATGAATAAGCTTTGGCTCAGGGCTTATCTCATTGTCCCTTGGAAATTGTTTGGTTCTAGGTTTTGCATAGTATATTTTGTACAAATTATTGATTACATGCAAGTTTTTGAAAATTGTGAAAAGTATGTACTTGCTGGAATAAAAGATAGGCACATTTTGTTTACTCATGACAATTCTGATCTAGAAACCAAGTTGGTAGGGATTGCTTCTTGTCAAAGTTTGGCTGGGTTGCAGATGATAATTTGCATATTAAGGAGTTTTGGGTGCTCTGTTCTAAGTCCTATGTTTCAGGATAGGTTGGTGGGATATTGAAAGAGCATGATGCAAATACTGAAAAAGTATGATATCTTCCCAAAAACAGCTGATTATGAAATTGTTTTTGATTGGTCGATTGATGGTTAAAAGCAAAATGTTTAGTTGATTAGGTAAGTGAAGATCACAATTCACATGATACCAGATTGGGATGACATACATAAATATGTGAAAAGGGAGGCCTTTAACATGATTCACATTGTAATAGTCATGCTATCAATTTGCACCCTATTTTTTTTTTAGTTGCTAACGTGGGTGTCCAGAGCTCTTAGACTTGGCCCTACTTGAGTTCAATACATGTCTGTACTTGAATACAACTAATTTGTACCAAAACAGCCAAGTGACTTCTTGTGATATACAGACCAGAAATTTAATCTCTCTCACAAAAGGGAGATCTTTGGTGTGAGAGAGACAGGTAGAGAGGTAATGGACAATGTACAACCCATGCAGACAGTGATTTTCTACTGCGTAGGGGGGTCAGGACTACATGATGTCACTCTCAAGTGTCAGAAGGGGGAAAAAAAAAGGAAGGGATAAAGATTACTTGGTGGTTTATTCACTATTAAGCTTTTGATAATGCTTAACTTAGTGGCACTTGAGTACAATATTAGACCTCAAAAAGTAAAATCCTTTGGTTTCCATAGCAGATTGTAATGAAAAGCATTTTTTGCTTGTTAAATACCAAAACTGTGCATCAGAGGCAAGCTTAACATATTGATCCATCACTGTAGACCATAGGAATGAAATTCAGACTTGCTGCATTGGCTCCAAGTTTTGTAGCAATGCTACTTACTCTAGGGCTATATTTGAAATCAAGCTTATCTGAGGTGGATAACAAAAATTTAAGATTTGATTATTGGATTTTGTTTGAATACTAGTCAAGTTTGAATTCTTCACTAAGCTAGCTAGATTACATATTCATATTTTGTATATTTATTTTTCGAACAATCTTGAGCTTGTTTATGAACGGTTTGATTTGTATTAAAAATAAAATGTCTTATTTATATTACCAATAAATTAAAAACAATGATTTTATCTCTATTTATAAATTTAAACAAATACTTTTAAAGAATATGTATAGACACACATGCACATGTATTCATATCAAGGTCCATGCTAATGAGCTCACATGTATGTTATTGTGTCCAGGTTCAAATTTCAAGAGCTTTTAATTGTTTGCTAAATAAACCCATATCAATAAGATTTTTCTCGAATCAAATCCAAACCATTTAAAAACAATTTAGATGATTTACAAATTACAATCCTCCTCTTCCTCAGCTCTTTCCTAGACTGGTATATGCACACATGAGTATCCTATTTTGTGCTCTTACTTTTTTTTTTCTTTTTAATCATAATTGCTAGGAAAGAAGCAAGTAAGACAAATAAAAAATTTTGAAATCATGTGACAAGTTGAGGCTGCGTATTTAATTCATTTCTTAGCCACTTCCTTGATAATGAAAAGTCAAGCACACCAGCTGGGCCTAGGAGACAAAATGAAGATGAGCTAGCTCAGAAGCAGAACAAGCAAAACGTATAGAATTCTTTACTTCTTTCTATGGTTATTTGACAAATTGGCTTTTAACATGTCTGGTACACATGTGGCCTTGCTTAATGATTAGCAATCTTTCACTACTTTGCAGGACTGTCCAATGATTGAGTCCTGTATACCCTAAATTCTCTGCAGCCATTGACTTGAACAAAATTCTACCACCCCCCACCTGTATTTTCTTTTCCTTTTCTTTTTATCTTCTTAGTAAATATTAATAAACTTCACAAGGAACTAGTACCTATAGCATGCCAATAAACTTTGTTGAAGATATAATCTGATTAAGTGAATGTAATCTGATTTTAAGTTTATAATACATGAGTTTCGATTAATTCAAGTTCAATAAGGCAACTGATAGTTCATTATTTTTAATTAAATGCTAGGGCAGAACTTTCCTCTTATACATAAGCAACATAATAAAACAACAAATTATCTAAAGATAGAAGAATGTATAAATGAAAGTTCACCCTGCTAAAGAATCACAGCCATAATCTCAGCAATTACCATTTCTCCAGTTTCATCAAAAGAAGAATGACTCTGTTCAAGAAGAACCTTTGTATCATTATATTGCCTTCTCAAATGTTTGTATCTATGCCTTGAAGTCTTTGCTATAGTGAGATCGAAATTTCCCATTGAACAGTCTGACCATTTCAATCCAAGTCTCGACCACAGATCCATTTCCAATTTTATTTCCTCTAAGCACCAGCTCTTTTCTTGTAACAATTCGACAAGGCAGCAATCCATTATTGATATCCAATTTGTTCTGACATTTTCACCTTCAACAGAGTAATGACCCTCCTGTTTTCCACCTACAGAGATGATAAAAGTAGTATGTATTCAATAAAAACAAATGATACTTGATGAAATACACATTGCTATAAGCTAAAACAAAACATATATAATTTAAATCAGTCTTACTGCATTTAGTTCCTAGTTAATTAATGAAGTAATAAATGAAATGAACTACAATCAGGTCAGGGCCTGTCCAATCCATTATTCAAAAGGCCAAGTAGCTTCTGCTCATTTCTCTGCAACACTTTTTTTTATTGGTGTGTGTGTTTATTGTGGGCTGTTAAAGGTGCTTATTTCTCCCTTAATATGGACAAGTTTGCAAACATTTCTTATCATTAGGTACTACGTACTTAGATCATAACTGGCTTCGCTTACAATCAGCTGTAAGCATATTACTGATTCTTGTTGAAAGCAGACTACCCAAAGAGTGGCTAAAAGAGAGATTGGGGTATATAAATGTTGGAGATGGTAAGAGGCCATTTTTCTTCAAAATTAATGAAATTCTAGTGGGGATAGATTTCCAGCAATCTCTGCATTGACTAATAAAGAAGGAAAGGGAAAGGGAGTTTGGTTGCCTGGCTCTGACTCTTTCTTGTTTTATGCACTCCCTAGAATAATAATAGTGATAAAAATGAGTAATTAGGTCTTTGCATAACCAAAATAATCACTATCGAAAAAAGTCTCAATATAAGCACAATACCAATAGCCCACATTTAAATGCAACTGACAAATGCAACATTTCTGCAAATCCATGACAGGATATAAAAACACACCCATATTCACTCCTTGAAAGTCATCATCAAGGTCTAAATAATGACTTGATTGGTGGTATCTATCTGATGTTGTAAGTGTATCAAGCACAAGTCGTTGATGTTCATCAAGGCTTTATTTCTGTACAACTGCATGGGTGACCAGGCATGTATATTATCTCAGTTCACTGCTACCCCAAAGGTAGAGATCAAATCAAAATGTGAACAAAAAACTAGTGTAACGATCACTTGCTATCACCATTTGTTTAGTATCATCCCAAGAAAATCCATTTTGACCAAGAAGATTTTACATCCTTCAAATTCATCAAAAAATGGTGAATGAATTTTCTAGGCCTTTTTATTACGGACTCATCCTTTGTCTTACCCCTCCTCTCCCCCCCCCCCTCTCCCTCTCTTTTCTCCTCTATAATGACACCATTTAATGTTATACATTAAAAATTCACTTTTTATTTTTTTTTTTAATATTATTGACATGACAGTTTAAAATAATTTCTCAAAGTCTTTGTTAAACCCAATATGTGTGTGTATAAATGCCATCTATATAACAACTAATCAAATAATTACCCGTATATGTGCGCACATATGTCAAAGAAATAGTTTTTTTGGCTAGGTAAATAGAGGGAAGGGGATTGATGGGGTTTGAACCCCAGTGCCCAAGCACCCCAAGAGGTGCTCAAACGGCCACTAGGGTATCCCTCAAGCCTCCATCAAAGAAATAGTTCTTAGTGCCACCTGAATAACAAAAGCCACAACCACAAGAATATAGTATCTACCTCTGACTATCTCTTGATATGCTGACAAGCCCTTTTTTCTTTTGGTTGATGTACTAATTAGCCTTGCCTGCATCCAATCAAAATCTCACACTTTCTTGATGTTGCACAAACACCACTATAATAAGAACTGCACAAAACCCACAATTAACTTAATCAAAATGTAGATGCTAGTCATTCCAGGTGTAGATAATCAAATGTCATTAGCATCCAAAAATCCCCTCCTTTAATTTGTGTAATGTATAGGCTAATATCAAACTACAAGGACTAAGAAAGAAGAGAAACTCACATTGAGAGTGCCAAACAACAAGATTTATTTTACTGTAAGCACATTTATTCATATACAGGCCTTCCCTGCCTCTGTCATTATGTTACCAACTCAAAATTTCTGACTAGCATCTTTATTGATAATTATGAACTAAACCAAATAAGCTCTTCCTTATCACTGAGTATATAACATGATTACAAATGCATGTGTACAAAACAATAACTAAAGCTTCCTAACAATAACATTTAAAAGGGATTATGATGGATGAAAAAAAAAAGTGGATCTGAGATAGTCCGTTTCCTCCTTCAAGCTTATATCAGGCAGGACAAAAAAATCTAACGCAGAGAACAAGGCTTTTTTTTTTCCCTCCAATTTTTTCACTGTTTGATATGATACATAGAAAGGAACAAACATAATTATAAAATGAAATCAAATACAAAGAAAATGCACTTCAATCTATCTTACATATGTGCCATATGGATCAGCATAGCGAAGAGAGAAGGAAAGTTGGTTGGCAAACACCAAAGAGCACTCTGAAAAGAGCAATCCTGCCCCCCCTTTTGACAAATACAATTTCTTCAAACCTCAATGTCCACATCCATTCAATCACCAAATTCCAAATTCCAATTTCTTCAAACCTCAATGTCCAAATCCATATGGATCAGCAACCCTGAACTTAATTTGGCAGGAAGATATCTTCCTGCCCAAACCAATTCACATGAACCCAGAATCATTTTAAATTTGGAAAAATCTCAAAGCAAAGAAGCAAACAACTAAGATATCTTAGCTCAATAGTATATCTCCAATAAAAGATGATAGGGTCGTCTATAAATAGTGTGAATACTCCATTCCCTCTCCCCCGTAAAGACCTAAATAGAATGCCACATGCCACTCTTGCAATCATTCTGCTCAACATCTTCATAACCAAAAAACACAAGAGAGGGATAAAGGATCCCCTTTACTTAAACCTCTATAATGCTAAAGAAGCCAGCTGGGGAAACTGTTAACAAGAACTGAGAATTTCATAATGGAGATACAAGATGAAGTCCATCTCCCCTTTTAACCAAATCTATTAAGCTAATACAATGAAATTTACCAAATTTCACACTTCTACAAAAAAAAAAATAAAAACAAAAGAGGGCTACCATTGTGCTCTTATTCCCAACAACAGAAAACATTACTGGCTTTTAATGCACTCTTATTCTGAACAATGGAAAACATATCTGGGAAAGATCTTCCTCCTCAAACCATATTTTACACCCAAAAAAGACTTATATCATTACCAGAAAGAATTTTCTTGAAAAGAAGAAAAGGGCCCTTACATCACTTATTTTCAGAACTTTTTTTTAATTTTTTTTTTTTGATAGGTAAGAAAACTGGTATAAAAGAAACTCAGTGTGCACAAAATGTGCAACCGAGAGAACAGCATTACAATATAGAAATAGAAGTAAAATCTGCATGCAAACCAGCAACAAAATCATGGACAGTAATAGTATTAGTAAAACCCCAAGCCCTTGCCCACTCAAAAAGGGACTCAACAAATGAACCCAGAAGCTGATCTGCTGACTTCCTCTTGTCTTCAAAAATTCTGGAGTTTCTTTCCCGCCACACCGTCCACATTAAACAATGGGGGATTAAATTCCAAATGTTGGACTGATGCCTTTCAAACCAGTTCCACCATCCAGATAATAATTCCAGCACCCTTCTCGGAAGAGTTCAATGGATATGAAAAGCACGGAACACAAAATTCCAAAGAAGCTGAAATCAGAACAGTGGATTAACAGATGATCCACCGTCTCCTCATCACATTGGCACATACAATACCACCCCGCCATTGTGTATCATCTCCGCATGAGGTTGTCACAAGTAAGAATCTTCCCCCAAGCCGCCGACCAAATAAAGAATGACACTCTAGGAGACGCTTTAACCTTCCAAACACACTTCCAAGGAAACATCACCCCCGGCCTATTATTTAAGGCTGCATAGAAAGATCTAGAATCAAACACACCACCCTTATTGCAACTCCATTTCAACCCATCAGGAACCAAGTTAGGAACAGCAACTGAAGACAATACTTGGAAAAACTCCACCACCATCTCAACTTCCCAATCATTAAAACTATGGGTAAAGGTAACATTCCACTCATCAACACCCCCTGCGGCTGATCTGAGCAGAACGGTCTCAATAGTGGCCCCACGGTTGTTAGAACAAGTAAAAAGTAAAGGGAACCGATCCTTCAAGGCGAAATCACCACACCACTTGTCTTCCCAAAAGCAAGCTCGGTTTCCTTGGCCAACCACGAATTGAACATGTTGGAAATAATCATCCCAACTTGACAAAATACCCTTCCAAAGACCGCAACCGTGGGCACCCCTAATAGGATTGGTGCGCCAACCCCCTAGCTCGACCCCATACTTCGCCACCAAAATCCGCTGCCACAAATTATTTTCTTCCAATCCAAACCGCCACAGCCATTTCCCCAAAAGAGCTTTATTAAATAGAACCAAGCTCCGAACACCCAATCCCCCTTTTGCCTTTGGGACACACACCTTATCCTAACCCACCAGATGGTGTTTAAAGTCATTTCCCATGCCACCCCACAAGAAGTCCCTTTGCAACTTCTCAATTCTGTGAGCAACACTAATAGGGATAGTGAAGAGGGAAAGAAAGTATGTGGGGAGTAATTTCTACAGTTCTAGTTCCAAAATGCATCACTTTTCCTGTTGCTTGTTTGTTTAGGGATTTTAGGAAGGAATTTGGGGGAGATTGTTACATAAACCCGAGATGCATCAAGATAAGATAAGGAAAAAAGAAAAAAAAAATTGTCTCTTATGTTGACCTTCATTTAATTGCTCTAGTTTAAAAATATTACAAAAGCACACACGTAACTGTATTTAGTACCCAAAAAAGGTATGCTAGGTTTCTGATCAAGAGACCCCAATGGCTTTTCAATGCCAACAAGTTGCTCAAGCACTTAGTATCAATTCCTTCAATTATACTCTCTTCAGACCACAATCCTCCAAAATGGAAAAATCAAGGAAAAAATATTCTCTATAAAGCTCTGACTCTTCTAGGTAACTTAAGTGTAGTTTACCTCAATTCTTAAGTCGAACAACATTGTGTTGTTTCCATGACCCTCTTAGACGACCCAAATGTTCTACACTATGTATCATGCTTTGGCTCAAGAGAATCATATCTCATTCATGTTATTCTTGGTCAAAGAAGAACCTTCTTTTTTGTTGGCCCTGCATTAGCATTAACCCATCAACTACATTAATCAATTGAACGTTCAAATTTTCCACCATAGAACTCAACATCCTCCATTTGAAAGGTCCAAAATTTCTAGAGTATGACCAATTAGATGTTGATCTCTGTTAGTCTAAAACATTATATGCCTTTTTTACTATACTTGTCCATTACCTCATAAAACTTAATGCCTTTTCAGAATAATTTTGATAACAAAAATTTTGGATTGAAAATTTGGTTCTGTGACATCAGATTTTGGATAGCAATGACAGAAAATGAGATAATGCAACTGAAAGGACATGGATATTGTAAGTTAAGGAACAACACAATCAAAATAAGACAATATAAGCAGAGAATTTTTTTTTTGCTAACAAATTTAAATCAGTCAAATTTAAATCTACTGCTAAGCTAGTTAATGAAGAAACAAATTAAATAAGTTACAATCACTTCCAGAAAAAAGAACAGAATAAAAAATAAATAACCCATTAAGACCAATCTAGAGTAATAAGATCAAATAAATGCCTATAAAATACAAAAGGAACCCACATACTTGACCTCCAAATCCAGCCATACACACACCTTGAAATCTTCTTGGTACACCATTATTTCAAGTCCCTAACCTGCAAAGAGAATGAAAGACTTTTACATTAAAAGTCAATAGTAAGAAGATCTTAAATGCCCATAAAGAAACATTGGGCAGCAGGTTAGCACAAGAAAATAGAATATACATCAAAACAGAGGAAACTAGATTGCAAACAAAACAAAAAAAATGTGTTAATTTGAAGTCTGCAAAGTTTAAATTGAAAGAAAAGGTTTGCTGAACAAGGTGCTAATGATGCTGCCAATGAGGCCAATTATTGTGAAGAGGGTTTCTCAGGGAATTCACCACTGACTGTTGAGAACAAACTTGTGCATGATGTCTCAACAGTGGCTGCAGCCATTGCCAAGATATTGCTTTAAGCAGCTAAATTTATGCATTTCTCTATGATTACTATCTTAGATGTCATGTGATAATGCATTTTCTCAAATAAATTTTAGATCTTTTAGCTTTGTGCAAACGGAACCTGAATTTAATCTTCGAGAGGTCAAAGCATGAATTGAATTTTTTTGGGATTTAGGACTAAATTAATGTAGTGAAAAATAAAGGTAGCACTAATTCAGTGATAACAAAAAACTTATTTAAGGGGATAATTATTCATTCAACAAAACATTGCAGAATGCTCTTTGCCGGGACAAGGCTAATTGGTAATAAAAGTAGTTTTTCTTTTCATTAAAAACAGATGATACTTATTGGAATACACATTGCTATAAGCTAAATCCAATATAATTTAAATCAATCTTTTTTGCTAACAAATTTAAATCAGTCCTACTGCTAAGCTAGTTAATGAAGAAACAAATTAAATAAGTTACAATCACTTCCAGAAAAAAGAACAGAATAAAAAATAAATAACCCATTAAGACCAATCCAGAGTAATAAGATCAAATAAATGCCTATAAAATACAAAAGGAACCCACATACTTGACCGCCAAATCCAGCCATACACACACCTTGAAATCTTCTTGGTACACCATTATTTCAAGTCCCTAACCTGCAAAGAGAATGAAAGACTTTTACATTAAAAGTCAATAGTAAGAAGATCTTAAATGCCTATAAAGAAACATTGGGCAGCAGGTTAGCACAAGAAAATAGAATATACATCAAAACGGAGGAAACTAGATTGCAAACAAAACAAAAAAAAATGTGTTAATTTGAAGTCTACAAAGTTTAAATTGAAAGAAAAGGTCTGGCAATGAGTTCTAATTCCACAATATCTTAGGCAGAAACCCATTTTTTTAATCACAACGATCCAATTCCACAATATTTTTTTAAAGTAAGGAACTTTTCATCCATTGGGTTTCTTAAACCCCAATTTTGGTTTTCTCTCAGATAATTCAATTAATTTAGAGAGAGAGGGAAGCAAGAGACAAAGACACACAAACATGCAAATAAAACAAAGCAACAAAAAGCATACCTAGGAATATTTTCTCACGAATGTTCCCAATTTCTTCCACAGTGAATACCGATTGAAGTTGGAGACGGCGTAGTTGGGACAATGGGAACAGGCTTGAGTTCCATACAAATCTTTGCAAATCCTCGTATGTAGGGCCCAGTTTCTCTTGCTTATGGGTTTTCGTGGTTTTAGTTTTAGTAATAGTCGACGAGAAGTAGTCTGGGTTGGGCACAGTTTATGGTTCGGTGTACGCGAGATACGAGTCGGACCTCTGAGAAGAGACGGTCTGAGGCAACGCTGAAAAATTGTCTTCATAATTTGAGGACAAATGCATTCTACATGGGCTCCCATCCTTTTTATCAAATTTGGAAGAAGAGTATCGGTTCTACCACAACCGTGAGGAATGAGTTTACAGAAAAGCTGAACGTGATTTCGATCACCTAGATTCAAGTCCTTGAAATACCACTGGATTGAGTCCTAAGATCTGACAAAGAAGATTCTCTTGTAGCTCAACTATGTCTTTATCTGTCTTTGAATTCTCTCTAACATTCTCTAGAAAGCTTCTTCCTTCAAAATGATAAAAAATTTCGTTATAAATAGCTTTTGCGATTGTAGTTTTACCGACTCCACCAAGGCCATAGATCCCTACCATGCGAACATCATTTGACTCAATATCTAAAAGCAATTTTATGGCCTCTACGCGAGAATTTATTCCAACAAGGTATTCAGGAACAAATAATGGCATCCGATTTAATTTAGAATTCGATGAGATCTCTTTAACAATTCTTTGGATAAATTCAAATTCAGTGCAGCTGCCACTGCCATTCACATAGAATAAAAAAAAACATGTTACAAGTTAGAATATAAAAATTAATAAGAACATAAACTAAATTCAAGATATTCAGTTTGTACATTACAATTAAAGTATTGTTGATAAAAAAATTATTAGGATTTTCTTCTAATTTTTCTAAATAATATGCAAGTGAAACTTCTAAAAGTTCCTTTATTTCCATCATTAACTTATAGCTAACTACTGTAGTAAAAAAGATATGACGATAAAATAATACTTTAATAATTTAGTAAAATTTAAAGAAGAAAATAATTAGCAACAATTAGTGGTAATTGTTATTTATCAATAAAATTTAATGGTCATCACAAACCAAATCATTAAAAATTGTAAAAGAATAAGAGTACGTAGTCACTAAATAAATACCTGTTATTGTAATGGCAACCAGCTATACTAGCCGCTTCGTGCAGAGCTTCCCTCCACCTTTGTACCTTCTTGTCACCTTTAAATTTTTCTTCATGCTTAGCTAGTTCTTCCCCAAACTTTCCCTTTTGGTTACGCACTTCAGATGGATCCACCTTGTAAAAAACCGGTACCACCAAATGATCATTCTTCTTACACTCAACAATCTTAGCAAGTTCATCCAAACACCAGGCGGAGGATGCATAGTTTTCAGAGAATATGATTATTGAAATTGTTGAGTCTTCAATGGTTTTGAGAAGTTCGTCTGAGATTTTTTCTCCCCTTGGGAGATTATCATCGATGAAAGTATAAATACTCCGTTGACACAAAGCATTATATAAATGGCTTGTGAAACCATGGCGAGTATCTTCACCTCTAAAACTCAAGAAGACATCAAAGTTTTTGGATCGATGGGTGAAAGAAGAAGATGAGGCTCCTTTGCTAGTCACAAGAGCCATCAAGATTTAGGAGCAGACGGACAAGAAGATCTGAAAGGAGGAGAAAGAAAGTTGTGAAGGGGTTGTAAAAATAAGTGAGGAAAGTGAATGGGAAATTAGGAAGAGTGAAGACAAGCAAGTGGAGACTTTTTAAAGTGGGATGGACTTGTTTTGGTGTGAACTTTCTAAGTTACCATACTGAATGCTGAAGCTATTTACGTTGCAATATCGTGGAACCTTCTTTGTAAAAGCTAAATTAACTCTTTAAAATTTCTAACCACCATACCTACCGGATTTATTAGAATTAGATTTAGAATTGGTAAATACAACCCTGAATCAAATAAAAGTATATATCCCTTGAACACAAAGTTCTAAGAGAGAGGCCCACACGTTTTCTTTTTTCTTTTTTTTGACTTTTCGGAAAAGGTAGCAATGTGTAAGCATAAAAGTATATATCCCGTTTTAAAAAAAAAAAAGTATATATCCCTTGAACACAAAGTTCTAAGAGAGAGGCCCACACGTTTTTTTTCTTTTTGACTTTTCGGGAAAGGAAGCAATGTGTAAGCATAAAAGTATATATCCCGTTTCTCAAAAAAAAGTAAATATCCCTTGAACACAAAGTTCTAAGAGAGAGGCCCACACGTTTTTTTTCTTTTCTTTTTCACCTTTCGGGAAAGGTAGCAATGTTTAAGCCTATCACCATATAGAGGAATCTTTCTTTTTCACTTGGGAATCAACTATGCCTAGACCCACCACAACTGACAATTGGTAAATCCAACCTATACCAAGATATCAAATAAAAGTGTTGATATCCCACTTCCATGCAATCCTTCAAACAGAGAACAGAGAGGCCCACGCGTTTGTTTACTTTTCTGGAAAAGTAACATCTTTTAATCTATCACAACCCACTCAGACATATATTCAGATTTCCCCAAGAAAAAACAAGGAAACACCTATGAATATTCCAGCAAACGATGGTCCTTTTTCCTTGAAGATGAGTCCAACACTGTCATATTATATATGCGTTGAAAGATATATATATTATTACACATTAGATGAAATGTTTTAAGCTTCAAATCTTTTGCTTTGGGAAACTATAGATTGAGAATGCATGTCATCAACAATCAAGGCAATCAACAACAAACTCCATTTCAATCCTATATTTTGTGTAAAGTCCCAAACCTGGAGTATGAGGATTATGATAGATTAACAACCAGTTTTAAGATTAATCACTTTTTATGAATAGATCATGGCAATTACCATCACAATGTGCAGGTGCTCCCACCAAAAACCAGTTCAATTCCTATCCAAAACCTTGAACTTTTAGTAACTTTGTTCTTTTTATGTTCTTTTTCTTTTTTAATTTCAACAAGGAAGTCATGTAGGAAATTACATTGAAAAATGGCTTTACACTAATATTAGATCGGATTTACATTGACAAAACTCCAATGACGTGCCGAAATAATATCTCACATTAACCAGCAAAATAAATGCTACCGCCGAAGCTTTTTCAGTAACCACTTTCTCCGTGCTGTGATATCCATGGCCACAAACATCTTGGCCTTTCTCTCATCTTCCAAAAGTTCACAAGCCTCCAAGAAGAGCTCATCATCCATGTCTGGAACAGTTTGAAGTGCTGCAACTATACATTCTATTGAGCTGCAGTCTTTGTCCTCCTCAGTACCCAAATATGTTTTTATTACACATGGCTCTTGTATCTCTTCCTTGATGGTTCTCTGAACTTTTTGGACACATGCTGAGGTTGACAAAGTTGCAGATTTCCGCTTTCTTCTCTGACAAGAGATTTCAAACTCCATAGCTGGAGATTGCATATCTCCAATTAGATCATCAATACCCATTCCCAGGGTGTTAGTGTTGATCTCCATTTTTATGTCCGAATAACTTAATCTACCATTCCGACTTTCATTACCATAAATCAAGCACAAATCACAGTAATCATCTAAGATCTTATCTCTGTATGCAATTGCATCAGGATGCTCCTGTAAAATGTCATTTTTAAATGAAAGCTGATCAAAATTATACAATTCAATGTTCAACTATCAATGAGATTATGTTCTGCACCCTACATTACACACCAAATAGTTTACTTCAGGAAGACTACATTAACATCATTTCATCAAGGGGAGAAAGTACAAAAGAAAGAAACAATGTGCATGTGTGTGCAGACATATTTAACATACTGTTGGGTGCTCAGTGCTCTTTAGTGATAACCAAAAGAAACGAGAGGGAAAAAACCTTAATCCTAGCAACATTACTAATGAGAAAAAAGGCACCTTGATATAAGCTTCCCAAACAAAATCATCTGCTGTCACTTTTTGGCGAATTTCATCCCAAGCAAAGCCATTATGATTGAGGAGATCCGTGACGTCCATATACTCTTTCCTCAAGCTCCAATACCAATCTTTCAGTACATCTTTGTCACAAAGGAGTCCAAATTTATTACTGAATGATGCATTCATCCAGGTCCAAGCTTGCATATTGTATGTACGACCAATCTTATTCCCTCTGTGCAACTGTTCTAACATAAGATCAATAAAATAACGGTCCATTTGCCTTGTCCAATTTATTCTCAGAGGGCCATTATTAGCAGGGGATTGGTAATCTTCCTCACCTACAACTTCAAAAATAACTGTCATTACATGAGAATTTATCGTAGAGGCATATGGTACAAAGAAAAAAAAGTAATGTTGTTTTGTACTGTCTAACAAAATCAATAATTTCAAACATTACTTGAAATGGGTTAATTTTACTTCTTTTATATGTTACTTTAAGGAAAACTGAGTCATGTGGTAGTATTACCATCAAATACCTTTTTTTTTGGCTTGGTTAGCATCAAATTAATACTTATTACAACACGGATATAGACAAATCATTTACATTAACCATACTAGCAAATGCACAAATATTGCACCTGTAATTTAAACATGCTAGTGCAGTTTTCACATGGCCTTCCTCTAATATCACACATGTACTTAGAAATCTTCTGATGAGTCCTTAATTGATTGTACCAATCTTGTCTACCTATATTGGAAATAAGAGAGAGAGAGAGAGACCACTATTTACTCCCAGCTCATAGTTCTCAGCATCCATAAAGTGACCCGAGTAATCTTGTCTTTGCTCAGTGATGTCATTTCCATATATTATAAACAAATCGTTGAAATTTGGGAGAGTTCTATTGCGGTATGTTCGTGCATCAGGATGTACCTGCAGAAATTATCTATAAGTTGCTGGGACCAAAAAGAATCTTTATGTAATAGGAATTCAGAAGAGAAGATCACCTTGACATAAGCATCCCAGACATTATCTTCAGCATTTATCATCTGTTGCATTTCATTCCAAGCAAATACACTCTGGTCAAGTAGAGTTTTCATATCATTGAATCGCTTCCTCAAATTCATAAAACGACTTTTTAGGACATCTTTGTCATGCTGAGACCCAAATTCTGCACTAAACTCTGCAACCATATCACTCCAGGCTAGCTTGTTGAATTTTTGATCAATCATACTTCAATTGCGAACTTTCTCTAACATTAGATCAATAAAAAATCGGTCGATTGATGGTGTCCAATCAGTTCTCCAGTGACAGCTATTGTTAAGTCTGGCACCTTCAGAAAATTGTAAAAAAATAAAATAAAAATCTTATTATGTCTTCGATTCGTTTTTTATTAAACTGGGAGGATTGACTTGTTTTCTTTCTGTTTTTATTCTTCCCTCTCTTCAAGAAAGCATTAAAATAAACACTTCAAAATCGAACACATGTATATATATATATAGACACTTTGAAATTGAACACATAAATCCAATTGCACATTGACTAAAAACAAAAATTGAAGAGGGAAAAAATAAACAAATGATGCAGATTGCTTATAAGCTTGTCAAACCAAAATCTCACCAATACCATTACAGCCTAAATCTTGACGCGCTTGGTTACACCATCCATCTGAAGCTGGATTTCCATAAATCAAGCACAAATCATTATAATTTGGCTTCGGCGTGATTCTGTATGATTTTGCATCTGGGTGTTCCTACATATACAAAGTCTTAGATAATAGCCACATACATTTGAAACTGACATTCAACATTAAAACGAGTTGACAAAGCACCTTCACATAAGCATCCCAAACATCATCAAAAGCTGTGACCATTTGCTGTGTTTCATCCCATGAAAACTGTCTCTGTTCCAGAAGATTTTTGATATCAAAGTACTGCTTTTCCAAACTTTTAGAACGACTTTTAAGAAAATCTTGGTCATGTTGTAATGAGAATCTTTCCTTGAACAACATAAACATATCTATCCATGCTTGATTGTTCAAAGTGTGATCAATCTTCTTCCCCTCACGCACTTCCTCTAGCATTATATCTATGAGATAACGGTCCATTGAAGGTGTCCAATCTGTTGTTGAACAACCACTGTTTGCATGGCATTGGATGTCCTCCCCTATTACAAACCAGAGATTCTGTTAATTAATGCAATAAGAAATATGTACTCCAAAGATGATAGACGATAAGTTCAATTAGGCATTTTTTACTTCATTTTTTTAAGGGGAAAGTACACTTTACCCACCTGTGGTTTAGCCCATTTACAAGTTGTCTACCTGTGGTTTAAAATTTGACACCTTGCCCTGTGGTTCTTCCCGTTTACTCCCGTTACCCAGCCATTAAAAACAAAGACAAAATTATAACAAAACAAAACACTCTCTCCTTTTCTCTCACGCTATCTTCTCCTCAGAACGACGCCGTGAGAGAGAAGTTGAGGTGAGGCACAGAGTGCAAGAGCTCTTTCATGTTTACCAGGCCATCAAGGAGGGATTGGATCCTGTGGATCAACAAGTTAGGGAGGTCTTCCATCGGACTGTGCGAAGCCAAACCCGAACAATGACATCCCCCAGTAGCAGCATAACTAATTGATTAAAAGTATTTTTCAATTTCAATTATCCAATTCCAATTTTGGCTCATGGGAATGGGAATGCAAGGATCAACTGAGGGCTATGCCAACAATAATTGGGTAAGGACTAAGGGAGCATGGACGGACAAGTACTTTGTATTTATCACCATATATTTTGTGTAAAGAATTAAAATAAAAATTAATTTGAAGATATGGACTTGTGCCGTCCATGGTGTTTTCCTTTTTTCCTTTTATTGTTGCTAATGTATAATCGAATTGCATCTTCATGTGATAGCTGATTGTGTGTTATGAAAGGACGGATTGGTGGGTTGTTTCAGTTAGGAGATCGCATGAGAAAGAAGGAGAGGGTGTTTTTTTTTTGGCTATAATTTTGTCTTTGTTTTTAACGGCTGGGTGACAAGAGTAGATAGGAAGGACCACAGGTTGGTAAAGTGTCAAATTTTAAACCATATTATAACATATTATAAGGGATTGGTGGGTTGTCAAATTTTAAAAAAGTGTCAAAAATATCTGAAACCCATTAATAACGTTTGCACACTGTTTCGATTCGTTTAACAATTCAAACTCAAACTAGTGATCACTGAAGCAAATACACTGAATATACCAATCTGCACTAAAGTTCTACATATTACCCAGTGTTTAGTTGCTGAGAAAAAAAAAATTAAAAAAATAAAATAAAATAAAATAAAAAAGGAAGATTCTGAATCCTACATATTATAACATCATTGGGGGGGTCTCTCAGAAAATGAAAACCCAGAGTTGTATTAACAAAGCTTCTACACTTTTTGCTTATCTATAGTTAAATTAGGAATTCTATAACAAAATAAAAATTCAAATCCAAATCGGCAATCAAAGTGAAGATAATAAAGATAATCTGTAAAATGCCAGCTCAAATTCTACATACTAACACTCCGTTTGGTTCTGGAGAAAATCGAAAAGAAAAAGAAAGCGGGGAAAAATATTCAATTATATGTTGTAACCTGTATTGGGTTTTCATAAAAATCAAAATCCTACAACAGCAAGAATTCTCTTCTTTTTTATAACATAAGAGAACTTCACTCAGAGAGTTGCACGTCACAGAGCATACTTTTATTTTTTATTTTTAATCAGCGCAGAGCATACTTAATACAATATTCGCTACTATCAAACTCCTGCAGGCAACTGATCGCACCCGCTGGAACCAATTGCCAGGTAATGCAAGGTATTCACTCCTGACGGGCTAAGTAGTTTATCCTCATGCCTAGGAGGCATCAAGAATATTATTCTAACCATAGCTCCTTTTAATTATGCTTCCAATACATAGAAGGATGAGTCAAGCCTAACTGTAATACAAGTATGCCGAAATGCATATATTAATAAAGATTATCTAAACCACATTAATAAGGTCTACACATTGTTGGTCTCTAAGAAAATGAAAACCCAGAGTTTCATTAACAAAGCTAGTGCACTTTTTGCTTATCTATAGCTAAATTAGGAGTTCAAAACCAAATCAGTGAAGATAATAAGGAGAACCTGTAAAATGCAAGCTCAAATTCTAAATACTAACACCCTGGTTGGTTCCTAAGAAAAGCAAAAGAAAAAGAAAGAGATGGGGGAAATATTCAATTATATGTTGTACACTGTATTGGGTTTTCATAAAGATCAAAACCCTGCAACACCAAGAATATCATTCTAACCATAGTTCCTTTTGATTATGCTTCCGATACACAAAAGGATAAGTCGAGCCTAAACTCCAATACAAGTATGCCAAAATACATACATTAAAAAAGATTATCTAAACCACATTAACAAGGTCTGCACACTGTTTTGATGTGTCTTAACTTTTCAAAACTCACAAGAGTACAATTTAAATAAGTGATGCTACGGCTACTATAAATTTTATTATATAAGTCTTACAAGCTGATGTGTCTAATTTTAAACAACACAAAAAACAAGTAATTCAAAATTTTATTTATTATATTATTTGTGGCCCTAACGACTAACCACATTAATTGTCACGTTAATTAGTAAGCCTTTTATAGTAAAATTAGTAGTAGCTTTAGCATTTTCCCAATTTAAACACTAATTAGTTGATCAAATGAAGAAACACACCGAAAAAACACCAATCCAAGCTAATATTCAAAACACTAAACCCTCTCTAACATTTGTTTTCAAATATCACAATACTACAATTTACAACTCCAATTAGTCGATCAAATGAAGCGAATACACCAAAAACACACTAATCCAAGCTAAAATTCCAACACTAATCCTCTCTTAACATTTCAAAAATCACAAAACTATAATTTAAAGCCCTAATTAGTTAGATCAAATAAGGCAAATAGCTAAAATTCTAAAACTGACCCTCTTTAGCATATCAAAAATCACAACATTACAACTCTAATTAGCCGATCAACTAAATTTCCAGCACTAACCCTCTCTTTGGTTGCCAAGAAAACCGAAAAAATTAAAAATTAAAATTAAAAAAAAAAGAGAGAGAGAGAGAGATTCCATTAACAAAGCTGGTGCAATGTTTCGTTTATCTACTGCTAAATTTAACATTTCGAACTCTAATTTAAAAATAAAAAATAAAGATAAAATTAAGCCAAATTAAGTGAAGCTAATATAGAGAACAGGAACAAGAGCTGAGCTAAAATTCAACTAGGCGAATTGTAAGAGGGTGTTTTAGCTTTCAAGGTGTATAGTAAAGATGAAATAAGGTTCAGATTCAAAGTCTTTTTGTTTTTTAGTTCATTTTTTTTTTTCCAGTTTCATAGTCTTTCTCAGTAACCAAACAGAACATAAGCTAATTTCATAATTTTATTATGTAATAACTTTGTGTTTGTGTTTGTGTAGAGAGATAGAGAGAGATTAGGAATTGGTACCTTTGATTTCTGAAGAGGAAGCGGAGAGAGAGAGAGAGAGAAAACCTTTGAGGTCTGAGTATGGCTTTACGAAGAACGCTGTGCAGGCTGTTTGGATGTTATGAGAAGCATGCTCTTTCTCCGGGGATAGCTATATCTGATACGAAATAATTTAGCTCCAATCCGGTTTGGGTAATTCTCTTCTAACCCACTACGTAGCAAGTAAATAGATCATTTATATAAAAAGATGATGCGATTTTTTCAAATAATACATATAGATAATTTATTTAATTGACACGTGGATCGGAAATATACATCATCCAACTAATTTCAGGAAGACACGTGACACTTTACCCTACTAACCACATGTATTACAATAAGTGCAAGATTTTCTAGGTGATCTTGAAGGGACTCAAACTAGTGACTATTGGAGAGTACACCCAAGATCAGACTAATTGACTAATTTTCAGGAAATACATAACATTTTATCCTACTAGCCACATATATCATGATAGGTACAAGATTTTTTAGGTGGTCCTGAGAGAACTAGTGACCATTGGTGAGTAAACCCAAGACTCACCAGTTCAACTAATCCTTAAAATTAATGTATATGTCTCATAATTGTGTTGGATCTAGTTTGTGAGAGGGATAAATATGGTGCACTTTTGGAGATGTCACTTTGACAATTGTTACGTGTTGGTTTGCAACCACAAACTGTATTTGTCAATGTGTCCTATGGAGCTGTAAAGTCGGAATGTGGTGTCTTAAAAAATAAATTACAACATGTTGAAGAGAGAG
>OU015761.1:13702859-13843352 GCA_907173295.1 Fagus sylvatica
ATTTGTTTGTCTCTTTGTCCATTTTTTCGAATAAAACTTCACCTTTACTTATTAAAAAACAAAAATCATCATTTCATTCAAAATTCTATGTATGTGATTTCCCTTCAATTCTCATTCCTATAGTTGTCATTGGGGAATCTCCTGATATGTTATTATTGGACTTGATATGCTTTGTTGCACTGTTTACTTTGGTTATTGAGTATAGCCTGTCATACAGCAGATGAACTCCTGTTATGGTTCAAATTTGAGTTAGGCATTGTAGTAGGATTTGTCCTGTCCTCTAAAAGGAAAAAATAATTTGTACTTATGTACATCATTACATGAAATGAAAAGTTATTTTCAGGCCAGACCTTATTTCTTGATACTGTTACCTTCCATTCATGAGGGTGGTATTTGTTCCCAAAATTCCATTAAGTAAATAAATTGAAGAGCCCAGAGAATCAACGATAAGGCAATTGTACCAAAGTCCATACAACTTGTACCAATTTCGAAGCAGCCAAGATATTCAAGATTACATGTTAACTATATTCTAAACACACACAGAGAGATATGCACAGCCAAAGTACTTTTGGTTTTACATCCAAGTTTTGGATTGTTAGAGGATTTATATTTTCTGTACCAATTTATAATTACAACTGATTTTGACCATGGTGCAGGGTCAGGAAGCATATTTGAGACATTGCGACTTGGTAAGCCTTTAATTGTGGTGGTGAATGAAGATTTGATGGACAATCATCAAAGTGAATTAGCAGAAGAACTAGCAGAGAGGAAGCATTTATACTGTGCCGGTCCTCCAACACTTCATCAGACCATAGAGGCTATGAATTTAGAGTCTCTCCTTCCATATCATCCAGGTGATGCCACACCAGTTGCCAAGCTTATCAATCGGTTTCTAGGTTTCCCAGATGATTGATGAACGTGAAGAATTTACTTCTTCACTTGAATAAATTACGGTCTACACTTGAGAATACTCTTTTGCGATTACAATTGAGCTGTATTCTTCTTTTTCTTCTTTTAAAGATGAATAAGCTTTGGCTCAGGGCTTATCTCATTGTCCCTTGGAAATTGTTTGGTTCTAGGTTTTGCATAGTATATTTTGTACAAATTATTGATTACATGCAAGTTTTTGAAAATTGTGAAAAGTATGTACTTGCTGGAATAAAAGATAGGCACAATTTTGTTTACTCATGACAATTCTGATCTAGAAACCAAGTTGGTAGGGATTGCTTCTTGTCAAAGTTTGGCTGGGTTGCAGATGATAATTTGCATATTAAGGAGTTTTGGGTGCTCTGTTCTAAGTCCTATGTTTCAGGATAGGTTGGTGGGATATTGAAAGAGCATGATGCAAATACTGAAAAAGTATGATATCTTCCCAAAAACAGCTGATTATGAAATTGTTTTTGATTGGTCGATTGATGGTTAAAAGCAAAATGTTTAGTTGATTAGGTAAGTGAAGATCACAATTCACATGATACCAGATTGGGATGACATACATAAATATGTGAAAAGGGAGGCCTTTAACATGATTCACATTGTAATAGTCATGCTATCAATTTGCACCCTATTTTTTTTTTAGTTGCTAACGTGGGTGTCCAGAGCTCTTAGACTTGGCCCTACTTGAGTTCAATACATGTCTGTACTTGAATACAACTAATTTGTACCAAAACAGCCAAGTGACTTCTTGTGATATACAGACCAGAAATTTAATCTCTCTCACAAAAGGGAGATCTTTGGTGTGAGAGAGACAGGTAGAGAGGTAATGGACAATGTACAACCCATGCAGACAGTGATTTTCTACTGCGTAGGGGGGTCAGGACTACATGATGTCACTCTCAAGTGTCAGAAGGGGGAAAAAAAAAGGAAGGGATAAAGATTACTTGGTGGTTTATTCACTATTAAGCTTTTGATAATGCTTAACTTAGTGGCACTTGAGTACAATATTAGACCTCAAAAAGTAAAATCCTTTGGTTTCCATAGCAGATTGTAATGAAAAGCATTTTTTGCTTGTTAAATACCAAAACTGTGCATCAGAGGCAAGCTTAACATATTGATCCATCACTGTAGACCATAGGAATGAAATTCAGACTTGCTGCATTGGCTCCAAGTTTTGTAGCAATGCTACTTACTCTAGGGCTATATTTGAAATCAAGCTTATCTGAGGTGGATAACAAAAATTTAAGATTTGATTATTGGATTTTGTTTGAATACTAGTCAAGTTTGAATTCTTCACTAAGCTAGCTAGATTACATATTCATATTTTGTATATTTATTTTTCGAACAATCTTGAGCTTGTTTATGAACGGTTTGATTTGTATTAAAAATAAAATGTCTTATTTATATTACCAATAAATTAAAAACAATGATTTTATCTCTATTTATAAATTTAAACAAATACTTTTAAAGAATATGTATAGACACACAAGCACATGTATTCATATCAAGGTCCATGCTAATGAGCTCACATGTATGTTATTGTGTCCAGGTTCAAATTTCAAGAGCTTTTAATTGTTTGCTAAATAACCCATATCAATAAGCTTTTTCTCGAATCAAATCCAAACCATTTAAAAACAATTTAGATGATTTACAAATTACAATCCTCCTCTTCCTCAGCTCTTTCCTAGACTGGTATATGCACACATGAGTATCCTATTTTGTGCTCTTACTTTTTTTTTTCTTTTTAATCATAATTGCTAGGAAAGAAGCAAGTAAGACAAATAAAAAATTTTGAAATCATGTGACAAGTTGAGGCTGCGTATTTAATTCATTTCTTAGCCACTTCCTTGATAATGAAAAGTCAAGCACACCAGCTGGGCCTAGGAGACAAAATGAAGATGAGCTAGCTCAGAAGCAGAACAAGCAAAACGTATAGAATTCTTTACTTCTTTCTATGGTTATTTGACAAATTGGCTTTTAACATGTCTGGTACACATGTGGCCTTGCTTAATGATTAGCAATCTTTCACTACTTTGCAGGACTGTCCAATGATTGAGTCCTGTATCCCTAAATTCTCTGCAGCCATTGACTTGAACAAAATTCTACCACCCCCCACCTGTATTTTCTTTTCCTTTTCTTTTTATCTTCTTAGTAAATATTAATAAACTTCACAAGGAACTAGTACCTATAGCATGCCAATAAACTTTGTTGAAGATAAAATCTGATTAAGTGAATGTAATCTGATTTTAAGTTTATAATACATGAGTTTCAATTAATTCAAGTTCAATAAGGCAACTGATAGTTCATTATTTTTAATTAAATGCTAGGGCAGAACTTTCCTCTTATACATAAGCAACATAATAAAACAACAAATTATCTAAAGATACAAGAATGTATAAATGACAGTTCACCCTGCTAAAGAATCACAGCCATAATCTCAGCAATTACCATTTCTCCAGTTTCATCAAAAGAAGAATGACTCTGTTCAAGAAGAACCTTTGTATCATTATATTGCCTTCTCAAATGTTTGTATCTATGCCTTGAAGTCTTTGCTATAGTGAGATCGAAATTTCCCATTGAACAGTCTGACCATTTCAATCCAAGTCTCGACCACAGATCCATTTCCAATTTTATTTCCTCTAAGCACCAGCTCTTTTCTTGTAACAATTCGACAAGGCAGCAATCCATTATTGATATCCAATTTGTTCTGACATTTTCACCATCAACAGAGTAATGACCCTCCTGTTTTCCACCTACAGAGATGATAAAAGTAGTATGTATTCAATAAAAACAAATGATACTTGATGAAATACACATTGCTATAAGCTAAAACAAAACATATATAATTTAAATCAGTCTTACTGCATTTAGTTCCTAGTTAATTAATGAAGTAATAAATGAAATGAACTACAATCAGGTCAGGGCCTGTCCAATCCATTATTCAAAAGGCCAAGTAGCTTCTGCTCATTTCTCTGCAACACTTTTTTTTATTGGTGTGTGTGTTTATTGTGGGCTGTTAAAGGTGCTTATTTCTCCCTTAATATGGACAAGTTTGCAAACATTTCTTATCATTAGGTACTACGTACTTAGATCATAACTGGCTTCGCTTACAATCAGCTGTAAGCATATTACTGATTCTTGTTGAAAGCAGACTACCCAAAGAGTGGCTAAAAGAGAGATTGGGGTATATAAATGTTGGAGATGGTAAGAGGCCATTTTTCTTCAAAATTAATGAAATTCTAGTGGGGATAGATTTCCAGCAATCTCTGCATTGACTAATAAAGAAGGAAAGGGAAAGGGAGTTTGGTTGCCTGGCTCTGACTCTTTCTTGTTTTATGCACTCCCTAGAATAATAATAGTGATAAAAATGAGTAATTAGGTCTTTGCATAACCAAAATAATCACTATCGAAAAAAGTCTCAATATAAGCACAATACCAATAGCCCACATTTAAATGCAACTGACAAATGCAACATTTCTGCAAATCCATGACAGGATATAAAAACACACCCATATTCACTCCTTGAAAGTCATCATCAAAGGTCTAAATAATGACTTGATTGGTGGTATCTATCTGATGTTGTAAGTGTATCAAGCACAAGTCGTTGATGTTCATCAAGGCTTTATTTCTGTACAACTGCATGGGTGACCAGGCATGTATATTATCTCAGTTCACTGCTACCCCAAAGGTAGAGATCAAATCAAAATGTGAACAAAAAACTAGTGTAACGATCACTTGCTATCACCATTTGTTTAGTATCATCCCAAGAAAATCCATTTTGACCAAGAAGATTTTACATCCTTCAAATTCATCAAAAAATGGTGAATGAATTTTCTAGGCCTTTTTATAACGGACTCATCGTCTGTCTTACCCCTCCCCACCCCACCCCCCTCTCTCCCTCTCTTTTCTCCTCTATAATGACACCATTTAATGTTATACATTAAAAATTCACTTTTTTTTTTTTTTAATATTATTGACATGACAGTTTAAAATAATTTCTCAAAGTCTTTGTTAAACCCAATATGTGTGTGTATAAATGCCATCTATATAACAACTAATCAAATAATTACCCGTATATGTGCGCACATATGTCAAAGAAATAGTTTTTTTGGCTAGGTAAATAGAGGGAAGGGGATTGATGGGGTTTGAACCCCAGTGCCCAAGCACCCCAAGAGGTGCTCAAACGGCCACTAGGGTATCCCTCAAGCCTCCATCAAAGAAATAGTTCTTAGTGCCACCTGAATAACAAAAGCCACAACCACAAGAATATAGTATCTACCTCTGACTATCTCTTGATATGCTGACAAGCCCTTTTTTCTTTTGGTTGATGTACTAATTAGCCTTGCCTGCATCCAATCAAAATCTCACACTTTCTTGATGTTGCACAAACACCACTATAATAAGAACTGCACAAAACCCACAATTAACTTAATCAAAATGTAGATGCTAGTCATTCCAGGTGTAGATAATCAAATGTCATTAGCATCCAAAAATCCCCTCCTTTAATTTGTGTAATGTATAGGCTAATATCAAACTACAAGGACTAAGAAAGAAGAGAAACTCACATTGAGAGTGCCAAACAACAGAAGAAAAAAGATTTATTTTACTGTAAGCACATTTATTCATATACAGGCCTTCCCTGCCTCTGTCATTATGTTACCAACTCAAAATTTCTGACTAGCATCTTTATTGATAATTATGAACTAAACCAAATAAGCTCTTCCTTATCACTGAGTATATAACATGATTACAAATGCATGTGTACAAAACAATAACTAAAGCTTCCTAACAATAACATTTAAAAGGGATTATGATGGATGAAAAAAAAAAGTGGATCTGAGATAGTCCGTTTCCTCCTTCAAGCTTATATCAGGCAGGACAAAAAAATCTAACGCAGAGAACAAGGCTTTTTTTTTTCCCTCCAATTTTTTCACTGTTTGATATGATACATAGAAAGGAACAAACATAATTATAAAATGAAATCAAACACAAAGAAAATGCACTTCAATCTATCTTACATATGTGCCATATGGATCAGCATAGCGAAGAGAGAAGGAAAGTTGGTTGGCAAACACCAAAGAGCACTCTGAAAAGAGCAATCCTGCCCCCCCTTTTGACAAATACAATTTCTTCAAACCTCAATGTCCACATCCATTCAATCACCAAATTCCAAATTCCAATTTCTTCAAACCTCAATGTCCAAATCCATATGGATCAGCAACCCTGAACTTAATTTGGCAGGAAGATATCTTCCTGCCCAAACCAATTCACATGAACCCAGAATCATTTTAAATTTGGAAAAATCTCAAAGCAAAGAAGCAAACAACTAAGATATCTTAGCTCAATAGTATATCTCCAATAAAAGATGATAGGGTCGTCTATAAATAGTGTGAATACTCCATTCCCTCTCCCCCGTAAAGACCTAAATAGAATGCCACATGCCACTCTTGCAATCATTCTGCTCAACATCTTCATAACCAAAAAACACAAGGGAGGGATAAAGGATCCCCTTTACTTAAACCTCTATAATGCTAAAGAAGCCAGCTGGGGAAACTGTTAACAAGAACTGAGAATTTCATAATGGAGATACAAGATGAAGTCCATCTCCCCCTTTAACCAAATCTATTAAGCTAATACAACGAAATTTACCAAATTTCACACTTCTACAAAATAAAAAATAAAAACAAAAGAGGGCTACCATTGTGCTCTTATTCCCAACAACAGAAAACATTACTGGCTTTTAATGCACTCTTATTCTGAACAATGGAAAACATATCTGGGAAAGATCTTCCTCCTCAAACCATATTTTACACCCAAAAAAGACTTATATCATTACCAGAAAGAATTTTCTTGAAAAGAAGAAAAGGGCCCTTACATCACTTATTTTCAGAACTTTTTTTTAATTTTTTTTTTTTGATAGGTAAGAAAACTGGTATAAAAGAAACTCAGTGTGCACAAAATGTGCAACCGAGAGAACAGCATTACAATATAGAAATAGAAGTAAAATCTGCATGCAAACCAGCAACAAAATCATGGACAGTAATAGTATTAGTAAAACCCCAAGCCCTTGCCCACTCAAAAAGGGACTCAACAAATGAACCCAGAAGCTGATCTGCTGACTTCCTCTTGTCTTCAAAAATTCTGGAGTTTCTTTCCCGCCACACCGTCCACATTAAACAATGGGGGATTAAATTCCAAATGTTGGACTGATGCCTTTCAAACCAGTTCCACCATCCAGATAATAATTCCAGCACCCTTCTCGGAAGAGTTCAATGGATATGAAAAGCACGGAACACAAAATTCCAAAGAAGCTGAAATCGGAACAGTGGATTAACAGATGATCCACCGTCTCCTCATCACATTGGCACATACAATACCACCCCGCCATTGTGTATCATCTCCGCATGAGGTTGTCACAAGTAAGAATCTTCCCCCAAGCCGCCGACCAAATAAAGAATGACACTCTAGGAGACGTTTTAACCTTCCAAACACACTTCCAAGGAAACATCACCCCCGGCCTATTATTTAAGGCTGCATAGAAAGATCTAGAATCAAACACACCACCCTTATTGCAACTCCATTTCAAACCATCAGGAACCAAGTTAGGAACAGCAACTGAAGACAATACTTGGAAAAACTCCACCACCATCTCAACTTCCCAATCATTAAAACTATGGGTAAAGGTAACATTCCACTCATCAACACCCCCTGCGGCTGATCTGAGCAGAACGGTCTCAATAGTGGCCCCACGGTTGTTAGAACAAGTAAAAAGTAAAGGGAACCGATCCTTCAAGGCGAAATCACCACACCACTTGTCTTCCCAAAAGCAAGCTCGGTTTCCTTGGCCAACCACGAATTGAACATGTTGGAAATAATCATCCCAACTTGACAAAATACCCTTCCAAAGACCGCAACCGTGGGCACCCCTAATAGGATTGGTGCGCCAACCCCCTAGCTCGACCCCATACTTCGCCACCAAAATCCGCTGCCACAAATTATTTTCTTCCAATCCAAACCGCCACAGCCATTTCCCCAAAAGAGCTTTATTAAATAGAACCAAGCTCCGAACACCCAATCCCCCTTTTGCCTTTGGGACACACACCTTATCCTAACCCACCAGATGGTGTTTAAAGTCATTTCCCATGCCACCCCACAAGAAGTCCCTTTGCAACTTCTCAATTCTGTGAGCAACACTAATAGGGATAGTGAAGAGGGAAAGAAAGTATGTGGGGAGTAATTTCTACAGTTCTAGTTCCAAAATGCATCACTTTTCCTGTTGCTTGTTTGTTTAGGGATTTTAGGAAGGAATTTGGGGGAGATTGTTACATAAACCCGAGATGCATCAAGATAAGATAAGGAAAAAAGAAAAAAAAAATTGTCTCTTATGTTGACCTTCATTTAATTGCTCTAGTTTAAAAATATTACAAAAGCACACACGTAACTGTATTTAGTACCCAAAAAAGGTATGCTAGGTTTCTGATCAAGAGACCCCAATGGCTTTTCAATGCCAACAAGTTGCTCAAGCACTTAGTATCAATTCCTTCAATTATACTCTCTTCAGACCACAATCCTCCAAAATGGAAAAATCAAGGAAAAAATATTCTCTATAAAGCTCTGACTCTTCTAGGTAACTTAAGTGTAGTTTACCTCAATTCTTAAGTCGAACAACATTGTGTTGTTTCCATGACCCTCTTAGACGACCCAAATGTTCTACACTATGTATCATGCTTTGGCTCAAGAGAATCATATCTCATTCATGTTATTCTTGGTCAAAGAAGAACCTTCTTTTTTGTTGGCCCTGCATTAGCATTAACCCATCAACTACATTAATCAATTGAACGTTCAAATTTTCCACCATAGAACTCAACATCCTCCATTTGAAAGGTCCAAAATTTCTAGAGTATGACCAATTAGATGTTGATCTCTGTTAGTCTAAAACATTATATGCCTTTTTTACTATACTTGTCCATTACCTCATAAAACTTAATGCCTTTTCAGAATAATTTTGATAACAAAAATTTTGGATTGAAAATTTGGTTCTGTGACATCAGATTTTGGATAGCAATGACAGAAAATGAGATAATGCAACTGAAAGGACATGGATATTGTAAGTTAAGGAACAACACAATCAAAATAAGACAATATAAGCAGAGAATTTTTTTTTTGCTAACAAATTTAAATCAGTCCTACTGCTAAGCTAGTTAATGAAGAAACAAATTAAATAAGTTACAATCACTTCCAGAAAAAAGAACAGAATAAAAAATAAATAACCCATTAAGACCAATCTAGAGTAATAAGATCAAATAAATGCCTATAAAATACAAAAGGAACCCACATACTTGACCTCCAAATCCAGCCATACACACACCTTGAAATCTTCTTGGTACACCATTATTTCAAGTCCCTAACCTGCAAAGAGAATGAAAGACTTTTACATTAAAAGTCAATAGTAAGAAGATCTTAAATGCCCATAAAGAAACATTGGGCAGCAGGTTAGCACAAGAAAATAGAATATACATCAAAACAGAGGAAACTAGATTGCAAACAAAACAAAAAAAATGTGTTAATTTGAAGTCTGCAAAGTTTAAATTGAAAGAAAAGGTTTGCTGAACAAGGTGCTAATGATGCTGCCAATGAGGCCAATTATTGTGAAGAGGGTTTCTCAGGGAATTCACCACTGACTGTTGAGAACAAACTTGTGCATGATGTCTCAACAGTGGCTGCAGCCATTGCCAAGATATTGCTTTAAGCAGCTAAATTTATGCATTTCTCTATGATTACTGTCTTAGATGTCATGTGATAATGCATTTTCTCAAATAAATTTTAGAACTTTTAGCTTTGTGCAAACGGAACCTGAATTTAATCTTCGAGAGGTCAAAGCATGAATTGAATTTTTTTGGGATTTAGGACTAAATTAATGTAGTGAAAAATAAAGGTAGCACTAATTCAGTGATAACAAAAAACTTATTTAAGGGGATAATTATTCATTCAACAAAACATTGCAGAATGCTCTTTGCCGGGACAAGGCTAATTGGTAATAAAAGTAGTTTTTCTTTTCATTAAAAACAGATGATACTTATTGGAATACACATTGCTATAAGCTAAATCCAATATAATTTAAATCAATCTTTTTTGCTAACAAATTTAAATCAGTCCTACTGCTAAGCTAGTTAATGAAGAAACAAATTAAATAAGTTACAATCACTTCCAGAAAAAAGAACAGAATAAAAAATAAATAACCCATTAAGACCAATCCAGAGTAATAAGATCAAATAAATGCCTATAAAATACAAAAGGAACCCACATACTTGACCTCCAAATCCAGCCATACACACACCTTGAAATCTTCTTGGTACACCATTATTTCAAGTCCCTAACCTGCAAAGAGAATGAAAGACTTTTACATTAAAAGTCAATAGTAAGAAGATCTTAAATGCCTATAAAGAAACATTGGGCAGCAGGTTAGCACAAGAAAATAGAATATACATCAAAACAGAGGAAACTAGATTGCAAACAAAACAAAACAAAAATGTGTTAATTTGAAGTCTACAAAGTTTAAATTGAAAGAAAAGGTCTGGCAATGAGTTCTAATTCCACAATATCTTAGGCAGAAACCCATTTTTTTAATCACAACGATCCAATTCCACAATATTTTTTTAAAGTAAGGAACTTTTCATCCATTGGGTTTCTTAAACCCCAATTTTGGTTTTCTCTCAGATAATTCAATTAATTTAGAGAGAGAGGGAAGCAAGAGACAAAGACACACAAACATGCAAATAAAACAAAGCAACAAAAAAGCATACCTTAGGCATATTTTCTCACGAATGTTCCCAATTTCTTCCACAGTGAATACCGATTGAAGTTGGAGACGGCGTAGTTGGGACAATGGGAACAGGCTTGAGTTCCATACAAATCTTTGCAAATCCTCGTATGTAGGGCCCAGTTTCTCTTGCTTATGGGTTTTCGTGGTTTTAGTTTTAGTAATAGTCGACGAGAAGTAGTCTGGGTTGGGCACAGTTTATGGTTCGGTGTACGCGAGATACGAGTCGGACCTCTGAGAAGAGACGGTCTGAGGCAACGCTGAAAAATTGTCTTCATAATTTGAGGACAAATGCATTCTACATGGGCTCCCATCCTTTTTATCAAATTTGGAAGAAGAGTATCGGTTCTACCACAACCGTGAGGAATGAGTTTACAGAAAAGCTGAACGTGATTTCGATCACCTAGATTCAAGTCCTTGAAATACCACTGGATTGAGTCCTGACTCCAGTAAAAAAACAGATGGTTATACCGAAGATTGGGAGAGTCAATTTGTAAGAAATATTGTTTTCTACCACCATTGATGGAAATCTCGACATCAAAATCAAACCAACCATCCTCCGATCCAAAAACAAAACATAGAGCAAATTTTTGAAATCCCGGACCAACCCAAAATGAGATGGAACTTCCGACACTTTGATGATTGAACCAATTTGGAATCTCATTTCCTGGTACTCTAAACTCACAGTAGCTATATGACTGTGGACCCAATATGATTTCTCTAAACTGCAGGAAATTACCAAATTCAACAAATGACATGTTAGTAAAGCTAGTCATGTATTACTATTTGTGAAGCTAACAAAAATTGTTTCTAAATAACTTCAAGAGAGAGAGGGAGAGAGAGACCTGATGGAATAATTTGGTTGATGATGATGATGAATCCAACGAGTCACAGTTTGTTAAATAAACTTCTTTTATACTTCGTGGAAGCCTTGGAATGTCTCGAAACTCATTGCAATTGTCTATATAAAGGAAACCTAATCTCTCACATCTGCTCATGCTTTCTGGGAGGGTAACAACATTGCTATTGTCGATGCCTAAAATTTCCAATGTGTGGGACCAACAAATTGTCAAAATAAAATCTATTTTTGAACGAATTTTAAAATTAGAAAGCTGTAGATATTCCAAGTTCGGAAAAACATTGGAAAAGCCTTCATTAAATTTACATTGTGATCCTCTATCAGTCTCCACGTTGTTCGGAAATATGACATCACCCTCGATCTGGAGATTCGTAATATGTTGTAATTTATATATGCTACTTAGAAAATGCACACCTTCCAAATTGTTTCCGAACTGTAAGTATTCAAGCCCGGTGAGATTCTCAAATGACGGAGGCAACTCGCAAATAGCAGTCTTATTCATACGTAAGCTGTTTAAACTTTTCATTTCTCGTGAAATATTGGGGAACTTCTCAAGGCTTGAGCACCCTTCAAGTGAAAAATGTCTAAGAGATTTCATCATGAGACAGCTTGGAAGAATTTGAAGTTTAGTGCAACATTCGAGTGACAACACTTTAAGCTTATCAAGACGTCCGACCGAGTCATGAACCTCAACTAAATTTATACAATATTCAAGATTCAAAGACTTTATGTTTGGAACCATTGATAGGTCAGGTAATTTCCTAATGAATTCACAATAATTGAAATTCACTTCTGTCAAGGTTTGGGACGAAGAGATCTGTAGAAGACAAAAAAAATAATAATAATAATGAATTTAAAATATAATTTCAAGAAGTAATAATTTATAAATACTAAGGAGCATACCTGCTTTAATGGTTTCTTTATTCGGCTATGAGACAAGTCAAGTGCAACCAATTTTTTAGGACAAAAATTGGATGGCAATGAAGAACATGGATATCCTGGCCAATCAAGCAACCTTAATCCATTGGGAAGATATTCAAGACGTCCACAGCTCTGTACGTTACGAATTTGAAGCAGTCTAAGATTTTTCATCTTAAGAAATTGATCATTGAATTTCACCTTCGTTGGTTCACCCGGCGGGCACAACATTATGCTTTGGATTTTATCCGAACCCTAATTGGACAAAACAGTAAGTGAATCACACTACCCAATAGAATTAATAAAAAAAATATAACAATTATTAAATTTGATACAAAATCCATATTGATAAGATTAAATTTCTTCCACATTAAAAAGAAAAATAAGAAAAGAAAGTGACTACATCTACCATTTGACAAAAATTGAAGAAAGTGAATCAAAACAACTTATACCTTATTTTCAGTTAGTACTTCAAGAACATCCTCATAATACCATAGTCTGCTACGTTCTTCGGGATTTTGTGGTGATTCTTGTCGAACAATTTCCCTACCCATTTGTTGTACCAAGTCATGCATCTTCAACTCATTATCTTGACTAAGAGTCACAAGACACTTTTCAATAAGTCTTGGAATACCACATTCTGGGTAAAAATCACAAAGTATATCCACAACATTATTCATGCGATGTCCCTTAAAGAAACATGCAATATCGAGGAAAATATCTTGTTCAGTTTCGTCTAATCCTTGATAACTTATTTTCAGTATTTCTTGAATACCTCTATTAGGAATTTTTTCATATTTAGCTAATGTATTTTCCCATTCAAGTTTAGTTCTTCCATACAAATCAGCACCCATTATTTCTAGAGCTAGTGGAAGGCCTTTGGCATAATGTATAACTTGATTCGTAAGTTTAAATAATCTTCATTGGGTTTGTTTCTTCCAAAGGCATGCTCACTAAAGAGTTCAATAGCTTCACATGTATATAATCCCTCAACCTCATAGGTTGAAGAAATATTTCCAAAAGTAGCTCCAAGGGTAGCTAGCAAGTGCTTATCTCTTGTAGTAATAATGATTCTACTTCCAAAAGCAAACCGATCACACTTTCCAAGCAATTTTTCTACTTGGTCCAATTTGTCCACGTCGTCAAGAATTATAAGAACCCTCTTTCTACAAAGACTTTCATTTATCATGTTGGTTCCTCTAGATGCGTTAGACACCTTCAAATTCCTATCCCTTGAGAACTCAAAAAGAAGTGTCTCTTGTAGTTTGATTATGCCTTCTTTTCTCTCTGATTCTCTCTAATGTTCTCTAGAAAAATATTCCCTTCGAAATGATTAGAAATTCTATTATAAATAGCTTTTGCGATTGTAGATTTACCTACTCCACCAAGCCCATAGATCCCTACCATGCGAACATCATTTGACTTAATATCTAAAAGAGATTTTATTTCCTCTACGCGAGAATTTATTCCAACTGGGTACTTAGCAACAAATAATGGCATCCAATTTGATTTAGAATTTGAGATCTCTTCAACAATTCTTTGGATAAATTCGAATTCAGTGTAGCTGCCATTCACAGAGAATTAAAAACATGCAACTAAGTTAGACTCTAAAAAAAGAACAAAGAACATAAACTAAATTCAAAATATTCAATTTGTACATTACAACTAAAGTATTGCTAATTAGAGTAAGTGATATGTAACTCATAGATTTAGCATAGCGTAACATCACAAAACCATTTAACTCATAAAAGAACAAGTGTAGTCACTAAATAAATACCTATTGTTGTAGTGTGAACCAGATATATTTGCTGCTTCATGTAGAGCTTCCCTCCACCTTTGTACCTTCCTGTCATCCTTAAATTTTTCTTCATGCTTGGCTAGTGCTTCCCCAAACTTTCCCTTTTGGCTACGAACTTCTGATGGATCCACCTTGTAAAAAACCGGTACGCACCAACATGACCATTATTCTTACACTCAACAATCTCAGCAAGTTCATCCAAACACCAAGCGGATGATGCATAGTCTTCAGAAAATACAATTATTGAAATCCTTGAACTCTTAATGGTTTTAAGAAGTTCTGCTGAAATTTTTTCTCCCCTTGGGAGATTATTATCGATGAAGGTATGAATACCCCGTTGATCCAAAGCATGATACAGATAGGTTGTAAAACCATTGCGGGTATCTTCACCTCTAAAACTCAAGAAGACATCATATTTCCATTGGTGGGTGAAAGAGAAAGAGGAAGAGGAAGATGAGGCTCCTTTGCTGGTCACAAGAGCCATTGTGATTTATGAGCAGAGAGACAAGAAGATCTGAAAGGAGGAGAAAGAAAGTTGTGAAAGGGTTGTAAAAATAAGTGAGGAAAGTGAATGACAAATTAGGAAGAGTGAAGACAAGCAAGTGGAGACTTTTAAAGTGGGATGGACTTGTTTTGGTGTGAAGTTTCTAAGTTACCATACTGAATGCTGAAGCTATTTACCTTGCAATATCGTGGAAGCTTCTTTGTAAAAGCTAAATTAACTCTTTGAAATTTCTAAGCACCATACCTACCGGATTTATTAGAATTACATTTGAGAAATGCATAATGTACAACCCTGAATCAAATAAAAGTCTTATCCACTGTAACACAAAAAATAAGGTTACTTTTAATGGTAAAACATAAACCCAACTTACACGCTAGGAAATAATATTTAAATATGCCATCTAAAAACCAAAAAATTAAATGTAGGTCCTTTTTTCTTGAAAGATTAAATTTTATGCTTGTATATAAGTGTGCTACACATGAGATGCAATGTTAAAGCTTCAATCTATTTTTGTTTTGGGAAAAATAACCATAAACTCCGCTGCAATCAACTCTGAACATTGAGCACGCGTCACACTGTAGGAATAAATTAAGGTCATTTTAAATGGTAAACCAAAAACCCAACCTAAACCCACCACAATTAACAATTGGAATAAGCAATCAACTCTGAACATTGAGCACGCGTCACACTGTAGGAATAAATTAATGTCATTTTAAATGGTAAACCAGAAACCCAACCTAAACCCACCACAATTAACAATTGGAATAAGCAATCAACTCTGAACATTGAGCACGCGTCACACTGTAGGAATAAATTAATGTCATTTTAAATGGTAAACCAGAAACCCAACCTAAACCCACCACAATTAACAATTGGAATAAGCAATCAACTCTGAACATTGAGCACGCGTCACACTGTAGGAATAAATTAATGTCATTTTAAATGGTAAACCAGAAACCCAACCTAAACCCACCACAATTAACAATTGGAATAAGCAATCAACTCTGAACATTGAGCACGCGTCACACTGTAGGAATAAATTAATGTCATTTTAAATGGTAAACCAGAAACCCAACCTAAACCCACCACAATTAACAATTGGAATAAGCAATCAACTCTGAACATTGAGCACGCGTCACACTGTAGGAATAAATTAATGTCATTTTAAATGGTAAACCAGAAACCCAACCTAAACCCACCACAATTAACAATTGGAATAAGCAATCAACTCTGAACATTGAGCACGCGTCACACTGTAGGAATAAATTAATGTCATTTTAAATGGTAAACCAGAAACCCAACCTAAACCCACCACAATTAACAATTGGAATAAGCAATCAACTCTGAACATTGAGCACGCGTCACACTGTAGGAATAAATTAATGTCATTTTAAATGGTAAACCAGAAACCCAACCTAAACCCACCACAATTAACAATTGGAATAAGCAATCAACTCTGAACATTGAGCACTCGTCACACTGTAGGAATAAATTAATGTCATTTTAAATGGTAAACCAGAAGCCCAACCTAAACCCACCACAATTAACAATTGGAATAAGCAATCAACTCTGAACATTGAGCACGCGTCACACTGTAGGAATAAATTAATGTCATTTTAAATGGTAAACCAGAAACCCAACCTAACCCACCACAATTAACAATTGGAATAAGCAATCAACTCTGAACATTGAGCACGCGTCACACTGTAGGAATAAATTAATGTCATTTTAAATGGTAAACCAGAAACCCAACCTAAACCCACCACAATTAACAATTGGAATAAGCAATCAACTCTGAACATTGAGCACGCGTCACACTGTAGGAATAAATTAATGTCATTTTAAATGGTAAACCAGAAACCCAACCTAAAACCACCACAATTAACAATTGGAATAAAAAGAAGTGTAGATATCCCACTTCCATGCAATCCTTCAAACTTCAAACATAGAGCCCCACGCGTTTTTAGACTTTTCTGGGAAAGTAACAATCTTTTAATCTATCACCAACCAGTCAGACATATATTCAGATTTCCCCAAGAAAAAACAAGGAAACACATATGAATATTCCAGCTAACAATGGTCCTTTTTCCTTCAAGATAAGTCCAACACTGTCATATTATATATGCGTTGAAAGATATATATATTATTACACATGAGATGAAATGTTTTAAGCTTAAAATCTTTTGCTTTGGGAAACTATAGAATATAGATTGAGAATGCATTTCATCAACAATCAAGGCAATCAACCATAAACTCCATTTCAATCCTATATTTTGTGTAAAGTCCCAAACCTGGAGTATGAGGATTATGATAGATTAACAACCAGTTTTAAGATTAATCACTTTTTATGAATAGATCATGGCAATTACCATCACCATGTGCAGGTGCTCCCACCAAAAACCAGTTCAATTCCTATCCAAAACCTTTAACTTTTAGTAACTTTGTTCTTTTTATGTTCTTTTTCTTTTTTAATTTCAACACGGAAGTCATGTAGGAAATTACATTGAAAAATGGCTTTACACTAATATTAGATCGGATTTACATTGACAAAACTCCAACGACGTGCCGAAATAATATCTCACATTAACCAGCAAAATAAATGCTACCGCCGAAGCTTTTTCAGTAACCACTTTCTCCGTGCTGTGATATCCATGGCCACAAACATCTTGGCCTTTCTCTCATCTTCCAAAAGTTCACAAGCCTCCAAGAAGAGCTCATCATCCATGTCTGGAACAGTTTGAAGTGCTGCAACTATACATTCTATTGAGCTGTAGTCTTTGTCCTCCTCAGTACCCAAATATGTTTTTATTACACATGGCTCTTGTATCTCTTCCTTGATGGTTCTCTGAACTTTTTGGACACATGCTGAGGTTGACGAAGTTGCAGATTTCCGCTTTCTTCTCTGACAAGAGATTTCAAACTCCATAGCTGGAGATTGCATATCTCCAATTAGATCATCAATACCCATTCCCAGGGTGTTAGTGTTGATCTCCATTTTTATGTCCGAATAACTTAATCTACCATTCCGACTTTCATTACCATAAATCAAGCACAAATCACAGTAATCATCTAAGATCTTATCTCTGTATGCAATTGCATCAGGATGCTCCTGTAAAATGTCATTTTTAAATGAAAGCTGATCAAAATTATACAATTCAATGTTCAACTATCAATGAGATTATGTTCTGCACCCTACATTACACACCAAATAGTTTACTTCAGGAAGACTGCATTAACATCATTTCATCAAGGGGAGAAAGTACAAAAGAAAGAAACAATGTGCATGTGTGTGCAGACATATTTAACATACTGTTGGGTGCTCAGTGCTCTTTAGTGATAACCAAAAGAAACGAGAGGGAAAAAACCTTAATCCTAGCAACATTACTAATGAGAAAAAAGGCACCTTGATATAAGCTTCCCAAACAAAATCATCTGCTGTCACTTTTTGGCGAATTTCATCCCAAGCAAAGCCATTATGATTGAGGAGATCCGTGACGTCCATATACTCTTTCCTCAAGCTCCAATACCAATCTTTCAGTACATCTTTGTCACAAAGGAGTCCAAATTTATTACTGAATGATGCATTCATCCAGGTCCAAGCTTGCATATTGTATGTACGACCAATCTTATTCCCTCTGTGCAACTGTTCTAACATAAGATCAATAAAATAACGGTCCATTTGCCTTGTCCAATTTATCCTCAGAGGGCCATTATTAGCAGGGGATTGGTAATCTTCCTCACCTACAACTTCAAAAATAACTGTCATTACATGAGAATTTATCGTAGAGGCATATGGTACAAAGAAAAAAAAGTAATGTTGTTTTGTACTGTCTAACAAAATCAATAACTTCAAACATTACTTGAAATGGGTTAATTTTACTTCTTTTATATGTTACTTTAAGGAAAACTGAGTCATGTGGTAGTATTACCATCAAATACCTTTTTTTTTTGGCTTGGTTAGCATCAAATTAATACTTATTACAACACGGATATAGACAAATCATTTACATTAACCATACTAGCAAATGCACAAATATTGCACCTGTAATTTAAACATGCTAGTGCAGTTTTCACATGGCCTTCCTCTAATATCACACATGTACTTAGAAATCTTCTGATGAGTCCTTAATTGATTGTACCAATCTTGTCTACCTATATTGGAAATAAGAGAGAGAGAGAGAGACCACTATTTACTCCCAGCTCATAGTTCCTCAGCATCCATAAAGTGACCCGAGTAATCTTGTCTTTGCTCAGTGATGTCATTTCCATATATTATAAACAAATCGTTGAAATTTGGGAGAGTTCTATTGCGGTATGTTCGTGCATCAGGATGTACCTGCAGAAATTATCTATAAGTTGCTGGGACCAAAAAGAATCTTTATGTAATAGGAATTCAGAAGAGAAGATCACCTTGACATAAGCATCCCAGACATTATCTTCAGCATTTATCATCTGTTGCATTTCATTCCAAGCAAATACACTCTGGTCAAGTAGAGTTTTCATATCATTGAATCGCTTCCTCAAATTCATAAAACGACTTTTTAGGACATCTTTGTCATGCTGAGACCCAAATTCTGCACTAAACTCTGCAACCATATCACTCCAGGCTAGCTTGTTGAATTTTTGATCAATCATACTTCCATTGCGAACTTTGCTCTAACATTAGATCAATAAAAAATCGGTCGATTCGATGGTGTCCAATCAGTTCTCCAGTGACAGCTATTGTTAAGTCTGGCACCTTCAGAAAATTGTAAAAAAATAAAATAAAAATCTTATTATGTCTTCGATTCGTTTTTTATTAAACTGGGAGGATTGACTTGTTTTCTTTCTGTTTTTATTCTTCCCTCTCTTCAAGAAAGCATTAAAATAAACACTTCAAAATCGAACACATGTATATATATATATAGACACTTTGAAATTGAACACATAAATCCAATTGCACATTGACTAAAAACAAAAATTGAAGAGGGAAAAAATAAACAAATGATGCAGATTGCTTATAAGCTTGTCAAACCAAAATCTCACCAATACCATTACAGCCTAATATCTTGACGCGCTTGGTTACACCATCCATCTGAAGCTGGATTTCCATAAATCAAGCACAAATCATTATAATTTGGCTTCGGCGTGATTCTGTATGATTTTGCATCTGGGTGTTCCTACATATACAAAGTCTTAGATAATAGCCACATACATTTGAAACCGACATTCAACATTAAAACGAGTTGACAAAGCACCTTCACATAAGCATCCCAAACATCATCAAAAGCTGTGACCATTTGCTGTGTTTCATCCCATGAAAACTGTCTCTGTTCCAGAAGATTTTTAATATCAAAGTACTGCTTTTCCAAACTTTTAGAATGACTTTTAAGAAAATCTTGGTCATGTTGTAATGAGAATCTTTCCTTGAACAACATAAACATATCTATCCATGCTTGATTGTTCAAAGTGTGATCAATCTTCTTCCCCTTACGCACTTCCTCTAGCATTATATCTATGAGATAACGGTCCATTGAAGGTGTCCAATCTGTTGTTGAACAACCACTATTTGCATGGCATTGGATGTCCTCCCCTATTACAAACCAGAGATTCTGTTAATTAATGCAATAAGAAATATGTACTCCAAAGATGATAGACGATAAGTTCAATTAGGCATTTTTTACTTCATTTTTTTAAGGGGAAAGTACACTTTACCCACCTGTGGATTTAGCCCATTTACAAGTTGTCTGCCTGTGGTTTAAAATTTGACACCTTGCCCTGTGGTTCTTCCCGTTTACTCCCGTTACCCAGCCATTAAAAACAAAGACAAAATTATAACAAAACAAAACACTCTCTCCTTTTCTCTCACGCTATCTTCTCATCGGAACGACGCCGTGAGAGAGAAGTTGAGGTGAGGCACAGAGTGCAAGAGCTCTTTCATGTTTACCAGGCCATCAAGGAGGGATTGGATCCCGTGGAGCAACAAGTTAGGGAGGTCTTCCATCGGACTGTGCGAAGCCAAACCCGAACAATGACATCCCCCAGTAGCAGCATAACTAATTGATTAAAAGTATTTTTCAATTTCAATTATCCAATTCCAATTTTGGCTCATGGGAATGGGAATGCAAGGATCAACTGAGGGCTATGCCAACAATAATTGGGTAAGGACTAAGGGAGCATGGACGGACAAGTACTTTGTATTTATCACCATATATTTTGTGTAAAGAATTAAAATAAAAATTAATTTGAAGATATGGACTTGTGCCGTCCATGGTGTTTTCCTTTTTTCCTTTTATTGTTGCTAATGTATAATCGAATTGCATCTTCATGTGATAGCTGATTGTGTGTTATGAAAGGACGGATTGGTGGGTTGTTTCAGTGAGGAGATCGCATGAGAAAGAAGGAGAGGAGTGTTTTTTTTTTGGCTATAATTTTGTCTTTGTTTTTAACGGCTGGGTGACAAGAGTAGATAGGAAGGACCACAGGTTGGGTAAAGTGTCAAATTTTAAACCATATTATAACATATTATAACGGATTGGTGGGTTGTCAAATTTTAAAAAAGTGTCAAAAATATCTGAAACCCATTAATAAGGTTTGCACACTGTTTCGATTCGTTTAACAATTCAAACTCAAACTAGTGATCACTGAAGCAAATACACTGAATATACCAATCTGCACTAAAGTTCTACATATTACCCAGTGTTTAGTTGCTGAGAAAAATAAATAAATAAATAAAACAAAATAAAATAAAAAAGGAAGATTCTGAATCCTACATATTATAACATCGTTGGGGGGGTCTCTCAGAAAATGAAAACCCAGAGTTGTATTAACAAAGCTTCTACACTTTTTGCTTATCTATAGTTAAATTAGGAATTCTATAACAAAATAAAAATTCAAATCCAAATCGGCAATCAAAGTGAAGATAATAAAGATAATCTGTAAAATGCCAGCTCAAATTCTACATACTAACACTCCGTTTGGTTCTGGAGAAAATCGAAAAGAAAAAGAAAGCGGGGGAAAAATATTCAATTATATGTTGTAACCTGTATTGGGTTTTCATAAAAATCAAAATCCTACAACAGCAAGAATTCTCTTCTTTTTTATAACATAAGAGAACTTCACTCAGAGAGTTGCACGTCACAGAGCATACTTTTATTTTTTATTTTTAATCAGCGCAGAGCATACTTAATACAATATTCGCTACTATCAAACTCCTGCAGGCAACTGATCGCACCCGCTGGAACCAATTGCCAGGTAATGCAAGGTATTCACTCCTGACGGGCTAAGTAGTTTATCCTCATGCCTAGGAGGCATCAAGAATATTATTCTAACCATAGCTCCTTTTAATTATGCTTCCAATACATAGAAGGATGAGTCAAGCCTAACTGTAATACAAGTATGCCGAAATGCATATATTAATAAAGATTATCTAAACCACATTAATAAGGTCTACACATTGTTGGTCTCTAAGAAAATGAAAACCCAGAGTTTCATTAACAAAGCTAGTGCACTTTTTGCTTATCTATAGCTAAATTAGGAATTCAAAACCGAATCAGTGAAGATAATAAGGAGAACCTGTAAAATGCAAGCTCAAATTCTAAATACTAACACCCTGGTTGGTTCCTGAGAAAAGCGAAAGAAAAAGAAAGAGATGGGGGAAATATTCAATTATATGTTGTACACTGTATTGGGTTTTCATAAAGATCAAAACCCTGCAACACCAAGAATATCATTCTAACCATAGTTCCATTTTGATTATGCTTCCGATACACAAAAGGATAAGTCGAGCCTAAACTCCAATACAAGTATTGCCAAAATGCATACATTAAAAAAGATTATCTAAACCATATTAACAAGGTCTGCACACTGTTTTGATATGTCTTAACTTTTCAAAACTCACAAGAGTACAATTTAAATAAGTGATGCTACGGCTACTATAAATTTTATTACATAAGTCTTACAAGCTGATGTGTCTAATTTTAAACAATCACAAAAAACAAGTAATTCAAAATTTTATTTATTATATTATTTGTGGCCCTAACGACTAACCACATTAATTGTCACGTTAATTAGTAAGCCCTTTCTAGTAAAATTAGTAGTAGCTTTAGCATTTTCCCAATTTAAACACTAATTAGTTGATCAAATGAAGAAAACACACCGAAAAAACACCAATCCAAGCTAATATTCAAAACACTAAACCCTCTCTAACATTTGTTTTCAAATATCACAATACTACAATTTACAACTCCTAATTAGTCGATCAAATGAAGCGAATACACCAAAAACACACTAATCCAAGCTAAAATTCCAACACTAATCCTCTCTTAACATTTCAAAAATCACAAAACTATAATTTAAAGCCCTAATTAGTTAGATCAAATAAGGCAAATAGCTAAAATTCTAAAACTAACCCTCTTTAGCATATCAAAAATCACAACATTACAACTCTAATTAGCCGATCAACTAAATTTCCAGCACTAACCCTCTCTTTGGTTGCCAAGAAAACCGAAAAAATTAAAAATTAAAATTAAAAAAAAAAGAGAGAGAGAGAGAGATTCCATTAACAAAGCTGGTGCAATGTTTCGTTTATCTACTGCTAAATTTAACATTTCGAACTCTAATTTTAAAAAAATAAAGATAAAATTAAGCCAAATTAAGTGAAGCTAATATAGAGAACAGGAACAAGAGCTGAGCTAAAATTCAACTAGGCGAATTGTAAGAGGGTGTTTTAGCTTTCAAGGTGTATAGTAAAGATGAAATAAGGTTCAGATTCAAAGTCTTTTTGTTTTTTAGTTCATTTTTTTTTTTCCAGTTTCATAGTCTTTCTCAGTAACCAAACAGAACATAAGCTAATTTCATAATTTTATTATGTAATAACTCTGTGTGTGTGTTTGTGTAGAGAGATAGAGAGAGATTAGGAATTGGTACCTTTGATTTCTGAAGAGGAAGCGGAGAGAGAGAGAGAGAGAAAACCTTTGAGGTCTGAGTATGGCTTTACGAAGAACGCTGTGCAGGCTGTTTGGATGTTATGAGAAGCATGCTCTTTCTCCGGGGATAGCTATATCTGATACGAAATAATTTAGCTCCAATCCGGTTTGGGTAATTCTCTTCTAACCCACTACGTAGCAAGTAAATAGATCATTTCATATAAAAAGATGATGCGATTTTTTCAAATAATACATATAGATAATTTATTTAATTGACACGTGGATCGGAAATATACATCATCCAACTAATTTCAGGAAGACACGTGACACTTTACCCTACTAACCACATGTATTACAATAAGTGCAAGATTTTCTAGGTGATCTTGAAGGGACTCAAACTAGTGACCATTGGAGAGTACACCCAAGATCAGACTAAGTTGACTAATTTTCAGGAAATACATAACATTTTATCCTACTAGCCACATATATCATGATAGGTACAAGATTTTTTAGGTGGTCCTGAGAGAACTAGTGACCATTGGAGAGTAAACCCAAGACTCACCAGTTCAACTAATCCTTAAAATTAATGTATATGTCTCATAATTGTGTTGGATCTAGTTTGTGAGAGGGATAAATATGGTGCACTTTTGGAGATGTCACTTTGACAATTGTTACGTGTTGGTTTGCAACCACAAACTGTATTTGTCAACGTGTCCTATGGAGCTGTAAAGTCGGAATGTGGTGTCTTAAAAAATAAATTACAACATGTTGAAGAGAGAGAGAGAGAGAGAGATGGGGTTTGGTCTTGGTTTTGGTTTTGGTGGTAATGGTGATGATCGTCTCTTCTTCTTCTTCTGAGAGGCCCATGTTGGAGAGAGAGAGAGAGAGGGGTTGAGTGACATGTGGCTAATCTTAACCAAACATTGAGCTAATCTTTTGACATGTGAGCTAATCTTAACCAAATTATAATTTAGAAGTAAGTACCAATTAGAGACTGTGGGGGCATTTTTGCTTATCTTTTTTGTAATAATAAAAAAAAAAAAACTACCATTTGGTAAAATAATAATGTTTAAAGGCTTTTTTAATTAGTTTTTATTATTAAAAGCTATTTTAGAAAATAGATGAGTTTAAAAACTGAACTTGTCTCTTGAAGAAACGAGTTTCAAATCTTGAAGAAACGGGTTGTCATTTTGTGTTTTTAGTGGAAATCATATTTTCAAAAGATGAGATTTAACACACAAAAAAAAAAAAATTAAATTCTCGAATACATTTAAAACAATCCTAATTAATAAAACAATTTTAAGTAAAAATATCCATGGTTTGTGTTTAAGTAAACTTTCAAGTGGTAATTTGAGAAGGATAAAGCTAATAACGACTCAAATGACTATCAATATGTGTTATTAGGTGTGTGACCTATTTTAATAAGTTTATGTGATTTTTTTAAAATAATATATATGGATAGTCTTATGAATCGTCACATAATCGGTTGAAGGAGATTCTTCAAAATTGGTTTGGAGGTAAACTTGATCCATTTGAAAATATGTTGGATGTTGAAAGTCAAAACTCATAAGTGGGCGCTATGAAGTGGAAGTAGAAGTAGCTAAGTAACCAAGTTTTTTCTTCTACGGCAGAAATTCTACTTTAAATATAAACACATCATATATATGAAGGTGAGAGTGATCATACCCACGTGTAACTAGGCGGAAAATGGAGAGTGCACCATTGGGCAGGAAATAGGCAAGTTGTTACAATATCACCAATTGTATGACCCCAGATTTTTTCCCTATTTTGGTTGTCTAAGTGCATCTCCAATAGAAATATCAAATTCACGTGAGTCTATCCAACGACTACTTATAGACCCTGCACAATTCCCAACCGAATTGTCAAACCTAACTTGTCATTTGAAATAAATAGTGCGGACTTCAAATTTAACATCTCCAAATTGAGGAGTTATTTCATCGATTTTTAATATTATATTCAAAAGATAATTGTTGTCCAATATCATTTTATAGTTGTTGCCCATTTAAATTAAAATTTGACATATTGACTCGAGCGTTTAGTTTTCGAGTTGCCAAATTTGAACCTTCAATTTATCACATGAGCCATTATTGTTATTAGTATTTTTGACATCTCTAAATTGGCATCTCCTTTGAACATGCATGCATATTATCTTTTGATTTATCTTAAATTATACATATAATATAACCAAAAAAATCCCCAACATTCAAAATGCCTTAAAGAATATGCTTATTAAAATAATCTTAACGAATCTAATTTTTTATTTTTTTGGGTGTGCTTAACGAATCTAATTTAGTTCAATTTTAAATCATCATTGTAATAGTCTATTCCTAAAAAGAAAATGGCCCCTCAACGCAATGGTAATAAAAAATAATTAATATTTTTTTAATGGGGTTATAGAATCAAACTATTATTCCTAAAAAGAAAAAGGCCTCTCAATGCAATGGTAATAAAAAATTAATTAACATTTTTTAATGGGGTCATAGAATCAAACTATTTTTGCCTTTAGTAACTTTGAAATGATCAAATGTGATCTAATATATGTGATCCAATATGTATACAAGGAACCAAGACAAGTTATATTTTGTGTAACTCTTTGTCAAATTTTCAATGTTACACTAATTATAACATTTTGATATCTTATTGTTGGATAACTTGGATTACATATCCTCTTTATTCTTAGCAAGTTAGCATACATGTCAACTTTTATGTTAAAGTTAAATGGATATTTGGATCCATAAACTTATATTTTTAGTATAATTTTTTGCTTAAAATACAAAATCTAAACAATTTATAAATCAACTAATAAATAGTTATTGATTTAAGATAATTTGATATTTTGTAAGCATGATGTGTAATGTAGTCTAACAATAGATTTATCGACAAATATACCTAATAGGACATTATTACATGATGTAAACACTCATTATCAATGTTACACCTCTCAATAACTTTTTATTAGATTTTTTTTTTTTTGGAAGGAAATTTTTATTAGATTTTTATTTCTTAGTTGAGATAACCTTCTCATTTTGTAATATTGGATTTATTTCTCACTAGAAAAAGAAGGGTGTTTATGTTTTTTTTTTGGGTGTTAATAATTAATTCTTCATTAAGTGGGCTAGGCCCAAAGTAAGCCCAATCCTGCAAAACTAAAACGGCCTATTGTCCTCATGCGTTTTACTACAAAGAAAAACAAAGAGAGCAAAAACGGTGCGTTTCCCCTATCTCTCTCTGAACTGAACCGAAACCCTAAAATCACAGCAATCTAATTCAATGGAAAGATAAATTTAGCTGAATAAGGTACAGATATTCCTTTAGCCGAATTCGAAATTGCTTTACATTCCTATAATTTTATTGCTGCATTTATTTTCATATAACTCTCTGTAATTCATGCTCAAGCTTACTGAGTAAAAAATTTTTAAAAATTTTTTTGGGTGAATTTATATTGATCACACTCATTTAATTTAGTAGATCTTAATTCAAATTCTGATGGGTATTTGTCAATTTTTAAAGTTTTTCCTGGTTTTTTATCGTTTCCCTTTTTCACTATATAAAGGAATTAGTCAATCTTGTAAAAAGACTGTTGGATTCTCTGGATTATTGTTATATATACAATCAAATATGCATATTATAATATAAAATTTTCCAATTTATTTAGGGGTAGATTTGAAAAAGTGTGTGTGAACTTTGAAATGAGAAGGGGATGTTGTGATATTGTTTGATTAGGACTTAGGAGGTGCATTTTTTTTTTTTTTGGTGGTTTTATTAATTGAAGTGCTTGTTATTTTAGATATTTTCTCTTGGCTGAAGAGGTTGGTTGGTGTGGATTGTGGCGAAGAAATAAGTTATTATGATGGGAGATTCTGAGAATGGTGTAAAGGCCAAGAAAAACGGTTTTCGTAACGGTTGGAACAACTTCTTTTGATGCTCTTGTTAGAGCAGTGGATACTCGGGAAGTTAAGCAAGAGTTGTCGAAAAGAGGGTATACCCATCTTGTCATTCAGATGGGTCGTGGATCATACACACCCACGAAGGTAAATTTTATAACTTTGGCAGTAGTATTTCACCATTTCTGGTGTTCTGGTTTCTAATGAAATCTATAGTAATTCAGTTATTGCTGCTTCAATTTGGATTGAATGAGTTATGTCAATTTGAGAGCTTGGGGATCGGGAAGTTTTAATGATGAATTTTTGGGTTGTACTAGAACCTCATAATTTCTGCAAAGGGGAAATGCATGTCATTCTTGAAGATTTTATCAGATCCTTTCATCTGTTATGGTCTTTCGAAATTTTTTTATACAAAACTTGAGGTTTTCTGTACAACTTTCAGGATGCCAATATTGACTTGTTTTTAGCATCTCATAATCTCGCTCTCTCTCTCTCTCTTCTGGGATTGGGGTACCTGTTGAGACATAGAAAAAGACAACTAACACCAGCAAATCACCAAAGGTGGAGAAGGGGATCTAGCATTAAAAAATTAAATTTTGAACTCAAACTTTATTTATTTTTTCTCTTTTTTCAATAAATAAAAGAGAGATAAGGAAGAAGAAGAAGAAGAAACATATTAACATTAATTTGAGTTCTTGCTGAAGTTGGACATGGGAATTACACTTGGAGTTGAGTTCTATCAAAATATTTACCAAGTGATCTTTATTTTTTTGATAGTTTCCTCGTGCTTTTGAGTTTCCTCGTGCTTTTATTTTGATGTTTTAAAATATTTATTTTTCTGCAGTCTGGTGGAGAAGATGGGTCCCTTGTTGTAGACTTCTTTACTTTCTCATCAAGCATTGCGGATTATCTGAGATCAGCATCTCTGGTGATCAGTCACGCAGGTAGCACTTGATAGTTTTGTTACCTATCCTCTCTATGTTCTAATATCTTGCCCTTTGCTGGAAATGGCTGGATTTTACTTTTGACAGTTTCCTGCTTGCCCATGCTTGATTTATTATCTAATGAATTGGGCTTCATTTGGAAGATCACTGGTTCAAATCTTTCATCAGACTGATACCAGTCATTTGCACAATTTCATCTCCTTGGGCTTTTTAACAGCTATAGAATCATCAGGATGGCATGTGGATATGTTATAATTTTTGTTGCCTTGATACTTCAGATTGATTTCAGTCCCCGATTTGGTTGCTAATGTTTGTGAAATGTATCTTAGAACACAAATATAGCCTATAGGCTAACATATTTGGCTTGAAGATTAATTATAGAATGTAGTTCATTTTTAATTAAGGAATTGGGAGTAGAACTAAGTTCTTGTGGGAATTTCCTGAGGAAAGAAAAAGAGAATAAACGCAAAAACCAAACCCTTGTGAGAACTTAAATAGGTGCATTCTCATAAGAATTTGTTTGTCTCTTTGTCCATTTTTTCGAATAAAACTTCACCTTTACTTATTAAAAAACAAAAATCATCATTTCATTCAAAATTCTATGTATGTGATTTCCCTTCAATTCTCATTCCTATAGTTGTCATTGGGGAATCTCCTGATATGTTATTATTGGACTTGATATGCTTTGTTGCACTGTTTACTTTGGTTATTGAGTATAGCCTGTCATACAGCAGATGAACTCCTGTTATGGTTCAAATTTGAGTTAGGCATTGTAGTAGGATTTGTCCTGTCTTCTAAAAGGAAAAAATAATTTGTACTTATGTACATCATTACATGAAATGAAAAGTTATTTTCAGGCCAGACCTTATTTCTTGATACTGTTACCTTCCATTCATGAGGGTGGTATTTGTTCCCAAAATTCCATTAAGTAAATAAATTGAAGAGCCCAGAGAATCAACGATAAGGCAATTGTACCAAAGTCCATACAACTTGTACCAATTTCGAAGCAGCCAAGATATTCAAGATTACATGTTAACTATATTCTAAACACACACAGAGAGATATGCACAGCCAAAGTACTTTTGGTTTTACATCCAAGTTTTGGATTGTTAGAGGATTTATATTTTCTGTACCAATTTATAATTACAACTGATTTTGACCATGGTGCAGGGTCAGGAAGCATATTTGAGACATTGCGACTTGGTAAGCCTTTAATTGTGGTGGTGAATGAAGATTTGATGGACAATCATCAAAGTGAATTAGCAGAAGAACTAGCAGAGAGGAAGCATTTATACTGTGCCGGTCCTCCAACACTTCATCAGACCATAGAGGCTATGAATTTAGAGTCTCTCCTTCCATATCATCCAGGTGATGCCACACCAGTTGCCAAGCTTATCAATCGGTTTCTAGGTTTCCCAGATGATTGATGAACGTGAAGAATTTACTTCTTCACTTGAATAAATTACGGTCTACACTTGAGAATACTCTTTTGCGATTACAATTGAGCTGTATTCTTCTTTTTCTTCTTTTAAAGATGAATAAGCTTTGGCTCAGGGCTTATCTCATTGTCCCTTGGAAATTGTTTGGTTCTAGGTTTTGCATAGTATATTTTGTACAAATTATTGATTACATGCAAGTTTTTGAAAATTGTGAAAAGTATGTACTTGCTGGAATAAAAGATAGGCACATTTTGTTTACTCATGACAATTCTGATCTAGAAACCAAGTTGGTAGGGATTGCTTCTTGTCAAAGTTTGGCTGGGTTGCAGATGATAATTTGCATATTAAGGAGTTTTGGGTGCTCTGTTCTAAGTCCTATGTTTCAGGATAGGTTGGTGGGATATTGAAAGAGCATGATGCAAATACTGAAAAAGTATGATATCTTCCCAAAAACAGCTGATTATGAAATTGTTTTTGATTGGTCGATTGATGGTTAAAAGCAAAATGTTTAGTTGATTAGGTAAGTGAAGATCACAATTCACATGATACCAGATTGGGATGACATACATAAATATGTGAAAAGGGAGGCCTTTAACATGATTCACATTGTAATAGTCATGCTATCAATTTGCACCCTATTTTTTTTTTAGTTGCTAACGTGGGTGTCCAGAGCTCTTAGACTTGGCCCTACTTGAGTTCAATACATGTCTGTACTTGAATACAACTAATTTGTACCAAAAGTAACAGCCAAGTGACTTCTTGTGACATACAGATCAGAAATTTAATCTCTCTCTCACAAAAGGGGGATCTTTGGTGTGAGAGAGACAGGTAGAGAGGTAATGGACAATGTACAACCCATGCAGACAGTGATTTTCTACTGCGTAGGGGGGTCAGGACTACATGATGTCACTCTCAAGTGTCAGAAGGGGGAAGAAAAAAAGGAAGGGATAAAGATTACTTGGTGGTTTATTCACTATTAAGCTTTTGATAATGCTTAACTTAGTGGCACTTGAGTACAATATTAGACCTCAAAAAGTAAAATCCTTTGGTTTCCATAGCAGATTGTAATGAAAAGCATTTTTTGCTTGTTAAATACCAAAACTGTGCATCAGAGGCAAGCTTAACATATTGATCCATCACTGTAGACCATAGGAATGAAATTCAGACTTGCTGCATTGGCTCCAAGTTTTGTAGCAATGCTACTTACTCTAGGGCTATATTTGAAATCAAGCTTATCTGAGGTGGATAACAAAAATTTAAGATTTGATTATTGGATTTTGTTTGAATACTAGTCTAGTTTGAATTCTTCACTAAGCTAGCTAGATTACATATTCACATTTTGTATATTTATTTTTCGAACAATCTTGAGCTTGTTTATGAACGGTTTGATTTGTATTAAAAATAAAATGTCTTATTTATATTACCAATAAATTCAAAACAATGATTTTATCTCTATTTATAAATTTAAACAAATACTTTTAAAGAATATGTATAGACACACATGCACATGTATTCATATCAAGGTCCATGCTAATGAGCTCACATGTATGTTATTGTGTCCAGGTTCAAATTTCAAGAGCTTTAATTGTTTGCTAAATAAACCCATATCAATAAGCTTTTTCTCGAATCAAATCCAAACCATTTAAAAACAATTTAGATGATTTACAAATTACAATCCTCCTCTTCCTCAGCTCTTTCCTAGACTGGTATATGCACACATGAGTATCCTATTTTGTGCTCTTACTTTTTTTTTCTTTTTTTTTTTTTTTTTAATCATAATTGCTAGGAAAGAAGCAAGTAAGACAAATAAAAAATTTTGAAATCATGTGACAAGTTGAGGCTGCGTATTTAATTCATTTCTTAGCCACTTCCTTGATAATGAAAAGTCAAGCTCACCAGCTGGGCCTAGGAGTCAAAATGAAGATAAGCTAGCTCAGAAGCAGAACAAGCAAAACGTATAGAATTCTTTTACTTCTTTCTATGGTTATTTGACAAATTGGCTTTTAACATGTCTGGTACACATGTGGCCTTGCTTAATGATTAGCAATCTTTCACTACTTTGCAGGACTGTCCAATGATTGAGTCCTGTATCCCTAAATTCTCTGCAGCCATTGACTTGAACAAAATTCTACCACCCTCCCACCTGTATTTTCTTTTCCTTTTCCTTTTATCTTCTTAGTAAATATTAATAAACTTCACAAGGAACTAGTACCTATACCATGCCAATAAACTTTGTTGAAGATATAATCTGATTAAGTGAATGTAATCTGATTTTAAGTTTATAATACATGAGTTTCGATTAATTCAATTGATAAAATTCCTTGTCATCATCGAGTAAGAGATTCTGGATTGGATTTTCCCTACACTAAAAAAACCTTTTAAGTGTATAATAAAAATCAATAGAACCTATGTCATAGAATGTAGATCCTATGTTAACTATAACAAAAAAAAAAAAAAAAAAAAAAAAAAAAAAAAAAAAAAAAATTCAATGCAAGCATCTTCAATCTGAATCCTTTATTATGTGTGATTAAATAATCTATCAGGTGGCACAATTCAAGCAAAGTTTGTGCACTGCTTTTTTCTTCCCTGTGGGTCAAGCTGCAATTTTATTGGTAGTGACATAACAGGCACGGTTCCCTAGTCCACCCTCATTGGGGATAGAAGTAGCTATTATCTAAATATCTTTCTACCACAAGTCACATAAAGAAAGGAAAAGATGTTAACTTTTTGCACACTTTATTGTTTATAATTAGCAAATAAATCATAGTTGGATATATGAGTATGGATGTGAAATAATGGTGCAAAAGCCTCCAAGATTTTTTCTGATACAAAGACAAAGACACTTCTATAGATAATACATTAGATGGGACAAAATGAAATACACATTAGTTACTCTCAAGAGAGAGAAAGAGAGAGAGAGTAACCTCCTAGTAAGGGAAACTCAACCTCCTTAATACTCAGTTGTAACTTGTAAGTGTAACCAATCTTTTACCAAACTCATATCTCTCTCTCTCTCTCTCTCTCTCTCTTTCTTTCTAAGACTTTGCTATTTTCCTATCTATCTTGCATTGCTCTTTGTGCTCATGGAAGTTAACAGCACTATTGCACTTGCACCTGCAAACAACCACACCAAAAAACACCATCACTCACTTTCTTCAAGCCAAAGCCATGGCCACCACCATGGCATTTTTTCTTCCATTTCCATTCTTATACTCAGCATTTCCATCACCTTCATTGTCCTCCTTTTGGCCATACTTCTACTCATTGTTTTGCTCAGAAGACTCAAATCTGCTAAAAAGAATGGGACTTGGAAGGAGCACAATAACATCAACAACACAAGTAGCAGGTTCATTGCTCATACCACTGTGAATATCAATTCTAGCCCAGGTGATTGATTACCTTTCTTTCAAAGTCTGTATTTTTAATATTTGTAGAAAATGTTGGTCTTTAAGGCCATTTATTTATTTTTTAATAATTCGAATATAACAATTGGAGAGAGGGGATTTGAACTGGATCCCCTCATAAATGAGAACCAACAATACCACTGAGTTACAAAACTTGCCTTTAAAGCCATCTTGGCTTACAGGAAATGTATCCAAATTTCCATTTTCAATGGAAAGTGTGAATGTCCTGCTATCATCACCATTTTTTGGCCCTCCATTGTAATCTCATTTTCAGAAAAACAAATAATTTTTCAACCAACAAAATGTCCTTTCACATGATTTAAGCATTCGACTTTATGACTTAAACTGACCCAGTTGGGCATGTCTTAAATTGTGGCAGATGTGAAGGGTGGGTGTCTTTATAGAGGGAATATGGGAAGGACAGCACCACCTAAATTTAAAGGGGTCCAAGTGTTTTCATACAAGGAGCTTGAAGTGGCCACAAGTAGATTTAGTGAAGCAAATATAATTGGTAATGGAGGGTATGGAGTGGTGTATAGAGGGGTCCTGAGTGATGGGACAGTGGCTGCAATTAAGATGTTGCATAGGGAAGGCAAACAAGGGGAGCGTGCTTTTAGAGTTGAGGTAAGTCATGACTTACTGACTTCATTTATTAGTTTCTGTTCCCATTTATTCCTTCTCATCCATTTGTTTCTTTCTTAGTTTCTTGCTTCTATTATGTTTTTTTGTAAACAGGCTTAGATAAGGTTGCCATTTTGTCCTTATTGCAATGTAATAGCAGTTGTATTACATGTGAGTGGGAATGAGAGGCCTTAATTAAATATGCACAAATCCATTTCTTGCCTCTTGTTCAATTATCACTTAAAACAATTTTCCTTGACATTCTAATCACATTTCCAAAGCAATTTGTTACTTTTTGACTAATCTCTCTCTCTCTCTCACTCACATTCCGTGTGCTTCAGAAAATGGGGGTTATTTGAAAAATTAGTATAAAAAGAAAAGTGAGGTTTGAAACCGTTTTTATTCTTACAATACACAATGTGATTGATTCCTTTGAACTTGTTCACCCCAATTTAAGGACATTTTGTCTTGTTGTGAGAAATTAAAACCATGATTATTGGACTATACAAATAGTATTTTCTTCTATCTATTTATTTGCCAGCAAGCATTTATAAAGTCTACCATCCTTATCCTTGCACATGGATGTGATACTATGTGACATTTTTTCTTGTTCTTTAATGTAGGTGGATCTGCTAAGCCGTTTACACTCTCCTTATCTAGTGGAGCTACTTGGCTATTGTGCTGACCAACAGCATAGACTATTAATTTTTGAATTCATGTCCAATGGTACACTCCAACATCACCTCCACCCCTCTCACAATCAACATAGGCCACTGAATTGGGCTACACGATTGAATATAGCCCTTGATTGTGCTAAGGCCCTTGAGTTTCTCCATGAGAATGCAATCTCATCCCCAGTTATACATCGTTCTTTCAAGTGCACCAATGTACTTCTAGACCAAAACTTTCATGCCAAAGTGTCTGATTTTGGATTGGCCAAGATGGGTTCAGACAAAATCAATGGTCAGGTTTCTACACGTGTTCTCGGGACCACTGGATATTTGGCACCAGAGTGAGTGCATCCATCACAGTCATGCACCTAATCTCTCTTTCATTATCACTACTATGCCTGTGAAAATGCAGTGTTATACAAGCATTCACATGGGCATATTTAAGGTCCCATTAATTAGGCAAGATGTCATTTTCATAGCCTAGATAAAATTGAAAATGACCAATGGTCCATTTCAATTTCAAATGCCATGTCCTTAATTCAAAATATGAAAATATTTGAAAGTATATGATAAAGCATTAGCTACTTATGATTTTATTATTACATTGTGACATTGTTTAGTTAAATTTTTTTGGTTTATGTAGGTATGCTTCAACAGGTAAGCTTACTACAAAATCAGATGTATATAGCTACGGTGTAGTACTCCTAGAGCTATTAACAGGTCGTGTACCGGTTGACTCCAAGCGTCCCACTGGCGAACATGTACTCGTCTCATGGGTTAGTAGACAAGCTCCATCACTTTTTCTCTCATAAAGTTGCTAGATATGATGCTTTATATTTAAACCATAAACATATCTATAATCAATAATGAAATGTTCTTTATAACCAATTAATTAGAGTCACATTTTGAGGAGTAATATCACTATCATAGAACCAACATAGTATCTTTAACTAGAGCTTTATGAAGTGCATGTTGACTAGGATAAAAAAAAAATGGTTTTCAGAGTAAATTCACTAAGTTATAGCATCTTCCTCTCACTTCTACATCATTAAACATGAAATATTGAAGTCAAGCATAACTCAGCTGTGGTTAATCACACGAAACTTGTGTTTCAAGGAACTTGTTAACTAATAGCAAAATGTAAGAAATAAGATTCTTATTCAAGTTCTTTATGTCCCAAAATATGGCTTCTAGAGAATGCAGCACCATAAACCACTGAAAGGGACCTTATTCTTAATTGACACAACAACTACATGTATATTGTGACACTAAAAGACACCACAACTATTGTTGTGCTGCAACAATTTTTCAATAACCAGAAACTCATTGAACTTACACCTTGATTCTTTGTTTAATAATAAAAGTTGTAGTTCCTCTGGTTTGCAGCAATGACCTAGAGTTCAAAAGTTCTAAAGTGTAATTTATGTATTCTGTGATTTAACAGGCTCTTCCACGGTTAACCAACAGAGAAAAATTAATGGAAATGGTTGATCCAGCTCTACAAGGCCAATATTCAAAGAAGGATCTGATTCAGGTCAGCTTGGCTTATATCATAATCATTATAGCCATTATTGATGCTTAAATCCTACTAACTCAATTTTTACTTTTTGATGTATTTGCTTTTGTAGATAGCTGCAATTGCAGCCGTGTGTGTGCAACCAGAAGCAGATTATCGACCTCTAATGACTGATGTTGTGCAGTCACTAATCCCTCTAGTCAGAAACCTCTCTTCTGTTTCTTCCTCTAGTTCCTGTAGATTTCTAAATCAAATAGTAAGTCCCAGGTCCTAGGGGCTACATGAACACTGTGTTATCCTTACTGACAACCATCCTTCAATTTCACAGTGAAACATAAAACACTTATATTTCAAAATTTAACTGTCTAAATGTGCAACATTTTCCTGTCTGCCAAACCAAAGAAGGTTTTATATGATTTGCACAAAGGTCATAGCAGGCTGGCCTGACTTTCAGTTTCTTCTGAGATCCTTAGTACATTTTGTAGTATAACAGCAATTGCTTTTAGATTTCTAAGCCTTCACTAGAGCTTTTGCAATATAACCATAGCAGTTTCATGCATAAGATCTTGTAATCAGAATGGCATACTTGAAGCTTGTAGTTATTACCTGAACTAAAAGGTCAAAGGCAGCTTGGGTCACTTGGGACTGGTACATAAGCTGTGATTCTCCTTTGAGCAAGCATCTTCAGTAGCATAATTTTTTGTAGACCAATTTATCTATGTTATTCAAAGCCCACAAAAATATTCAAAAACATGTTGTAAAAGATCAATATAATGTTTCATCACTTGCTTTTGTCAATATTTAATTGTTCTCCTTGTGGATATTAAAATTTTACATTCATGTCCTTTATGCATTTGAAGGATCACTGCTCTCCTAATTGATCATGGTTAAGTAGGACATTTTCATGGTGGTAAACTACCACTTAACCCAAAAGTTTAAACTGTTAGGAATTGATGAATTTAACCATTTAACCATTATCTAACAAATGGAATCATACAAATGGCTGTACACATGCAAAGGAATGTGCTTCCTTGAATGCTTTGAGAAACAAAATGGATGAGTAACAAGGGCTATGGAACTTCAGTTAGATAATTACATTTCCATGGGATATCGAAATACCTCTAGAAGGTGAATAAGCAAATTCAAGGCTTGCATGGAGTATAACTTGAAGATATTGTTGCCTATATTCTCTTGTTGGCTCTAATTCTTATTGAAGAATCAAATATTTATGGTACATTGTAACAAGAGACAATATATGAGAAGAATGCTTGGTATAACCTTGTAAGTCAAACTGCATTTTTTTTGCCTTGAAAAAACTGAGAAAGGAAATAATACTGAGACCAAGTAATATTTTGAAGAATATTATAAAACTCTAAAAATGGTTGGAAGAGTTTGGTTGGACTGGCAATGCACATGGTTGGAGAGTGATGATTATGTTCACAACAAGATATACACAAAAATGAAAAGAAAAGAGGATATCATGGAAGTGATATAAAAACTCATTTCATTAAAATAGGTTGAGGCCCCTTCAAACATGGTACAATCATAAGCAATCATACTATGCTGCATTTGATGAAAGCAAGGCGCAAATTCAGGCTATTTGGGACCCAACTTTACATAATCAAATGGGCAATGCTGATAACCATGTAAGAAGGACCAAAGGAAAAGCCATTAGTTGAATTGCCTATGATGTCATTTCCTCATAGGCTCAAATTCTGACCCCAGAGAATCTTGTGGGAGTGGTTCAATGTTCACTAATTTGTCATATGCTTTGTTACAAACTCTTGTACTTTTCCCTCCTGTAAAATATGTAGGGACACTAATTACTTCCCATCTCAGGTAATATATCATTATGTGACAAGTTTTTAAAGGAGGAATTTGTATGAATTATAGGGTTTGTATCATTGTATGAGACAATTTTAGGTGCCTAGTATAATTAGGAAGGAGCCTTGTGTATGTCCTTTTGTCCTGAATCAGTCTTATCTGTTGGCAGACAATTATAGAGGGAATCATAGAGCCTAGAAGTCTCTTAAGGAAGAGACAAAAAGAGGTCCTGGTGGAATAATTCATATGCCTTAAATTAAGGCCAAGGGGGTCTGGATTCTGGAGTGAAATACTTTTGAAAGCTAAAGATCAAAGCAAATAGAAAGGACTAAATTTAGGAACAATTAGTTTAGTACCAAAAGTATTTTAAAGCATGAGAGTCTTATTAACCTTTGGGAAAAAAGTACCACTAATAAGCTAGATGGCCTAGATTCACATTTTGTACTCTGTACTTTCAGGTGAACATTCAAAATATCTCATAAGTAAAGAATATTGCATAGAAATTGAACAGGAACTTTCAGGTGAACATATCCCATAAATCTATTTAACTGAAACATATTGAATTAGTAGAGAAGTGTCAAAATAATGTATTGTACAAGAATTATGCAGTTATTTGTAAGTCATGGTAGTTGCAGACTTCAATTTGAAAAAATTTCAACATTTGAGCCCTTAATTTATATATTATTATTTTTATACATTTTAAGTGCAGAGGATTACAATCTTAAATGTCTTGTTGGAAAGGGGTGACTTTGGTCCCGGGACAGGACTGTCCTGTGGGGTGTCATTTGTGATAAAATGCATGTTATTTGTGATAAAAATCCCTTTTTAATTTTTGTTTTAGCATAAATGATAGACATTTTATCACAAATGACACATTCCCTCAGGACAATCCCGAGAATGGACATAAGTATTTCCTCTGTTGGAAACATCAGTAAATATCATTTGACCTAAAGATTATTGGCTCTTTAATTATATTTATTGCTTAATCATCTTGGTCACCATTTCTATTTAGTATTTACTATCCAAAACCTATGAATTATGCATGCCGAACATGAGAGTTACTGTAACAGGTGAACTATGTGTCACTATTGCTTTGGACTGTTGAATGATGCCTGAATGGTATAGACTTGACAAGCTCAAAGAAAGCAATTGAAAGGGAACGAGGAAGGCCAAAACTTGTTTTGTTTGTTTGTTTGCTTATTTTTGTTCTCCTTAATTTTTTCTCATTTCCAATTACTATGATTCTCAATATTTATTCTACACCGCTAAATCAATATGTCGTTGGTGAACATGGTTTAAGAAAGCATAAAAATGTTAGTATAACTTGAGCACAAGATACATGCTGTCACATGTTCATCAAGAATGCAACATTATTTCTGGGAGATTCTAGTCCATCAACCTTCTATGAATCATGCCTCACATAGTTCATCATACCAATAGAATCCGAGTTTCTGCTTTTCCTTTACCCAATTCCATATATCAAATTTCTTATGAGCCACTCAAGAGCATCATAGTGCTCTTTCTTTTTTTGCAACTTATAAAAACACAGCCCATTTTCATTGCAGAAGGTGATAGTTAACACTACAGCATAACTGTACTTCAACGCGTGTATATATAAATTTGATTACATATGACTTTCAGATTTTATATCTTGCACAGAATCATTGGTTGAACAAAATTTTGTGATTCCGATCTTTTGCACGGCCTCATATAGGGGAGCTTGAGAGGAAGCCATGCCTCGCTAATGCATTTGCAGCTCTGCCACAATCTGTTTTCTCTTCCCCTTCACCCATTCCTCATGCTTGTGGCCACCTTGAGATCTGGAGAGGTATATCAACTTGAGAGCAACTTCACAAGGAATTCTTATTTTCAGCTTCAGATTCGATACTAGCACTCGTTTCTCCTCTATTCTCCCCTGCTGTCTTTGCATTCTTTTTGCCAACTTTATCAGTATACTTGGAAAAAGCAGCAGACAGGGCTGATTTAACTGTCAATTCAGGTTCTTTCTTCCTATTGCTTTCATCTTCTGTGGCCTTCTCCATTTCTTTCTCTTCACTCACTGAGCGAGGTTCAGTATTGTTCTGGACAGGAGTTTCAGGAACAGCAGGGTGGCTAGAAACCACACGCTTGAATGGCTCATGAAAAGTGTCGTACAAGCGTCTTACCTGATGAACACAGTGGATTTCTTTTGTTGGACACCATCAATTCCTTTGCTTTAAAGTATTTGAAATTTAAAAATGCCACTAGCTTATATACACAATCAATTAAATGATATAACACTAGAAACAAGAACCTAAATGAAATGTAATAGTATGATTTGACGTGGCTGACTTTAGACATTTGAAAAGTACCTTGCGCTCTCCTATTCCAGGGCATCGAGCTAGATCTTCCATGGATGCATCCATGATATGAGAAAGGGACTGTATTATCATGACAATCAGTTCCATATCAACATATACGAAAAATAAAATAAAATAAAATTCCAATGGGAAAGATCTAGGTGCAAAACAGTGGCATACCCCAAATGTAGTACCAAGGGTGACTACATCAGTCTTGTTAACACGTCGAACCGTTGTAAGAGCATGAGTTAGCTACATTCAAAATGAAATGGGTCAAATTCAATCAATTGATAATGCTGAAATGAATAAATGCACCCTAGATATTTCAAATTTAAGCAAATTAATATGACAAATATAAATTGATTAATAAACCAATGACAACAAAAATATAATACCCGTGATAGATAGTCTGTATCCAATTGGCCTTGAATAATGTCTGCAGGCTTGTTTTCGTAGACTTTTATGGTCTCCAAGTAGCGACCACATTCCTCCAAACTATAAGATAACAGCAGCCAAAAGGAAAGGTAGTCAAGGATGCATACTAAGGTTAGAACCATATAAAATCTGAAAGAGATGATTTGGTTGCTGGTAATAAAAGCAGACCCAGGATCCTATATACTTGTATAGATGTCTTTAGCATGTTACATACAGTTGTCATCTACACTTAAAAGAGAAAAGATATACTTTACCTCCAAGCACATAATAGGGTACAGTCATGTAGCAGAGCAGTTTTAGTAACTTCGAGTAAAGGTTTAACTACATCCTCCTGAAACCAATGAAAAAAAAAAAAGAAGTAAACCCTTTATTTTATATTAACATAAAAAATTTATATGTTCACATGGATCAAGCAAAAACATAAATTAGGAAAAAAATTCTATTACAAAAAAGCAAGGTAGCTTACCACATCGACATGGCATAGAACAACACGAAGCTTGAAATTCTTTTGCAGTTCTCTGATTCGGAAATATAGGTAGTCTGGGTGCAGAAGATGATACCGTAGACTGCATCAATTGGTATACTTAGTACAAATTGATGCATAAGAGTGGATTTTTAAAATGCATATAATACAGCAATTAGATAGAAATAACAAGCTAGGCCACTCTAATTTCAAAGCCATGCCCAATATTTTTGTGAACCAAGGTGCTAATAGAATAAGTTCTGGTCCAATACAGCACCTATATAAGCATGAACCTGGAACCTGGATAATACTTTACATCAATAAGGCATCTGTTTGGTTGAGCTGCCATGGTACAAATTTTGTGTGATCAATCAAGCCATAAGGTTGTATGCTCATTCATTGTAACAGACTAACAAAAAAGGACCCAAATTATCAACTTACAAACATGCAAAATGAAATATATAAAGGTAGAAGTGTTCAAACCTCAGATAGAGAGCACATGAGCTTTGACCAAGCAAGTAGTCACAGACAATATCAGCAAACACCCACCTCACATTCCTGATATGTTTGAGCAAAGGGTTTCCCTTCTGCAAATGGAGAGGACTTTAACATTCAGGTTATAGATAACTCTATAATTGGTACTCAGCAGTTCAACTGAGCACAAACCTTTTTTTTTTGGACCAAAAAGTTTAGTGAAGAGATGTAAAAAATAATGCAATTATAATTTTTTTTTTTTTTTTTTGATAACGTAGGGAACCTTTCTAAAGAAGAGTCCTTTGGACTCATCTCTAGGCAGTAAAACCTACGGGCAACTGACCCCACCCGCCAGAAACTAGTTGCCAGGTAATCCAGGGTTTTCAAGGAAAATAAACTAGATTACATAGTCTTGAAGAGAGTAATACATTACAAATATGATAAATTGTTTAGTATGCTATAGTATCACACCGCCTCTCCCTCTCCTAAGTTTTTCCTAATTCCTAAGAACTATAACATAGCATATGGAACTACAAAAAGTTAAAACAGCTCTGACCAACAAGTTTTATTCCACCCTTGGTTAATTGATTTTGCGACCATTTTGTCTACTCTTATTGTGTTAAGGGTACAGAAATAAAATAGAAACTTCAAGATACTGTTGTTAATAGAAGTTATTTTCTCCAACCTTGTTTAGGGAAAATCTGTATTCATTTGTCAAAACTAAGAGAATAGAGTCAACAATGAAGTCTTACCCTAAATGAGTCACTATGTGGCAGAGTAACATGAGCTGTACTTTATACTTACTAGTATTAAATTAACATAACCAAAACAAATCTTCTTCTTACCATTTTGCATTGTTAACACGTACTTTTATCATAATAGGAACAAATGCTAAGATCAATAATATATTAACAAATGAGACGTGGCATCTAAAACTTTCTAGGAAAATAAATTCCAAATTTGAATGTATTATCTTCTGAAAAAATCCATCACTTTAAACATGAACCTTACAACACATCTACCAGTACCAACACATGCCTACTCCTGGGCATGAGCATAAATTGCTTAGCCCGTCACGAGTAAATGCCACTGGATTACTCGACAATTGGTTCTGGCAGAGGTTTTATTGCCTTGAGGCGAGTCCAAAGGGCTCCTCTTTAATAAGGTTCCTTACGTTAAAAAAAAAAAAACTGAATTTCAAACTAATGAACAGATCCTGTAGTGACAATATTGTCTACAACAGGCCTGGCTGCTATAATGCATATCCAATGCTCAAAAACAAAGGAAAACACAAAATGTGACCATTTGAATTCAATTTAATTGCAAAGGATATCCCAAATAGCCTTACCTGTCTGTTGCTCACAAGAATTGCATTGCGATTCTGTGTGGCATGTGACGTAGACAACGTTGATGAAGTAGCAGGAGCAGCAGCAGAAGCAGATGATGAAGAAGATGGTGGGCCAGATTGACCAATTTGCCTAAAACAAACAACAGACCACATAGAGAATCTCATTTCAAGCCTACAAGAAACAACAAACTACAAACGACTGAAAGCATCTGAAAGTTAAACAAAACAAGAGAAACAAACTTCCTCACCCCAAGACCAACCATTTGGCCACTCAGAACAAACAAGAATAGAAAAGAAAGCAACCTTATGAGTGTGTTTTAGGTTCTTAAAAAGATCTCAACCTGCTAATACCACCAATGCACCTAAAAGAATCAATGCTAAATGGTTGTATTAGCTTCATCCTCTAAAGTTCTTTGTTTTCTCAGGTACAAAGCAACAAAAACATTATAAACATAGCCCAATGTTCCTCAAGAGTCAATGAAATAAAGCATGCAATGAAATGAAATTTAATTTCATATTTTGGTCCTTAACTATTTGGTACCCGAGTGAACAAAATCTCTATTCACCACAAACACATAACCAAATTGCATAATTTATTACCGTTATCCTCTCTTACAAACAAAAGTCAAAAGAATTCTCAAGCCCCCAAATTTCCTTTCCCTCCATTCTCAAATCCACCAAAACCAAGCAAACAATCACAAAATCTCCCCCCAGAAGTCACATTCCAACAAACCAAATTTTCTCCAAAACAAACAATCAATATAACCCAAATAGGCACCTTAAGGCTAAATTCCAGAACCAGAGAATTTTCCCAGATACCAAACTTCCTCCAAAAACAAACAATAACCAAAAATTTCCCCAAAAAAAAGATAAGAACTTAGAATAAAACAGGCAAATGGGTAACTAAAGATTAACCTGTACCACCATAAAACCTCCCAAAAAACCAACTTTTCACCAAAACAATCACAACCAGAAACCCAATATTTTTATTCGCACACAAAAACAACACAACCAATGAGTTTAGAATTGAAAAGGGCCAAATGGGTACCTGGAAAAAGTGCCATCCAATGCCTGTGAGGACTGTGAAGAGGAAGAGGAAGAGTTATTGGATGGTGGTGGTGGTGGAGGGGTGTAGAATTCAGAGGATTTGATGAAAGAGAAGGCTTGAGAGAAAGACTTGGAGGGGTTGAAGAGAGAAGGTGGGGTTGATTTTGACTGTGAGCTCTCAATGACTTCCTGGTAAGATGGTATTTTTATCACTTTCTTCTTCTGCTGTGAGTTTTGTTGCTCTTCCTCATTCTCCATGTTTTTCTTCTTCTCTTTCTCAGATTGTTGCAGAAACAGATTTGTGCGGGAGTGGTAGTTGACTACTTTTTTCTAATCAGACTTGGGCTTGGGCCTTTAAATTCATAGAAATCCAGCCCATTAGGTTTGGATTTTTGCAAGTGTATTTAACAAACTTAATCACATCCAGAACTTTAATCAGCCCATTAGCATAAAAGCTAAAAAGATTTTTTTTTTTTTTTTTTTTTTTTTTTTTTTTTTTTTTTTTTTTTAAGTTCGATAATTGGAAGATGAAGGATTTCATATCGTCACATTTTATTAGTTTTAAACCGTAATTTTAATTTTATATAACACGTTATAGTTCCTCATCACCAAAGTGTTAAGACTAGAGAATCAATATTTTCAATGTACAAAAGTTTAACAATCCGCAAGAGATATAATGGAAAAATATCCCAATGTCATCCTATAAAGTCTCTATTGTACATTTCTTCTTTGATATAATAAATACCTACCTCACAAGGGTTAAGCTTTAGTCCAGTGTTCTAGTGCATTAGATCGTGAAACGTGTCTAAATTTAACCACGTGTCATAATTGTGTTCGGTTCAGTGTACTGGAAGCTGAATCCACCTCACTAATATTGTAAGGGAATACAAAAGAAATTTAAATTATTTTGGCATCAAACTAACAATTTCAATTTCAAAAAAAGTTTAAACTTTAATGTTTAAGAGATGAGTCTTATGGGTTATTGGTAGTGTCTAGTCTCCTTTATAGAGAGAATTGAAGTTTAAATTTCTTATTTCTCACTTATTATAAACATAAAAAATAAAAAATTAAGATATGAACCTTTTTATTGTATGCTATAGATAAGGTCAAATTAAAAAATCAAAAGGAAGACAAACCCCCCATCATGGGCCGGATTAAGGTTTTGGATATGTCACAATTAGAATAGACCTGGGCCAGAAGTTTTGCCAGAAAAGAATTGAAGTTGGGTTGGAAGTAATAGCATGCCATTGCCTATAGGTTGGTCATTCTTTGGCCCAGGTTGGTAATTACTTATTACATGTTCAAGTCACAATCAATGTCCTTTTCAATGTTATGACAAAAAATTGTTTTTGAATTTCAATTTCCTTTTTATATTGATCAGCAGGAAAGATTAAAATCTAATTCCCCACCTAACCTTTGCAGGGGCAATCAAATGTTATGTATTGCTTACTAAAAAACCATTAAACATGTGAAACATCATAGTGAAATGCATTTTCTCCTGATATGTGTTGGTTGTACGAACCTAACCAAAAAGTGATTAATCTTAAACATCTAATGTGCAAAAGGGCAAGTCCTATTACTCCTATCTCAACCAATTTTTTCAGATAAGATAACACAATTTTGAGCATTAAGAACCTGTGAGAAGTGGTTGGAGAGCTTGGAGTCAAAACATGTTTGAAGAGTCATTTTTTATGTTTTTTCTTCTTTGGCAGACTTTATCAATGCTGAGAATCTCAGATCACGAGCATAAGGCATTGCAAGCCACAAAAAACTTTAGCAGCCGCCCAAACCATAATGTTATTAGATAAGCAGTGATGCAGCACCAGAATTTTTTTAATGAGCCACTTGGGGTGATTCTAGGTATCCATATTCTATAGGATTCGAGCTTGACAAGTTTGACTAACCAGCCTAGGTAGAACCCAACACAAAAAGGTAAGTGCTCTTTAGATAACACTTAATTGAATACAAATGGTTATGTGTGCGTACTGCCTCGATGAAACTTTTTGCAAATTATTTTTATATTTTGAAAGTTGATTAAAGTATAATGGTATGTGTGCGTACTGCCTCGATGGAACTTTTTGTAAATTATTTTTTATATTTTGAAAGTTGATTAAAGTATAATTGTATTTTAAAAAATAAAAAAATTTAAAAAGATAAAAGGGAAAAATGATTTTTTTTTGTTTGCCCCAATTTTTTGTTTATTTTGTTTATACACAACTATTTAAAACCTTAATTTTTTTTTTAAAGTACACGTATATTTTAATACACTTTCAATAAAAAATAATCATTTTTTAAAGTCTCACTTTTTTATTTTTCTAAATATAAGTATATTTTAACATACTTTTAACAAAAAATAATTCGTGAAAAGTCAAATAAACTGATGTCAAACGTACACCTAGGGTGTCCATTTGGGATTGCTTAAACTATTAGCTTAATTAATATAAAAATACAGTTGTACTTGCAAAAAAAAAAAATGTGAGATTATAAAAAGTTGTATATAAGTCGCTCATAACATAATTTATAGCTAAAACAGATGGAGCCTTAAGCTTTTATGTGCAATTTTTTATGTGAAAAATGTAAGTTGAGTAGTAATTTTTAAGGATTGTTAGCAAATAGCCATTGATTTGCAAATTTTTCCAGCCTGCAAGTGGTGGAACATAAGAACATTAAAGCTGAGGGACTACAAAGAGTTGGAATTTGATTCCATTAACACTTGCAAAGTTCACATGCAATGCAAGTGACCAAGCAATTTCACTAGTAAACTCAAAAAACTCCAACATAATGAATGATTTTTTTGTTATGCAACTCCTTAGTCTCCTTTCCTCATTAGGAAATGACTACTGCCTAAGGAATCGGTTATTTTCGAGAAATATTGTCAAACAATTAGCACAAAAAATGAAATGCTATCCAAAAACTCAAACCTTATCATATGATTAGGGAAACAGTCAAAATTGACAGGCCATAGCCCTTTCCATTAATTATATAAATCTTCACAAACAATTAACAACAACAACAACTTGTTTTTTTGGCTTTTATCAACAACAACAAAAAAAACTTGTTTTGTTGGCCCCTTCCATGCAGGCAACTAATTATTTTAATTCTTAATCCAAATAAAATATTTTGTTAACAAAAAGGCTCATGGCTTAGAAAGTACAAAACAAAGACATAACAACAAAATAAGTGAAGGAAGGAAAAGTGGAAAACATTTAGAAGAACTTCTGTAAAAAGTCCAAGTAAAGGCCAAGTCAAGTCAAGCTGCCAATGTTTATGTTAATGTTATAATTAGTCCATTGGGCTTTGGGTTCTAGCCTGTGTATATATTTACTTGTGCATCACTCTCTTTCCTTGTACAACATATTATTTGTGCACCACTCCATTTCCTTGTACATTACTCATATGCCTTTTATATAAAGACACTCTATTGTTTTGTATTACTCACTTTAATATACAGAGAATTATTTTTAATTCTAAAAGTTTACAAACATGAGTCCCTGCACCCAAGTGGTATTGGTTATGCACATGAATTATTATTATTTAATTAACACCGAATTACAATCTACGGAAGGACTTAACTTTTGTAGAGGTAGATTGTCTACTTAAACAAACAGCACATACCCCACACATTTGGATTTCAATTCATTATGAGTGTAGGTTTGTAGCCAATGCAACCTGACTAGTGTCAATCTATAACAACTGCACAAAATAATTTTTGTGAAAAAAAAAAAAAAAAGTTGATTTGCAAACAAATATTTTCTTTTCCAAAGAAATCATTGAAGTTTACAATGAACACAACATAAGTACCCTAAGATCATGTTTCCTCCAACTTCATTTATTAAGACTATCAAATTGCAGACAAAGAGTTTTGTGACTCAATGACATTATTTAGTTTTCTCATACTTTATATAAAGCTATTTTAATAAAACTATAGTTAATTAATAATGTATTCATTCTTATCTTCTATGCTGACATGTATGATGTATCCCTCCCCCACTTGATGTAAGCAACAAAACAAATAGATAAAAAAGAAAAGATATTGCATGAACTTTGTGTATTTGAAGCAATTTCTGCAAAGTCCTTGCTTCTTGGGCATCAAAATATCAAATAAATTTGAGAAGTAGAAAAACTTGGACAAAATGATGGCTAAGAAGTCATTTTTTAAGGTAGATTGGCACTAAAAGATCATGAATGGGCTGACAGTCATAACTAATTTAGCTACTGCTACTACCCCAACTCCCCAATAAAAAAAAAAAAAATTTGGCAACAATCTTGATTTGGGACCATATTCATCATCTCAAATAGCCTTCAACCACACCTTACATATGGTGGTGATCACCCTACCTACCATTGACACTTTGAGCTTAAAATGTCTAAATGGTTTGGCACAACACAAAACGCTTGCCGTGTGTTACACTTTCATTATCTCATAGACTCATACAATTACGGAGTATCCCTTTGACATAATTGGCTGCAATTGATGAACAATCGGACAACAAAGGACTAAGAATTCAAAATCCAACTTCGCTTTTGATGAGATGGCACTTTATTATATGTTAACTTTTTGCACCAATGTCAAAGAAAGAAGCTGGAACATAATGCTTTTGAGTGCAAGACAGTGCTAAAGAGAAAAGAAATGTTCAAAGTCCAAAGGAATATAATCTGTTAAAGGGTTTTATCTATCACCACTCATCATGTACTTCCCTAACATCTCATCTTTTTTTAGATGCTATAAGATTTAAGACATCTATGTAATAATTATTATCCTAAAACACTATCTTTTTAGTGTAAGCCTGATTCAAGGTTAAACCTTAATTACTATCTATAACTTTATATGGCTTCAAGTACAAGAGAGAAGGAGAGAGAGATATTGGACTCCAAATAAATTTTTGAGTGATAAAAGGTGCAATGAAATGAAAATATCATATATAGTGGCGTATTTGCAGTCATTCAAGGCAATTGACCCATCATTGTTGCAAGGAACCATCATATCCATTTACAAGTCTGATGAGATAAGCTAATAAAAAATTATGAATGAAACGAATCAAGAAGGAAAAGGTCTAACGAGATTAGGTGATTTTTCACAAAGACAAGAGGCACATAAATGAACCATGAATCATGAATGTTGCCGTGACTAATTGGCAATTGGCAACTTCTATAAGCTGCCAAAATAAAACTTAAAATCACATCATGCAATTAAGGAAGCAGTCAAAGAAAAGGGGCAATTACATTCCCATCCAATAATTATTATAGATCAATAACATGTTTTTCGGTTTTTCCGGAATGGGCAATAACAACATTTTTGTCTGACACCCCCATCTACCAAACGCATACTTGTCCTGAATGGTAGTTTCCTAAATTTGTTGACAAATATGCACATGGCCAGAAAATAACACATTGGCAACCAAAAAGAGCTTGTCAAGTTGTATTTGTTTTCAACTACTTGGATAAGCTAAGCACCCACCAATTTAAACCTCAAACAGCTATCTACCTACCTATCTTTTTTATTTTATTATTATTATTATTTTTTTATAACACAATTTAGGTAATGTTTAAAACAAATCAAGCTTTGTAATAGGAGAATGGCTTGCGTCTAGTGCACAGGAGTACTGAACCCGTTGAGATACTGTCACATATCCAGTTTTATACCGTTTTTATATACGTGGTAGCATCTCAACGAGTCCAATGCTCCTGTGCACTGGACCCAAGCCGTTCCCTTACGATAGATACAATCCTAGCATTTGATCAAATTGACTTTAAATGTCAAGATTGTTATGTTTTCATCTTACATACAAAAAAAATTATACATATATTTTACAAATTGGGACTTAAGTCATGCCACAAAATTAAAAACCAAAAAAAAAATTAAAAAATAAATATAAATATACTAAAACTATGTGGAAGAATCAAAATTGGCCTTATACTGGTGGTCGAACCGAGTCACTTACTGACCCATCCGATCCCATCGATCGACTCGAAGTTCCCTCACCACTTTTCGCCGCCACTCTTGGTGACCTCAACGACGATGCCCTCACCAAAAACGGTGGCGTCATTGAAAACACCCACCTGTCCGACTTAACCATCGGGTCAAGCTTCTCGAGCCGCCTATAACTCTTCGCTCGACTACTTCCCTCTCCGATGCCTCGATACCCTCGCCTTGGACTCCCTTCCCTAGGTAACAAGACCATACTCGTGGACCGGTTCAGTTGCCGGTTCATTAATTGCTTCCTCACCTCGATAGGTAATCGTAAAGTGAACCGGTCCGTGTTCTCCCCCGGTTGGATCAGAGAGTGCCCGGTCGAATGGGACCGCGGGAATATCATCTTGCTTATACGATTGGACCGCGATCCACCTCCACGTGTACGATTCCTATTCAAAGTTTGATTGACATTTAAAACCTCCACCTGTTCTTCTTTCTCACCTTCTCCCACTTCCTCACGTTCTGTTAATTCTCTCTCGTGTACCGACTCAGAAACGTCGTCGTTTTGTGCCTCGAGGTCCAACACAGTGAGTTGATGCACCGAGTCACCTGGTTGAGGTAACAAATCAGCTCGGCAAACAGGACAGGTAGTATGCGAACCCAACCACGCGTCGATACACTCAGGATGAAACACGTGGTCACATTTCGGTATCAAACGCAGGGTTTCTTCGTCTTCGAACTCATTCAAACAAACCGCACACTCCAACGCGCCTTTCCCAATCTTCAATCCCTTGACCGCCGAGTAAACCAAAGTTGGAAAGGTCTCGATGACGTCAGCGGTGAGTCCACGCGCTGCAGCGAGTCGAGATAAGACGCGAGCTCTAAGGCTGTTTGAATTGGGCTGAGCCTGAGCGCAGTGACGGATATAGATCGAGAAAAAGCCCATGAAAAACAAAGCCGCGATTAGAACCACCACGATTATGGCCATCGAAGGGCTGAACCTGGCGTACTGGTAAGGGTCTTGTTGTGGGCTTGGCTGGGCCGCGGCCTTTTTGATAATCTCCTCCGACCATATCAAAACCAAACCGATCAAACAAAAGAGACTCCGACGGTTGGGATCGAACATCATGGTTTTGTTTGTGTTTTCGTTTTAGTGTTTGTGTGGTGTGTGTTTGAATGAACTGTGTGTTTTTATGAAGGAGAGAGAGTTTATATATGAAAGAGAGAAACAAAGCGTGGGATTCAAGACAAGAAAGTGGGTCCAGTAAAGGAGTTTCTTTGGCTTTTCGTTGGTAAGTAGTGATGTCAGGGTTTGATCATGGATGACTGACACGTGAGAAAATTTGGGGTTTGAATTTTTTGATGTTTGGGAAGTTTCTCAGGAAACTATTGAGATGGTGGGATTGGGGTTGGTAATAGCAATACTAATAATCTGTGTTTTTTTTTTTTTTTTTTAACGGTTTGTTTGTGTTAATTTGATTTAGTGGATAATTTAGTGAGATATGGAAATAGGAATAATTGATTTTTTGTTTAAAATGTTAATAATGTGACAAAATTTAATTTTGTTACAAAAATAGAACGTATGAGATGTGAACATATATTCATTGTATTAACAAATATAAAATGAAATATAAAAGATAGGAAAACGGATTTGTATACGTAATGTGATATTTTGTTGTTTGTGTGTAATAAATGTGGTGTTGTGATGAATAATAGGAAACTAATGCCATTTATTACAACTTAGTTGCCTTATTAAGTTGTGAAAATATGTTATGTTCTCACTATTTCTCTTATTGTATTGGTTATTAGATATGTGAAGTTTATGAGTAGTTTTCCAAAACTTTTTTTATTTAAAAATTTTCATATCTTATTAAAGTGATAAGTTATAATTGGAAGACAATAAAAATAATAAAAACGATAGATTCATATGAAAGTAGTATTAGACTTATTATTTACCATTAATAATTGGCCACTTGAGCGTTAGATCATGAGAGAGTAAATTTGGAGAGAGCTCGACGGCCCGACCTGATTTCTTAGAAAGGGCCTGAGGTAGTCCGTCGCATTGATATGTTAAAAAACTGACTATCAGGCATTGATCATGACCGCCCATTTGGACCCTTTCTTTGAAATCTGGTTGGGCCATTGGTCTCTTTCTCTCTTTATTTTTTTTCAATAAATATAGTTTTTAACAGGATTTATTGTATATGGGTGAAAGTATTTGATGTGCGAACGTGGCTAGGTGCATTGGAGGAGGGTATAAAAAGTGAGTATACACCAAGTAATATGTATATATTTGACTGTATCTTGTTATGGTTGAAATAAAGCTAGCTGTTGACAAGGGAAGAGGGTTTTGTCCTTATTGCTACTTGTAGGGATTTGTATTGACTTTGGGGAAATCTTGAATGCAGCACTACTGCCATGACTTCAACCAGATTGTTTGAATTTTAAATGCGGAACTTTTAGTCCAGTCAACACATTATTACAATGCTTATTTATATTTGAATGTTAATATTCTACTGCTTTGTTATATATATATTTTCAGTGTGGTAAGAACTAAGAAGTAAAAACGTATTGTTGAATTTTCATATATATTCACTACCAAAGCACCATCCTCTCTCTTTCTTTCTTTCTTTATTTTCTTCCCCTCATTTAGCTGTATAACTTTGAATAAAATTATGCTCAAAAAGAAGGAAAGAGAAAAGAGAAAAAGGAGAGAGTTCAAATAAATTGGTGTTCTTTCAAAGCCTAAACATCAACTAAACATACATCATTAATCTCTGAAAATGGGCATCTTTCTTTTGAAATTCTCTCTTTTCCCTTGAAAAGTGGGATGATATATTCAAAGGTGAAAGTTTGCAAAAGATTGGCTAATATCAGAAGTAATTGTGTGGCTTCTAGTATAGGCTTTAGCTAATGCATTAAAGTTTTTAAATGACTTCTTTTTTCCTTTTTAGTGCATTTTGAGTAAAATTTTCTCTATTTTTTTTACCCATATCCCTTAAATTGGATGGAAGGTAATGTGCAAATGTCTTGGCTTCAAAGTAATGGTACAATATTACATGTGAACAAGTAGTAATAATACAAACATATCCCATATTTCATGTGTAATAAACGTAGTTATATTTGTTTATATTATATGTAATGTGAATGTGCAGTTTGAATCTTAATTTTCTCTTTTGAATGAAAGAATAGAAAGAAAGAGAAAGTATAATTGATGGGGTTGCTGTGATTTATCTACAAAGAGCTGCCATGTGAAATGAATTGGATTCCCTTCTAGAAGAATATGATTCTCTAACCCATAAACATAAAGAATTTGACAAGTGGAGTCTGCACCTACATATGACTTCTACAGCCAAATTAATTCAAATAGAGAATTCCACGTGCGTTCAAGGACCACCACTGCTTTTATCATATAGAATCTATATAATATATAATAGGAGAAGACATGAGAGTTAAAATCAAGAATGTCTTACATCATGACAAGTGATATTTTTATTTATCGTTTAAAATTCCCAATTGATACGTTGTTTTAAATTTTAAATTTCTCAAATGGTATGATGCATGCGTTTACAAGAGCATTAAACGCACAAAAACAATAATTTTAATCGTTGTTAAATACTTTTAAATAAAAATGGATAATAGCAAAGTATTTTAAATAAATCTCCTATACTACTAAAAGACATCTTAATAAAATATACTTCTCTAAGAGGACATGAGCGTTAAAACCAAGAATGTCTTACATCATGACAAGTGGCATTTCTATTTATCGTTTAAAATTCCCAACTGATACGTTGTTTTAAATTTTAAATTTCTCAAGTGGTATGATGCATGCGTTTACAAGAGCATTAAACGCACAAAAACAATAATTTTAATCGTTGTTAAACACTTTTAAATAAAAATGGATAATAACAAATTATTTTAAATAAATCTCCTACTACTAAAAGACATCTTAATAAAATATACTTCTCTAAGAGATATTAAAACAATTAGTTCAATTTAACGATTAACACCAATTTTTTTTCACAAAATATTTTTTCTTAAAAAAAATCAAATTGATTCTTCTATTACTAATAGACTTCTTTCAAATATTTACTTCTCTAAGAGAAATTAAAAACCAAACTTCTTTAAAAACAACGCCTAAACACAAAAATTTATCTTTAAATTAATTCATATTAGACTTTCTTCAAAAATTAACGACCAAACACCAAAACAAAAATCTAATACGGAAATTCTTTGAAAATAACAAAGAAAAAAAAATCAATAATTTTTTTTAAAAGCGGCAAACATAAAAAATCTATCAACAACAATTTTTTTAATAAAAATAAAAAATAAAAAGAATCAAACGATAAACACCAAATTTTTTTTTTATCTATTTAACAAGAGCATTACTAATATGATTTAAATCTGCCAAGTGACACCATCCTTAAAAAAAATAACTAATATGATTTAAGTTAACACGAGGACTCACAAATTCAACGAAACACAATTCACAGGTTTTGCTTTCTTCGTAACAACAATCCCAACCAAGGTTTCTCTCTCTCTCTCTCTCTCTCTCTCTCTCTCTCTCTCTCTCTCTCTTCCTTTTTGATATTATGTGTTTTAGATTCAAGCACCATGCGGTTTTTATATTCTTATTAAAATCATACAATCTTAACGCACTAGATAAATCATCAACTACTATAATTTCCATATTGTTTCATCTTAGAAAATTCTATTTTAATAAAATTTTATTACTTTCTTGAGAGACCCAACTTTTAGAGATACAGTTTGAGATTATCAGACAGAATCTGATGAGAAAGTTTAATTAACTCTATACACCCTAAAATGATTTATATTTTTCCATGTGCCTATATTGAGAGTTTAAACTTTTGACACATTAATTTTTGTAGACTTTATCATTTTCTAATGGTGGACCCGTTCTAATGGCTCTTTTACTTTGAAGTGCATGTACTTTTTGTGTTTTAGATGACTCTTTTAATGGGTTAGAGAGATCTACAACACTATTCAATTCTAATTTCAAAGGAGTGCTTAAATTAAATTTTTTAAAAAGAAAAATAAAAGTAGAAATTATATATTTAATTCCATTGATTCAATCTCACAAGAGGAATTGAACATGTTCCACACCAGAGACCGCCCTCTTCACCCGCTTGGTTTTCAACCTTGGCCGTGAACCTGCTGAGGCCACCCAAGTCATGGCTCTCTGGCTTTGGCTCTAGAAAGTGAGTGATAATCAATTTTTTTTTCCCTTCTTTACTATCTTTCTTATCAACAGTTTCTTATTGCTTAATATTAGTTTAATATTATTTGTTTCATTCAATTTTTTGTTTTTCATTTTTTGCGCATCTATATGTTAGAATAGACAAATTATCTCTTTTAATTTATTTCTTTTTTTAAAAAAAAAACATAGATTAACTTCCTACGTAATAAAGATTTTAATTTGATATTTCAGAAACTTGAACAAACGGTTCTAAACTAAGATAATTTACTATCTTTTTTTTTTTTTTAATCAAGATAATCTACTATCTATAACAAACCATCAGAGTACATAATATGTTTACCAACACAATGTCATCACTCAAACAAGTTATTTAACATAAGAGACTAGCATCCTTTATGCCGACAAATTCAGAACATCAACAAAAAGTATGTACAACATCATGAGGCTGTAGTGTTCACACAAAATTATATATATATATATATATATATATATATATATATATATATATATATATATAAACATGTCAAGACTGTAAAAATTATATTCAATATATTAGTAAAAGAATTACAGATCATACCCGCACATGGTGCGGGTTAAATGCTAGTAATTGATTAAGACATAAGTGCCCCTTGTCATGAGGATTATTATTCTACTAATTTTCCCAAATCCATTAGGCCTGCCGCTGCTCTTCCTTCTTTTACTACATAACTTAACAATAAGTCTAAAGACACGTACAATTTCATAAAAAATTGTGAATGATTGATAATAAAGTAATATCTTTTTTTTTTTTTTAGTTACGATAGCATTTAAACCTATGAGCGTCCTCATGATGATTGCTCTTACCATCAGGCTAAGACACCAATTGGTTTTTGGTGTAGACGGGATTTGAACCCAGGTCCCTTGCTCGACGACAAGAGATTTTACCAGTTGAGCTAACTGGAACCCTATCAATAATGAGTTTAGATAAGAATTAATAAAATTGTCACTCTTAGCGTTGTGAAATATGTTGTGTTTGTAGTGTTACTCAATTTATTATTATAGAAGTTTCATCATATTATTGGAAGTGACCACTTATGTTATAATCTTGTGAGTTAGATTATAGGTTTTGAGATTCTCTTTATAGAAATTCTTTTTTTAAACAAAAATTGTTTTCATATTAACATTGACGCATATAATACTATAATTAATAGATAAATTGTGAAAGGGCTGTGTTCTATCCAATTTGATAGACTTAACTTGTAAAGTTGTAATCACATTTGACAGCAAATAATAACATAATATGAATTTATAATAACATTTCTAATCCAAATAATAAATGATTAACTATTAGTTTTGAAAGAGATCTAAAAAAATACAATTCAAAATAGTTAAATGTTAAAATGTAGTTATAGAAGACCAATATATAAAGTATAGGATACTTTTAAATATTCCAGAGGCCAAAAATTATATTTTTTTTATAAAAAATAAATAAGAATACTATGAGGGGGAGGCAGTGCAAAAGTTCTCCCACTGCATACATATATATTAAAACAAATGAGCATCATTAGTTCTACTTCATTTAATTGCCCAAACAAAAGAAGAAGAAGAAGAAGATGATCTACTCCATTTGGTACAATTTATTAATTTGTGCAGTTTTTTTTTTTTTTTTTTTAAATAAAAAATTAAAGATTTAAGAAGTTGTACTTTAAAAATACGGTTTTAGAAACCCTTCTCAAACGAAGTAGCTAGATGACTAGATCCATTCCATTCTTGATCAGATGGCCTTGAATTTCCTTTCTCACATTCCAAACCAGCTTTTAAAGCACAACTATTTTAATAACTTTCTTTCTAAAACTGCTTATGAAACCAACACGTAAACTCTTCTCTTGTGTAGGCAAAAAAGGAAATGGGTTAATTAAATTTTGGAAATAGTTTACCTTCAACTCGGTTTAGAGGAATCCTCCTCCAACCCACTATATGGTAAGTAAATAGACTATTAACGTGTATTTTTAGTCATTTTTAATGAGTCATATGACATTTTAAAATACACATGTGAATGATTTATTTGCTTGCCACGTAATGAGTAGAAAGAGGATTCCTCTAAATCGAGTTGGAAGAAAACTATATCCTTAAATTTCTATGCTTAATCTGTAGCCTCTATAAAAGTTTTCGTGACAAAAATGAAAGGATGGTTACATATGGAATCTATCATCATTGTTAATTATTTTGTATATATACTATTTTTTTTTAATAATTGTGTACTATGGTTTTCATGATGGAATAAAGTTGAATATTATGCCTATGCTTTTGTCCACATTAATGGCCAAGTATAAAGAAAAAAATGATGAAAAATTAAACTTTTTATCCTATAAATTCCAAGGTTGAATAAGACATTCCTTTCGAAAGGGAAGAAAAATGTTACTTGATTACAAAACTATATATAGTAACTTGAAAGAGAGGATAAATCATAAATCATTAAATTGACTAATGAAGTTTCTTGGCTTCTGCTATGTTAGCATCAGCCGTCTAATTAAGGAAGGATATAAATTTTCTTGTTTCCTCACACAAGTCCCAAAGTGCTGTCCTATCCATGATTAATGCATGCATATGTTTTTATCACAATGGGTCACGACGAGTTAGCATGTGCCTCATGAGTCATGGCATGAAAACACAATATGCTGAGATCAGTACCAATTAATGCATGTGTTGTTGGTTTATCCTCTCCATTGATGGGTCTACATCCACATTTAATGGAGCACCTAACCTATCTTGAGTGCCGTCGATGAATTTCTCTCTCTCTCTCTCTCTCTCTCTCTCTCTCTCTCTCTCTCTCTCTCTCATGTGATCCGACCTAACCCTAATAGTAGTTTAAAAAATATTGTTAAAATTTGTTAGTTTGATTTATTTTGGGTATTTTGAGACTTAGTTTTGATAAAATTGAAATATTAGGTTCAATTGTGTTTCCTCAAAAAAAAAAAAAAAAAAAAAAAAAAAAAAAAAAGAAGGTTCAATTGTGTAAATTGTAATAAACTAATAATTACTTTATTGAATAATTTGCTTTAAATGGTTGAATGAAACCATAATTCCTTTTTTATTATGTTGGGTTAGGTTGGTTTTTAGAGCTATCATGGTTTGGGTTGGGTTTGAGATTTCTCAACTCAAGGAGGTTGGTTTGGATTGAAAAAAATTGTAAACAATCCAATCTCACCTTTGCACACACAATCTTTCTCTCTCTCCTTTTTTAACTTTTCTTCCACCAATTTGAATTTTTGAGTTGAAAATTAGGATTATATACTTGATATCCACTTCTATACTTTCACATTGTTTCAAAATGATTTTATGACACGTTTTACATTTGGGTTTGTGTTGTATCATGTGTGATACCCTCATGTGAATTCTAGTAAAAATGAAGTGATGGAAGTGGCTCAAGAGTACCAATTAATCCTCGTTTTGGTATTGTGTTCATCAGATTATGATCCTCTAGAGTTCCTAGGGTACTCTACCACGTAGAGTTCTCTAAATCCTAACCTTTCTTTTTATAATAAATGGTTCAGATTATGCCACATCATCTTTCTACTAACAAAACCCTTAAAATATTAGTTTTTTACTTTTGATTGCTTAACGTGTTAACACTTATCCATTAACATCAATATTTTAAGGGTTTTGTTAGTGGAAAGATGACGTGGCATAATCTGAACCATTTATTATAAAAAGAAAGGTTAGGATTTAGAGAACTCTATGTCGTAGAGTACCCTAAAAACTCTAGAGGATCTTGATCCGTGTTCATCACATGTACTCATTAATAGTGTATAATATGTTTCTCTTTCCTCAAGTGGAAAAAGTGACATTATAGTATAGTCCTATTTCCGGGAGGGGAAGCTTCCTTGGTCAAAGTTGAAGCATTCATAAACAGTCAATCTTATGTGAAATTAACAATGGCCCCTATTTTATTGTTTTTGAAACAATGCCAATTGCCAAGTAGCAAACCTCTGGTGAAATTTATAAATATTGTTCTTGGCTCACTACAAGTGTAGGTTAGCTCTAACAACCCCCACCATCCAAGTCAATTTTGGGGGAGAAAATTTAAATCTACACATTTAAAATTGTGATGGGAAAGTACTTAGAAAAGATAAAAGATCCCAAAGAAGCATGCACGTAGTATTTAACTTAGTGCTGTCTTCTTCACATCCCCTCACTACCTACCAAAAAAAAAAGAAGCCTTTTTTTAGGGTCAGAACCCTCGAATAAGTAATAAAATCCATCGTAAAAAAGTTGTTTTTACTGTCAAGAAGGCCTTCACCAAATGAGCAAAACCATATGTCAACTTATTGTGTGCAAGACTAATAAAGACATATATTAAGAATGAGGCATGGTTACGATGGATTGTATTATATAAATATTATAAATAGATTGTGTCGATTTTTATATAAATAAATAAATATATTTTATTTTAAAAAATGTATTTATTATATTATTGATGTAATTTCAATCACATTCATTGTTATAACAATTTATAAGTTTTTTTTTTTTTTTTGGTAATAAAATTAATAAAAAATAGTAATGGAATAATAATGGGTTTTATTTACATTTCACCAAATGTTGGGTTTCATAAAATTCAAAGTTTTTATTATATAGTAAATTTATGGTTAGACTCAGTATTGGTGAAAGGGAAAGAATGAAACATATTTATGCAATCATAATTTAATTTCTAATGTAAGTGCCCTATTCTCTCCGGCAAAGTCCAATCCATATTACCTTCTAGACGGAAGTAAACTTCAAACCAAGTTTTCAAAGATAAGTACACCATGTTCAATCAACTTATCTAGAAGTTGACATTTGAAACAAGATATATGCATCGAAAATTGATTCCTGAAGTTAATTTCCCTATGAAATTACATTTAGTCTTTGAATCCAAGGTCCCAACCAATAGCATGATAATGGAAAAGTTATATCTTTGACTATCTTGAATTTTTGGTATGTTCGTACAATTTGTTTTTGTAGATTAGTTGAAATGATAGGTTGACAAAATGAAGAGAACGTAGCATTCCAAATTAAATTCAAGTTTATATATGAAAGGGAGATCATCAAGATTCCTATGAATAGTTTCCTTTTATAAACCAAATGATATTCTCCTAGGGGTTGAAGTTTGAACCAAGTGTATAGATCATGAAATAATTGTAAAAATGTTTCTTTGGTTATGTGGCTGCAAAAATTTGGTCAAAGTATAATGTCATAAGCTGTGTAGAGTCCTTTTATAAATTTGTTCTTGACCATGCATGAAGAGAGACTACCCCTTATTGCACGACATAATTGAATCAACTGGTTTATTAGAAGTCAATGGGTCCAATTTATTGTCAATAATACTGAATTTTTGCATTGCCATCTGGCTAGGAGAGCTTGAAAGTTCAAAACTAAATAATATAGTTTTATTTGGATGCCTGAGGGCATTGTGGTTATGGAAGCAGATCATGGCAGCCTCAGTACGTTGTTCTTTTGAATTTGGCTAGAAACCACAATTTGTCTCAATCATGAATCTTGTATTAAACTCTCTTTATTTTTTGGTAAATAACTTATCTCATTAAATGGAAATAGCAACAACATTTCTTAACCACGCCTCCGAAACAGAGAGTGGGAGAGAATCGTAATTACAACAGAAAAAAAGGGAATAGTGGAAAACAAACTTGGCTAAAACATGAGACACCGAGTTTTCCTCTCTATATAAAGGAACTCACCTGCCTCCGACAGCACAACTATTATTATTTTGGGCACACCACTAACCCCATCTATATTTTATATGGTCTTTTTTTATTTTTTTTATTTATTTTTTTTGTAATTTTATTTTTTGTATTTGAAAGTGCTTCTTTGTTGGGCTTTACATTAGCCAATTGGGTAAGGCCGTAAGGTCCAAAAGCTGTAACTGGCTCATTGAGGTCATGTTTGATAGCAAATGTGAGTAAATCTAATGGCCCAAAATCGATGCTTATGACAAATTTAGAACTTATGGGGGGTAGCATAATTGGTATTTTTTCTTGAAACATTATGTAACCTGGTTATGAGACTTGGTGAAAGAAATTACTTAAGCATATTAGGGAGTAAATCTGCTTTATGTTTTCCTTGTGATGAATATGATTTGGGCCTCCTGATACTTTATTACAAGCTACAACGTCCATAGGCAACTTTGGAGGAGTTTGAAACACTGAAATGAAAAGGCCCAAATCTCATTGAATCCCAAGTTAGCAAACCAAAGAATGAAAGAGCCACAATGAGGGCATTAGCTTGAAATTGAGGTTGGGACTATGAAGTATGAGCTATTGGTTTTTCATTAAGCCCATAAATGACTTTATAGATTGGTCTTCATTTGGCCCATAATATCAGAAATATACCTGCCTTCCTTTTTCTCCACTTCAACCCAGGTTCTGTGTACTCCGGTCATTATTGTTATTGGGCCATATTGTACTTTAGCCTTTGACAGCTTCTGCGTATTGCAAATGATGAAACATTGGTCCATTGTCTTAAAACCTACACAACATGCACATCGAGCCAGGCTTACTTGTTTTGTCTATATTACCAGCCCAATGTCACGAGAGAGAGAGAGAGAGAGAGAGAGAGAGAGAGAGAGAGAGAGAGAGAGAGAGAGAGAGAAAAAAGACTAAGTCCGTCAAGATTCAAGGGTTGAATAACCACAGAGAGTTTATAATGAGTCGAGTTAAGCTGATTGGTAGAGTTGCTTTTTTTTTGGGGGTGGCAAAATACATAAGTCATCATTAAGGTTTGAGTTAATGATAAAAACTATTAAGACTTTTCGAAAATATCCAGTTGTCCTTTAATTACAAACAACACTTAACACCGTTTGTATACTTTTTCTTAGAAACTGTTTGTACTCAGGAGGCAAACTGGATATTTTCAAAAGATTTTGATAGTTTCTATCATTAACTCAAACCTCAGCCTATTAAAACTTTTCGAAAATATCTAGTTGTCCTTTAATTACAAACAACACTTAACACCGTTTGTATACTTTTTCTTAGAAACTGTTTGTACTCAGGAGGCAAACTGGATATTTTCAAAAGATTTTGATAGTTTCTATCATTAACTCAAACCTCAGCCTATTAAAACTTTTCGAAAATATCTAGTTGTCCTTTAATTACAAACAACACTTAACACCGTTTGTATACTTTTTCTTAGAAACTGTTTGTACTCAGGAGGCAAATTGGATATTTTCAAAAAATTTTGATAGTTTCTATCATTAACTCAAACCTCAGGGGAGGTTTTCTGTATTTTACCCTTATTGTTTATACAACAAAATAGGAAACAACAATATTGAATAATCAATTTCGTTTTACATGTTAGAGTGGTCTACCATAAATGCATTTTTCTTATCTAAATGTCGAATGGGGAAATATAGAGAAAGATCTCTATATGGCTTATGATAGAGTAACTAGATGTTATGTCATGAGTTTTGGAAAAGAAATGGTTTAGGATATGTATGACAAAGTTGTAACTAGTGCGAGAATAAGTACAAGCATTACAAGTGAGTTTCTTATTATCACAAGGTTTGCATAAAGAATCGATTTTAAGCCCAAATTTCTATGCATAGGTTATAGTTAAACATGAATACATGATCAATTCAAGGTTAAGTCTCTTGCTGCATGCTTTTTTGTAGACAATATCATTTTAGTAGATGAAACTAGACGTGGAGTTAATGCCAAGTTGAAACTTTGGAGGAACACTCTAGAATTTAAATGCTTTAGGTTAACTAGGTTTAAATATAATATATGGAGGGTATGTTTAGTAAAAGGAGAAATAAAGATGGAGTTGTAAAACTTGATGGTCAAAAGCTACAAAAGAGTAAGTGCATTCGATAGCTTAGTAAGGTACAAAAGAATGATTTGATTCAAGTGAAGGAAACAAAATGATGTAGAGGAAGAACTAAAATAACATTAGTAGAGAAGTAATAAAAAATACCATGTTAATTAAGGTGGTAGGTGAAAGAGAGTACGATTTTGACTATGATAGAGTGATGAAAAAGAATATATTGGGCTTATTAGTTTTTTCTTTCTGTTGTTGAGCATAATGTGTATTAGGCACTACTACTGCACCTCGTGTGACAAACAACTCCCCCGCCCCCAAAAAAGAAAAAAGAAAAAAACAATACAAACTTGAACTACAACTACTCCTCGTATTAGAGTCTGTTATAGATATTATGACCTATTAATTAAGGTGGTAGGTGAAAGAGAGTACGATTTTGACTATGATAGAGTGATGAAAAAGAATATATTGGGCTAATTAGTTTTTTCTTTCTGTTGTTGAGCATAATGTGTATTAGGCACTACTACTGCACCTCGTGTGACAAATAACTCCCCCGCCCCAAAAAAAGAAAAAAGAAAAAAACAATACAAACTTGAACTACAATTACTCCTCGTATTAGAGTCTGTTATAGATATTATGATCTATGAGACCCAAACCTATTGTAGATTCATGTACTTTTACAACAACCATTTAAGACTTTAACATTAAAGACTTTGACATAGAAAATATCTAATGTTAGCTGTAATACTAAATATCCTTTCTTATTTGTCAATAGAAAACTTTCGGCCAGCCTATTAACATCAACGGCTCATGGCTATTAAACCATAGGAGGGTTTTCTATCATTCAATTGCATGTTTTTCTTCTGCTTTAGTTCCACCACAAAAAATGTTCAACATTAGACCAGATGGTACTTATTTATGTTGAAGACGTTCAACACTAATAATGCATTATATATGACCCATGGATGTACTAAAAAGCTATAGACTGGTAGTCGCAGCACGGGGTTTTAATTTGTGGGGGCACACTACACAAGTTTATTATACTGTTTGTAAAGGTAACGATATGGTCATAGTTAATTATGAGTCTCAACAAAGGTAGATTAGATTTAATCAAATGATTTTATTTTAGGTACAATAGAATTTGAAATCCATTGCATTCGTGCATGATAATTGTTTTTTTTTTTTTTTTTTACAATTAAATCAATTATATCAATTGGTTTCGTTTTAGTGTGAGTGAAATTTGAACCCAAATTCCTTATTTAACAAATGTTTAAACTAATTAGAATTTACCAATTCTTAACCAAATGTAATTAGCCATAATATAGTTGCACAATTGAATTGATGTGCTAATTATATGCATTCCATTTTATGGTTTTATATCATGAAGTCCATCCTAATAGGTTAATACCCAACAAATGAACAAAGGCATTAATTGGAAGGATCGATGGAATGTGGCTAATTCTTGTTTGATTCTTTCAGCTAACTTAAAAGGTAATAGAACCAAATCCAATACTCTCCAAAAGGCTTAATTATATAATTAGAAAGCTTTGTCTAATTGGTCACCTACTATTAAACTAAGAGATTGATACCATTTTTATTTATAACATGAAAAGGCTATGGCTTTCGAGCCCAAAAGCCCCATATATTCCACATTGTTGAGACCTCAAAATAATGTTTTAATTTCCACCATTACTGAGACAGAAGAAGACTTGTTTATATTATACATATTCTTTTACTTGGGTTTCATAAAAGTAGTCATCTCCCTGATGGAAGGGTCTGGTCCAAAATGGTTGGCATTATATGAAACATATAGACAATATAGACAACGCCCACAATGAAATGTGCCTTTTACTTTATATAAAATGTGACACAAGAATAAAATTAAAAAAAGAAAAGAAATTAAAAATGTGTAATGTCAACTTCAAATTGGGTCCCAAATATATGCAGGCAGGATGATGATTGGACATGCGTATCAAAAATGCTTCTAGGCTTCAGTCCCTCTAGGCCTATGTAGCTTGGAATTTTGTTTAGGTTCAAAGCAACCATTATTACAATTATAATCATGATACATAATTGTTATGGAATGAACCTTATCCATCACGAACCTTTTCACTTTTTATTTTTACCCCGAAGAAGCATTCCCACCATATATAATACACATTAATTCTATTGGAAAGGCAAAAAAATTAAATTGCTAGATGGGTCCAGAGCCCATGGTTTGCACGAGTTTATTTATAAACGTGACAAGTATAGTTTCATTCTATTTCCTATCATGATCAAGTTTGCTTGGCCGACCCAGTTTTTATATTTATATTTATATTTATATATTGGGCTGGATATGGACAATGACACAGCAATCCCTTTCAGACCAAGCATATATAGTTATATACCAGCTCACTTAGTCACTTAAAGATAGTTAGTTAAAACTGGACAATCAAATTTGGTTAAATATTGTGCAAAAAAGGTTAATTACTTTGATTTTTTTAATATAATATTGTCAGTCTTATGTGTTTTGTAGTTACCAGAGGAGTTGAAAGTTTGTGCTAAAGACACTTGTGTGTCATATCATTCAAATTTGGAACTTGTCGAAACATTTAGGGGTTCAAGTTAGTTTTATTTATCTTCTACCCTAATTCCATACTTTGAAGTTATGCTAGTATGAAGCTTCACTTACCCCAAAAATAAAAAATTGGCCCACTTTATACAATGTATATAATGCTAACTATGAAGTTATATAATAGAGTCACTATACAAATTAAAAAGTATATAAATTTGGTTTGTATATATACAAGTACAATGGTGGCAATCTTCTTAATAAGTATATGGGATTTAGCCTTTAGGGGACTTGTTGCAAATTGTGGATATTATAATTATTGTTGAAAATTTTATTATAAGAACTTCTTTATTTTTGGTTATTGCAACACATCTCAGAGCTAATTTATTCAACAAATATGAGTATACCCAAGATCTATATATATTTCTCACTGTTATCTTGAAAAGCTTTGATATGATCATGATTAATATAACCATTTCAAAAAATTAATAAATAAATAAATTTACCTAGCTCATGTCACATAACACAAGCTTTTTTTTTTTTTTTTTTTTTTTTTTTCTTCCTTCAAGAAATTCAAAAAATAAAAGAAGTAAAAAGGACAGAAAAAAAAAATTCAACTGACTCACTATCACATAACAATCATTTGTCTATTAAAATTTGTCCGTATGCTTGATATTTTTCCTTCTAATACGGATTTATTCCAATATATAGTAGGCAGTAGATCATGAATTTGTCATCATTGAAGATTTGAGCATACTATAGAATAGTTAATGCGACAAAATTCGAAATGGATTTTTTTTGTCAATATAGGGAAATAATTTAAAGGACATAAGAATAGCTAGGAGAGTTAGGACCAGTAGCGGAACTCTTAAACTTATCTATATATCTTACCACGTTTCCATGCATGGTTGGTCCAAAGGTCCATTACTTACTAGTCTCACATACAAATGCATTTGAATTTAAAATTTTAGAATTTGAGAAATTTGTTATAAACTATTTAATATAAGTTTTAACATCACATTATGATCCGAGTTTTGAGTATTTTACTTCAATAAAAACATCTATATATATATCATGAATTTAAAATAAAATTTTACAAGTTATTATATTAAATCCATTTATGAAATCAAAATTATTTTCTTTAATTAATAACTTTCATTCAAAATGAACATATTATTATGATAGTAAAAATAATATATATATAAATTAAACCATTTAATATAAATTTTAGTACACATTAAGAATTTAAGTTTTGATCAATTTTTTATTTCAATAAAAACATTTATATTATGAATTTAAAATAAAATTTATACCTATTTATATTTAGTGAATTCAAACACTGAAATTCAAATTATTTTCTCTAAATACTTTTGTTCAAAATCATATTAAAAGAAGAAAAGAAAAGAAAAGAAAAAGGCTATAGGGCTAGAGCTATTACTATATGCTTTCTATATATTCTGCTACAATATGGGCTCAGATATGTCAATTTCGACCATCAGCTTCAATCAAAAGATGCAAAAAAAAATGATATATAATGTATATATATATATATATATATATATATGTTTCATCTTTTTTGTGGGTTCCAAATTATCGAAACCGCTACAATTCTCAGAAAGTGGTTTTTGATTCAGCCGCTGTTTCTCTAACGTATTCACTGCATGAGAAGTTGTACATTGTGGGGTTGAATTGAAAGAAACATATTGAAAACAACATATATCGAAAGCAACATGAGGTTTCATCATGATCTGACACGTGGACGGCCAAGAATGTCACAAGCCAAGGTTCTCTTCCAAATACGAAAGGACAAAGTCACTAATTTTCTTTATGTCAAATCAAATACAGCCCAGTAAACGTTAATCAGGTAAAAAGTTATGTTTTCTTTAAGGGCCACACTCAATATCATTAGCATATTTTGCATGCATCCATGCATGTGTTAGAGTTTGGGGTTTTTATTAGGTCACCAGTGGGAAAAGTTAAAACCTCACCTCACCAATGAGTTCTAGAATGCCACGTCGTGTGAACGCTACCTTATTATACTTGTGGACTTATAGATCATTTTTTGCTAAACCATGGACTTATGGATAATGATGTCCTTTTCATTTTTTGATGTAATATGAATATCTAATTACATGTAATCTCTCTCTCTCTCTCTCTCTCTCTCTCTCTCTCTCTCTCTCTCTCTCTCTCTCTCTCTCTCTCTCTCTCTCTCTCTCTCTCTCTCTCTCTCTCTCTCTCTCTCTCTCTCACATGGGTGTGTATATATACACTTGGGTATTCAGCCCAATGCTAATCCTCTCCCCAAAAAGTCCCCCTCTATAAGGGTGTGAGTTCGATCTCCGGAATCTTCAAAATATACGTGTGTGTGAGTTTAGATTAGAATTTCTATTCATATTTAAAAAAAAAAAAAAGGTGTGTATAAATACAGTGGCGGCTTAAAGAAATTTTTTTAGGATGTTCAAAATTTATTTTAAGGTGTTCACAATTTTATTTTAGGCTATTCAACACTTATATAATTTTTTTTTCTTTGATTTTAAGAAGTCAGGGTGTGCAATTCACTTGTATGTGGCGTCGCCACTCTGTGTGTGTATATATATATATATAAAATCAAATTTCTCATGTGTAGAATAAGAGAGATGATGAGTATTATATCGTCCGACTAAGATTGGACATATATCACAATTTGTTCATGTAGTCCGTCTAGAGTAAGAATTCGACTAGTTAGGGAAAAAATGCAGATGGCTAATTCTAGTTGGGAAGCCTAGATTACTGGGGCATGTGAACTATATACACACACTAGAATACGATAGGTCCATGATGAATGAACAATTCCAAGACTTCCACCCATGATCTTTACCCAGACATGCTTTGTGACTTTCGATCATGATACAAGGGAAAAACCCTATATAATTATATATACATCTATCTCTACACACAATGAGGTATGCGAGAAAAATTCATTGCCATTGCGCATTCTAAAATATGTGAGTGCTAATTATATAAATATTGGAGTAATTTTGGTCGACACCACATAGATGTCAACTCTATTCTGTGTATAATTCGGTTACAGGTTTGCCAAAACTCGAGGGGGAACCTGTATCCATTGATTTCAAACCTCATTAAGAGAGATTGCATATATACAGCCTTATATAACATAATTCTTGCTAATTTTCAATGAAAATTGTACATGAGTTTAATTGATTTTGGACTAAAATTTGGATAAACATGATTGTGCCACATTGAACTGCTCAAATTCCATATTTTCGTTTCTTTTTTATTATTTAAAAATTTCGTGGTTAGTTTTTTTTAATAATGTTTTAAAAGAATTTAAAACATGGACAAATTCTGTATGGATTTTTCACTAGAAGCTCTAAAAGAGGAATATCTATTTACATTTATTAGGATATTTTATATATATATAGAAAATAAAAAACAAAATATATCATATTTCTCCATTCCAAAGTCCAAACATAAAAATGATATATATTACCTTCTATATTAATTGACTAAAGAAAGCATTTATCTAAAGGAATAGCTAAGAAATGAGCGGATAATTGTAGGCTCCCCCACTAATTTTGTTGTCATGCTGCTTATGAATCCGTTACACCCCACTTGACTATGAGAAACACAAAATAAAAAAAGTTAAGTGCGCTTTTCGTCGTTAAACTATGGGGTCAAGTTCAATCCTGAAACTTTCAATCAAGAAACCTAGCTCTTGATTGATTGATAATAGGCAAAAATGCCCTTTCTCTGAACAATTTCCGTCAATTTCAAAATTTTGACGAAAATTCATAAACTCTTGGCATTAATTACTTGATTTCATATTTTTTTTTGGTTAAAAATTTGAAATTAATGAAAATTATTAACAATGGGGAGAGTTTTGATTATGATCAATTAATCAGGAGGGACATTACACAATTCATATTGTGTGGTGAGTGAACTTTTCCACAAAGTTTGGGGGACAAATTGCAATTAACCTAAAAAATAATAATGACTTGGAATGCATCTAAAAGGGAAAAGTACACAAAACTCTCCAATGGTTTATCCATAAAACACAAAACTACTTAAAATTTTAAATGTTACATTTTATGTGTATACTGTTAAACAACTTTAAAAATAAATGTTTGATTATACATATCCATATTTAGAACTACCTTTTCTAATTAAACAATACTACATAGGATTTTGTGTTGCACAAAAAAATCTCAAGAAGTTAAAGGTTACACAATTAACGGTTTACACATAAAATAATATTATAAAAGGGTTAAATGTTACACTTAAAACCTCAAAGGGATTGCTTATTTTACGGAAAAACTACAAGGATTTTTGTGTATTTTCCCCCATCTAAAACGAATGTAATAAGAAAACAATGAGCTTTTCTTTTTCTATTTTTTTAAAAGAACTTAAATTAAACTCAAAGAATTAAGTACATAAATTGTCCCAACTGTAAATTTGGCAATCCCCCCAAAACTTATAGTGGCTAGCTAGTTCTTACTTCTTAGCAACTTCAAATACATGATCAATATTGTAGTGTTGATGGACAAATGTAATTTTAGCAATTGGGTCTCCATATCCATCATAAATTGTGATTAATGGATAGGAGTAAACAAGATGGTTTAAAACCATTTTTATCCTCTAACTAATTACATTCTTTTTATCCTTAATTTACATTGTTAAGTGGGAACCACTAAGCGCACCAACCAAGTTCTTGTTTTTGTCTTCTGGCCACATGCAATCTTGTGCATATTGACAATCCATAGATAATTATGCCTAAGAAAGGGAAAAAGGTTTCTCATCACTTTGAGATACCAAAGCCTTGAGAAGAATTTGATTGGACGTGAGTGAACTTTTTGGTGTTAAATCATAATAATTAATCAAAGGTGTTTGTGATGGTGTAGCTAGGGTAGGTAGGTAAGGATTGTGGGCGGTCGAAATTTAGATTTGATTAAGCCTATAAATGAAAGTGATTTTGCCCGTTTGTTAGGATAAATCTCGAAAAAGTGTTTGCCTTTTTCAAATGATTTTCTTGTTGAATTGGGTTCCAATTTAATTAGACCTGTGAGGGTTTGGTTCAATGGAAGGACAATTTTCTTGAAACTGTAAGCTTAGAAGTGTCATTTTGGTATACTCTTGGTCACTCTCCCAGTCTCTTTCTATAAGTTTACAGTTGGATCGAGGGAATAAAGCATTGATTATAGAGACCCCACAACAATGTCTATTTTCACATGATAAAAAAGATTTAAAACAATAAGTTATTCTCTCTCTCTCTCTCTCCATATGTGGTTCCACATGAACACTTGAAGTAAAGATAAAGCAATGTGTTCCTCTCTCTCTCTCTCCTCTCTCCAGCACCTAGGTATATAGCAAGACAGCAAAGAAATGCATGGTGTAATCATAATCATTGTTAGAGAATTATGCTTTCTAACAGTGTTCAGGTGTAACGTGTTGTTTCCTACTTACTAGGTAACAAATAAATACATTGAACATGGTAAAATTTGCAATATAATATTATATAATATTTAAAGTGATATTTTTTTTAGGTTAAAATATTGTTTTCGTTCTTAAACTATACATAAGTTTTGTTTTTCGTCCTTGAACTTTTTTATAAAAGGGCAAAATTCATGTGTAAAAATGAATTTTTTCAAAGTTTAAGGACGAAAAACGAACTTTTCAAAGTTTAGGGACGAAAAATGAAACTCATGTATAGTTTAAGGACAAAAAAATATTTTGGCCTTTTTTTTTTTTTAAAGTTATTCGTGTTTTAATTAGTCAATTTATGTTAATTCAACAGATGTTTACCTAAATTAGTGGTTTGAAAACACGATTTGACACTTCTAATTGTGTTTCCAGAACACAATCTAAACAATAAACACTAAATCCCCAAATAAATTCAAAACAATATCCATTTAAGTAAATAATTCTACTTTGCACATTTTTGACCATTGAGCATACATGTGATGTGAGAGAGAAGTGTTCCCTAGAGAGCCTGCTTAGTCATTATCTTAAAGGCACAAACCGTGTTGAAATTGGAGTGGCTATGGACTATGGTGGCACGCAATGATGCTTTAAAAATTTCATTACCTATGCGCAGCCTCTTTGTTGTCTTAAACTGTGGATAATGCTATGACTATCGGGGTGATGGAATTATCATGCTTTTGGAAATTGAACAAGCTTTTCAAGTTGAAAATTGACACTAGCAAGGAAACATATAAAAAGAGATTCCATTGATACATTTGGTCATATACTTTGGAAAATATAGGTCTGCTGCCATATAACAACAAATATTGCATGAAAGATCCATTCATCGGGCAGAATTTTTGTATGAAAAAATTCAACATATTACAGCTTGAGGAGACAATAAAGCTAAAGCATTTTATGGAGATGTTTCTCTCCAAGTAGTTATTCAAATAGCATTTTAGTTTCATTTAAAGATTCAAATAGAACACTTTGATTGTAGGGTTTTTTTTCTTTTCATCATAGCATTTTGATTGTAGAAGAATATTTTGTATTATCAAGCATGTACGAGGAATAAGGCAAAGGACATATATTTGAGTGGTGAGGGTACTATCAATTTAGTTATTCTTTCACATTTAAAAATGATGCAAAACATGTTTAAAAAAAAAAAAATTTCGAGATTAGTTTTACACAATTTGAGAACATGTTTTAAAAATGATGAGCCAAATAGGCTCTATATTTTTCTCTTTTTTGAATGTGTAAGTCCAAGTAGTCACTAGTATATATCCATCCCCATTGATTAATCAAATCTATATTTTTGTGTATCAATATGTCAAGAAATTTAACATTTTTTTCACATGCAAGCTGTTGACATAATATGTTATAATTAGTGCAAAATAAAACTTGCGTCAATGATAGATAATTTAGGCTCCGTTTGTTTCGCTGTAAAATATTTTCCGGAAAATGTTTTCAGATTTTACGGTGTTTGTTTCACCGTAAAATGGTAGTTAAACGGAAAATAATTTCCGTTGACCAGAAATTCTTTGTTAAAATTCGGAAAATGGTTTACGCTCAATTTTTTTGTAAATCATTTTCTAAAATCGCACGCCTCACCCCCGTCCCTTTTGCTCTATCTTTCATACAACACTGTAAAATATTTTCCAGAGCATTTTTCGGAATACATCCAAACACGGAAAAAAAAAATTATTTTCCCTGAAATCATTTTTCATGTGAAAACATTTTACAATAGAAAATATTTTACAGCAAAACAAACGGAGTCTTAGATAAAAGTGATGTTGTTCAATTGTAACAAGTCATATTAACAGTTGTGAAAAATATTATGACTCTAACATTACTTTTTATATATGAAGTAGAGTTTATGTTCTTGTTCTTAGGCAAATTGTTCATGTTTTTCGGAAAGTAAATTCACTGGCACACTTGGTACTTAGGTGGGCTCTCTCTTGTTCTGTGGAAGGAACGATTCTCATCTCTTCCATATTCTTTGTTTTTTTCTTTTTGTTATAAGAATGAGGAATATTCCATTGGATCAATAAAAGTTATTTCGTACCCAAAAAAAAATTTATAAGGGTGTTTCGATAATTTGCCCCTACTCTTTTGTTGATTTTTCAAAAAAAAAAAAAAAAAAAAAAAATGTTATTGCTTTTTTCATAATCATTTACCAAATTTTAAAAAGCAACTTAAAAGTGTTCATATAAGATAATCATCTTGGATTATGTTTGTTTAGATTGTGTCCTTTACAAGATCTTGAATGGGTAAACTGTTCTAACGTCAAAAAATTGAAAGCTGACGAGATTTTACAGTGGATATCGTACAATATATGAAACAAAATCACAATATAATTTCTTTAGTGGCACCTATCACCTCGACAATTAGGCAGCTTATCAATCTTATTGACATAAAGTGTAAAGATAATGGTCACACTAAAAATAAAGTGTAACTATATCAGCTACTGCTAGTAGTGCCGCAATGTTTAAAGTAAATAACTTTCTTAAGATTTTTAATGTAACAATTCTAGTCACTATATATGTACACCCTGAAATTTTGGAACACATAATGTTCTTGATATATATAACTTTTATATGTAGAATTTATTGGATCATGTCCATATGGGTCTCATATGTCTACATAAAGAATAGTGTGTGCAATTTTTAAATAAAACGTATTCAAAAGGCTTAGAATCTTTAACTGTATCAATCACAGCTATAACATGAGTGGATGCAAAAAAATGTTGATGTGGATTAATATAGACCCTATGTAATTAATTATTACACTTTTTTTAATTTAATTACTACTATTAGTTTCATGACTTGAGCTACGGACACAACGAATGGTTTCAACATTTTCATAACGGTTGATGTGACACTAAGTTAGTGGTAAGTAATAAAGTATGGTGGGTATAAATTAACGTGGACTAATAAAAACTTATCAACTCAATTATTACGAAAATATTGTGATTATTTGTTGTGTCTGTAGCATTACTCTAGTTTTATTCTTACGTAACGTTGTTGTTTAAGCATATGTAATAATTACCAAGATTGTTTTTTTCTTAAGGAGATGAGCTGTGATACATTGACGCCATTACTATTGAATTTGATTTTTAAGAAGGGACAAAGCCTAAAATAGACCACATATGGGTAGTGTTTCCTCCATCGTCGGCAACAACAAAATCTAAATCCTTGAAATCTCTTTGTTTTAATCCACACGTTGACTTGATGATGACAAAGTTTCTGGTATCACAATCAACCATATAATGGAACCAAATTTGATCGCATTAATTCTTCAAACTATGGAGAGCAATGGTTGGTCTAAACTCTAAGGCTTTAATGTTCCACCGACTCCCTGGGGTCCGGGGCATCCATGCATTTGAAGTTTTGAACTATAAACTTCACCAAAACCCTAAAAGAAAACAACAAGAATCTACAACAGCCAAAATGAGAAGACCTAACATGAGAAATTAAGGAACATATACATGATATATGGTTGACTTGATTAATTCGGGTCATTAATTGATTTAATGAACAAAATATGAAATTTGACTTAAAAACTAATATTTTGACAAGCACTAGCTATGGATGAATGACCCTAGCTTAATTAGTGCCCCCATGCATTTGGATTGGTCTCAATTCATGAATGTGGCCTAAAACATCAATTAACCGGCCTAGCTAATGACTAATATATTTGGCCTAGCCCTAACTACGACCACTTCCAATTCTATTAATTAGCAGAGGTTTTACCTACTCAATATCTTCGTTCATTGGATGCTGTTCTTGGATTTCTCATTAATGGTACATGAACATATGACAGTGCTACAGTTTATTAATTTATTTTTTTCCTTAGTAATACTAGTCCTAAATCTATGATTTCATTTTTAATTTTATTTTTTTCTTGACATGTTTTATCGCGTATATAATATGTAATAAGTTATAATAATCTCGTTGACGTTATGACCAAAGGCCTCTTCTTTAGTAATTTTGTATTTTTCCGTGACAAGTTGAAGCTTTCCTTTCGTGTGCCTTCAACTTGAGGGACGTGTTAAAAAATAAATATGTATTTGAATTTCAAATTTATGTCTTTGAATTGTCGATTCGTTGTATATCTTATCATATATATATATCTATGGATATAAGTACAAAACTTTCAGTTTTAGTCAATCGAGAGATTAAATCAAATTTTGTCACTGTTCTAACTAGATTATTCAAGTCGTTTACAGCTAATTGTGTTCTCCATGATGCATTTTTGGTTTGTGTTAAGACTGAATAAGATGCAACTAAAAAACAATCATGTTGTTGCCCTCGTTGTAGGAAAAGTGCAAAATAATCTTTCTTTTTTTTCTTCGCTTATGTTTTATAGCTAGAATAAAGTTATAAACAAAACAAACTCAATATCATTATCAAATATTTTGGATTACGTCTTCATGGCGATAGATATGATACATAGTTGGAAGAATGAAACTAGTCTATAGAGACTAGAAATCTACATTTCTTATATATAGTTTTAGTCATTTTCTTTTTGGAAAGTTGTATTCGCATCGCATAGCAATAATAACAACCAAATGATTGATGAATAGCACAAACCCACAAATAAAACATTGTCCAAAAAATAATATTAATAAAACCTAAACCTAGCCAATAAGTTCTTCAAGCCTACTAATTACAGTATCATGATAGTGGATTTGATTTTGTTTTTTTACCAAGCACGTGACAAGGGGGTTATCTGTACACATATTACTTATATATATATATGTGTGTTTAATTTCTCAATATATATATATATATATATATATGTGTGTGTGTACATGTGTGTGTTTGATTAGTACCAATTTGTATATATCCGGCTGGTTATATGTATCTACCCCTATTTGTAAACTGGAGACAAATTGTAAAGAAAAAAAATCCAACATGTGGTTTTACTTTTTTGCTAGACATGTTTCCATTTGATTGATGGATTAAGATTATATAAATTTTTAATCTAAATTTTGTATAAAAGCCAAAGATATGTCACAGTGCTGTCTCAGGGTTATTGTATTTAATACCAGACATCTAAATCTACCACAAGGGCCACCCAACACAAACAGTAACATTATATACATGTCTCATGCTACAGTACCTCTTCTTAGACAGTATGTGGAGCTTAATTAATTAGTTAATCAGGCTTTTTCCTTAAAAAGGTCTAGATCACATTGAATTGAAAAAGGAGACTAATCCAAATTAAGTTGCAGTCTTCTTAATTTGAAGACTTAGTTGCCATCGTATCTCCTAAACAATGACATTATCGATACATTCAAACAAGTGCCAGTTGGGTCTAATCTTTGTTTAATAGTTTTAGATTGTTTGGTGAAAATGGATGACACTTTTTTTAACTCGAAAATATTAGGTGCATATTTCTTCTACAAGTTATTTTATTCTACCAACTTTGAAAGTATTCCTTTGGAGTTTGCATCACTTAACTTTTTTATTATTAAATCCATTTCTAGAATCATGCCAACTTAAACCTAAATGATCTACGAGATGACTTAGGGGTTGTAGTAGGTTTTTCTATAATTCTTTGCAACTCAATTTCTAAGTTGACCAACGATTGCTAGCTTATACAATGTATGCCAATAAAGTGCCAACAAAACTTGTATAAACCAAGAAAGTTGGAGGTTGCAATTAATTATTATTAATATATTGTTATTTTGATCTAGATATGATTTCCATTAGTTGATTCTTGATACGAAGTGAATGCCAGTGGGTTTAAATCTTAAATTAAGACAAATATATTACATTAATGCTAATTAACTTACATTACATGTAGGAAAATTATTCAGGACAAGCTACATATGTTAATTACTTAATTATTCAGGACAAGCTACATACTAATATAGCATACAATGCCATCTTTTATGCATTTGACATGTCAAAACGTTTTGTCATATCATTCTGTAAGAGATTTTGTGTAAACATTTTGTATGTATATGAATACTTTTTAAGAAACAAATGCATATCCTAAAATTGTATCATCTGTGTATTCTAACATTGCTATTAACTTTGTTACATATAGACCAATAATATTTGGTCGATTATAATTACAATGGACACTTCCTAACTTTAACATTCCATCAAAGAAACTTCTAAAATTATGGTTGAATGCACAAGTTAAACTCTAAATGATCTATCATTTACATTTTTTTTTTCTTCTAGTTTTAACTTTAGGAACCATAAAGCATGAGATAAATGTTGATGCACTAGCTATGGTACAATACATGTGAAAGATACATGACAAAAAGGAGAGAAGCTCCAAAGGAAGATGAAAGCATCACATCATCATTATTCTAAAGAGGTTTATTTTTATTTATTTTTAGTATAAAGGAAATTCATTAGAAACTAGCTGGTAGCATGAGTATTAGAGTTACAATGTCTGCTAGAATACAATCCACTAGCGTCCAAAATTAACAAAAGCACATCATGTGAAAGGAGGAGAACCAAACAAAATGAAGTGTGTGAGACTATATAAGATTGTGTATTCTAATCATACTAATAACAATAATTCATTGCGTAATTTCCTTTCTTCTTGATGATTGCACGATGCTACTAAACCAAATACCCCTGACAAGAGTCATACATTGTTTCAAGAAAGCGAACCAATGTGCTGATGCTCTGGCTAGGAGCAGAGTGGCACAGTTATTCCAAGACTACATTCTAAAGAGTTGATCTAATAGTTTTCATGTTTTATATGATATATAAGATCTTGGGATCAAATCTTTCAACCAATATCTTGAGGCAATCTAAAAGATTTTTCTTGAAAATTCCCAATGTGTGAAAAGAGTAAGATTGTGGGATTGAGATTGAATACAATAGTCTAAAAACTATTACATTATGCAATAGTCTTAAACGGCTAAAATTGAAAGTTGTTTTCATTTTTTATCTCGACCGTCTAAACAGATATATTATAAAAGTATAAATTTTTTATTTTTTATTTTTTTAGATGATTAAAAAGAAAAGTTAAAATAACAACTTTTAATCTCGATTGTTTACAACTAATATACCCTTTTTCATCCAAAATCTTGAGTGTAATAATCTAGAAACAACAACACCTGAAAAATAATAAATAAATAAAAAGCTGCTTCTTATTATAAAAATATTAGCATATACTAGTATCTTCTTTTAAGAGCTACTTACAGTGATCTTGGGAAAGCAAAAAATTTATGTTTATAAAAGATAGGAGTACATCATGAAGCAGTATAGTAGTAGCTTTGGTTTGTTTGTATTGCATATCACATGGATTCCTCTGTAACCATTTCTGACATCTAATATTGCTACGTACAAAATTTGTAGCTTCTCTCTCATAAAGCTCTTAGGCTTTTTCTCTAAACTTTGTGAGAATCTCTGCAGCGTCAGCTTTTTTTTCTCTCTATCTGGTCGTACGTCCGACCGTATTATTACCAAATGACGAAGCCTCTTCTCATTTGTTAATTTGAAGGTGTTTTTTAAGGTTTCTTTGTAAGGCGTGTAAGTCACATTCTATCTATTGTGGCTAATAAATGGTGTTTGATTTCCACGCGCAATTAAGAGTGGAAGAATATATAGTACTCTTCCATGTACATAGATGATACATGATAGATCTCCTCCACTTGAACTTGAGATCAGAGAAGCTGTAAACTCTCTGGTGCAGATGGGATTGTACTACTTTCAATTTTGTTGTTCTTGTTAATTAGTTGTGATTGTGTTTTAAACATTTTTCAGTTTTTTTTCCTTAATTTCTTTCCCTTTCTTGAGCATGTTGGTAAATATATCATGTATGTTATGTCATATCATTTTTTTTTGCTAAATATGGAATTGGAATTAAGAAGGCAAAGAGCACATATTTCTTAGTTAAGTCTCACAAATAGAGGGAGGGAGATTTGTGTTATTACAAGAAAAACTATTGGAAAGAGACACAATAAATTTAGCAACAGAATGCACTACAGAGTTTGCGTCTCTACCAATCTACTAAAACGTACAAGCAGAAAATTTTAAGACAAGAAGTTTGATGTTGGTAACAATAACAGAGATTGTCTAAGGAATATCAGATGGGCCAGCAATAATAACATCTACATTGCATGTCAAATCATGGTGTCAAGGGAATCGTATGTTTTAAGAAAACCAATTTTAGTTTATACGAAGTTCTTGTTTACACGCTTAATTCGTATGTTTTAAGAAAACCAATTTTATTTTTTACAAAATTCTTGTTCACACGCTTAATTTCATACTTAGTTTCGTGATTTGTTGATGTGGTAAATTGCGATTAGCTTAACATCATATCGGAGATTTTTAATATTGAAAGTTTTTATATTTCAAACAAGTTATAGAATTGAGAGTGATAAAGAGTGTGTCCTAGACTTTTCATATTTCATAAGATTCAAAGTGAAATTCAAGGACGTTGAAATAAATGTGGAAGTAAGGACAAACTTGGTTCTTTTAGCTTTTAATGTAACATAATATCTTAAACGCAACTTGTTCCATGAAGCAAACATAGACCATAACATTGAAATTGAAAAGGAAAAAAAAAAAAAAAAAAACCTTAACCATGACATGTGCCTTGACTTGTGCCCTTGATTTCTTTTGATTAGGTTATTGACATATACATCTTCTGCACATCAATTGAATGCGACAATCTAATGCAAAAATTAGTAGGATCCCTTGTATGTAAATTTAAGATAATGTTTAGAATTAGCTAAGATAAAATTAATATTCTTAATATTAAAAAATAAATGGATCTCTTATTTTCTTTATCCCATTACAACTTAGTTGGGAGAGTAGAATAGGGGGAATGAAGAAAAAATTATTTTCATTCATTCGTTTTGGAGTTAATATGAGAAAATTGAATGCAACCTTTATTTCATTCCAATCCTTTCAATCTTAAGCCCATTGTTTAATCTCTCCAAAATTAGGGGTAATCGAAGAGAATCGGATATGTTTTAATAAAGGTTATCTGTGAAGTCTCCAAAATACTTTTTTTTTTTCTTTTTTTAAAGACTATAATCTATTTTTATTAAAGAAATGACATAATAATAGCGTTGTTATAAAAGTATTCATTTCCATTCAACTCTCAAACATCATTATTTTTTTTTTCTTTTCATTTCCTTTCAAACATCCAAACAAATCCAAACAAGAAAGAGTTAAATATTTAATTCATTTTCATTATTTTATTATAAAATCCTAAATATAAACTTACAGAAATTTCATTTCTTTAGAATATGATTTATCTAATTAATAGGCCAATTAAGCATGGTAATTATCACACTCAATAAAAAGAGGTGACAAGTGTGTCTCAAAAAATGCTAGTAAAAGTGGCCCTACTCCATGCGAATATACACCTTAAGGTCTTTGGAACAAAATCATATAATTTCTCATAATGTTTCTCTCTTTCAATAAGTTCAATTTTATTTCACGTGCAATATGCTGTAGATTAATTTTGTTTCATCTATAGCCCTTTAAAAGCTCTCCTTTCTGCATTCAAAGATGACCCAAAAGGCAAAGTAGTCTTAAATTTACATTTTTTTAAGGAGGGTCTCCATTCTAGTACTCCTCCAAAAGCTTAGAGAATAGTGAAAGTGAGAAAAGAAAGAAAGAAAATGGCACTAGAAGCTGTGGTTTTCCCACAAGACCCGTTTGCCTATGGTGCCAAAGATCTCTACAACTTATTAGGAGGAGGAAATTGGGGCTATGAAGACTATGGCCTAGCAAAAGAAGATGAACAAACAGGCTCTTTTGATTTTCTTGAGAGCCAAACAGAAAGCTGTCTCTATGGAGATTACAATTCCTCACCTCCTGATTCAATGATACCTAACCTGCACCATCATGAAGTGCTGCATCACTCCAATCCTTGCTTAACTCCTTATGAATCACAACAAGTTGATCATACTTCAACAACAACCACGACTAGTACTCGTCCTAAGAGACGCCGAGCCAAGAGTAGAAAGAACAAAGAAGAGATTGAGAACCAAAGAATGACTCACATTGCAGTAGAGAGAAACCGAAGAAAGCAAATGAATGAGTATCTCTCAGTGCTTCGTTCTTTAATGCCAGACTCCTATGTCCAAAGGGTATCTCTCTCTTTCTCTCTCAATCTCTTTCAATCTCTCAAATTTCAAGCCAAAAAATAAAAAATTGTAAAATTTGAAAAAGTTCAATTTTTTTTTTTTTTTTTTTTTTTTTTTTTTTACATGGGTTTTCATAACTTTTTATAATTCGATAATTGGGGAAAGGGATTTGAATCTTCAATATCTTCGCGGAAAGTTGTAGGGCTCTTTTTTACATGGGTTTCTTGTGTTTATTTTTGTAACTTTGATGATAACCAGGGTGACCAAGCATCAATTATAGGGGGTGCTATTAATTTTGTTAAGGAGCTTGAGCAACGCTTACAATTCCTTGGTGCTAATAAAGAAATGGAAGCAAAATCCGAGGCTGCTACTTCTTTGCCTTTCTCTGAGTTCTTCACCTTTCCACAATACTCAACAAGTTCTAGTCACTGTGATAACTCTATGGCCATGAGTGAGACTAATACTCAAGTAAGTGAGACTCAGTTAGCCATTGCTGACATAGAAGTAACCATGGTGGAGAGCCATGCAAATCTCAAAATAAGATCGAAAAGGCGACCAAAACTGCTCTTGAAGGTTGTCTCTGGATTGCATGGTATGCGCCTCACAGTGCTTCACCTCAATGTCACAACCTTTGATGAAGTTGTGCTCTATTCTCTCAGTGTCAAGGTTAGGAAAAAATAGTTTTTTTATTTATTTTAATTTTAATAATTTGATAGCTTAGAGAGCAGAAATTGAAATCATGGATATCTTCATTAAAAATACCCAGAAGATGTCAGTTGAGTTACAACACTTTTGACAAAATAGTTATCACAAAGAAATTAAACACACAATCACACCTACTGTTTATCACAAATGTAGCATTTATTTGGTTTTGTTTGAGCTAAAAGTAATGCATATTTTTAGAATTAGTGATTTTTTTTAATGAGCTAAAAGTGAATGTTAATTGTGTTGTAATGCAGGTAGAGGATGAGTGTAAGCTGACTTCAGTTGATGAGATTGCCACAGCTGTTCATCAGATGCTAGGTAGGATTCAAGAAGAGGCAATGTTGAATTGAGAAACTTGTTCTAAGTTGCTCTATTTAATTTACCTTGATAGAGCAGATGTGGGAATTTTCTCTGCTTTTAGGTTGTATCAAATTTATTGAAATTAATGCTTCTTCCATTTCTTCTTTCTTTCATCTTTCCCTTCTCTTCAATCTTTAATTTCCCCTCTCTTTTTTAATGTTGTACTTTTCTTTAAAATTTTAGTTTAATTTAGTTCCTTTTTTAAAAAAATAATAATAATTTGGGGGTGGTTTCCAAAGGAGATTCTGTATGAACCACACTACACCTGGTCAATTCAACCTATTTATTTTTTCTCTGGTGGATGAATATATATATATATAGAAAAGAAAAGGAAATGGGTAGCAATATCAATAACATATGTGACAGTGTTGGGCTATTAGTACAGCAATCAACAACCAGCTTGCAAATAATGGGCAATTAATCCATTCTCACTCTCTTACTATTAATAATGTGATTGTACTGTAGGATTATATTATCTATCAATATTGCCAACCAACAACCAAATTAAAAATCATGGACAATTTAATTATCAGTCCCACCACAACCTATTTTTATTAATTGTCTAAGTCCAGCCTATATATGGTTCCTAGTCCAAAAGTGGCAAAGCCATCATCACGAGAAGCCTATACTAACAAATGTTTATGACTGCATGGTTATGATTCAAATATAGATTCATTCCTTCTTTTTAACGTAGGTTAATTGTACAATTCACATTCAATTCCAAATTATTATCATTTTAGAAAGTCAGAAATGTAGGTTGAAAATCAAGATTTTGTTCTAAAAAAAAGTCCAAATTAGACCAAGTGAAACCCCCTTTGAATCACAAGAGAAGGCTGCCATAAACAGCTTTAGAAGAGCTATGCTTTTTCTGCATCTCAATATTTTTTCAGAGGGTACAATAAAAATACATCCCTATCATGATCTACAATACCAAATAGAAGCCAAAACCAAGATACTATAGAACCTTTTTTTTTTTTTTTTTTTTGATATTTGTGTGTCAGAAATAACTGAATAAACATCATTATTTTATATGACATTCAAATGGGCATCATGTGCGCTTTGAAGATAATTGTGGACCACGTAGTTGTACGATGCTCACGGTTGCATCCCAATGTGAAAAAGTTGATATGCTGATGGGGTTTGAGTATCTTTAAGAAAACACAATAAAAGAGATTAAAGTTGTTGATGTCCATTATTAAAGAGACAATTGACAATTATGTGATGTTTGGAGAATGGTATGATTAAGCATCAGGTTGTCAAGTTTGAACTTGGTTCTGGTAAAAAAAAATTTACCTTCAAGGTTAAAATTTTTACACTAGGAAAGTAAAGTTCTTAGCTTCAATGATACTTCCCATCTTAAGTCAGAGTCTGCCCCAGGAAAACTTATGAAATGAAGGTTTAAGAGGCAGTCTTCTCACTTTGTTTTCCTTGATTTTTTGATTTGATTGGTTTATCCGATTTATTACGTTCACTCTATGAAGATTACTCATTACCATTAAATAAGATGCTAATATATAGACTTATTTTTAGTGTACGAGAGATCAATTCGATCCCAGGTCTCTTATTTGATTTAAACAAGTTGGAAGCCATAATTTTTTTTTTTTTTTTTTTTATCCTCTTTTATACTTAAATTCCATTGCTAATCTATCCAATATTGAACAATTAATTAGGCCACAATATTATGGCTGTGAAATACAATTTTTGATAATCTAGCTGTGTACAACTTGAACTAGTTCGGTTAATTTTATGTGGGGTTTACTAATTACTTAATACAATCTGATAAGGAAACCCACATCCACATTGTTGGACCTGAAACTTATCCCTATCTCACCTTGTCATAGTCAAATTGTAAAAATGAACTTATGTTTATTTATATTTTGTTGCATTCGAAAAATGTACAGAAAAAATAAAAATGTTTTTAGGTTCTGAGTGTGAACATAGAGTGTACTAGTTTAAGTTTAAGTGCTTTTGTTGCCAGCCTAATTGACATGTGTCACTGTAACTGAAGGAATCGAAAATGAGCTAAATTGGATGTTTCTTACTGTATTACTTTTCATGTGGACCAATAATCAATTGTGTGCCACAATAGTAATTAATGAAAATCACCAATGCATTATATGTGTTATTATAAAAATTGAGCAATGCCTTGACAGTGTAAATATGTAAGGTCCTTTTCTTATATCAGATTTCTGTCTCTCTTGGTTTTTCATATAGGATGTCACATGCATTCAAGAAGGTCTAAAGCTTCCATAGGTTGAGCAATCATGTTTCTTTATTCTTGCAAAACCTCTAGGGTTTTTTGTTTTAGAATATTCCCATATATATATATAAATTATGTGTGTGTTTTTACCTTCTTGTTTTCTAGTGAGAGCATTTGGTTAAAGGATTCTATGTTCCTAACCAAAATCTCTCTCTCTCATACACTGTAGCTTTGGGAGGGACTTGAAAGGTTTATATCTAAAGTGCCACTAAGAATTATAAGTGGTTGGGCTTGTTAGCAATATTCCAGAAGAAGAAAGAAAGAACAAAAAGAGGTGCAAAGGGGGCTTCACTTCACATATATAAAACTTTTACTAGCTACACAAGCCAAGTTATAAAGAAATAGATGCAGATAGTGACTTCCTTCGATCAAACAGAATAAAGCAAAAGAGATAGAATTCCTAACAAAACAATGACAATTTAACTGAACAGGAAATATAAAGAACCGTGCTATAACAATTATTTCAAAAAAAGTATCGAGATTCTAACAATTTATTGGTCCCACAAGTAGACAAGTTAGATTTGCATAATTTTTTTCTTTGGCAATGCATTCTTGAAAGTTTCCTTGGCTACTTTTCCTTTTTTTCGTTAGTTGAGAAAAGTTTCCTTGGGTACTTGAAAAATACTTTGTTACCTATTTCAATTTAATGAGGGTTATCTAAAGTCTAAACTATCTGATCCAAAATAGTTAATGCTTTGGGATTTTTGTTTGAAAAATGTTAAAATTACTTTTAATTTTATGAACACAGTTTGACTACAAACCAATTTGTAGCCATCTTACTACAACCTACTACGTGACAACTTATAAGACTATCCACATATATTATTTAATCAAGTCACATGACTCATTTAATGAGTCGTGTAACTTAAAGTATAACAAGATGATCTTATGAGTTACCACGTAGTAGGTTGTAGTAAAATAACTGAAAACCACCGTGTCCTAATTTTATTACAAATTGATATAACAATAAATGCAATTTATTTTCTTAGAAGAGTAATGAATGCAATCAACAACATAATAAACAAATTCTGCAATTACTTTTTTAATTTATATTTAAAGTTAACACATTAATTTGTAAAAATTGTTTTTACTTTAATTTTCTTAACATTTCCTGAATAACCTAATTAAATTACAAGTTAATACTTGTTGCTTTATTGGGCCTCAATTACCTCAAAAGTCATATGTGAAGTTTGTTCACCCACAAATATCTTGGTGAGATTTTCTCTACTTTGGTCTTTATTGTTTCAAACTGAGATAATTTTTTAGGAAAACTCTATAAAAACACCCTCTATCATACCCAAATTCATAATCTACTGAAATGACAGATTGTGATTGGTAGAGAAATTAGAAAAAACAGGCGGGTCTAGCGCTGGACCCTAGTGATAGTGATGTTTAATTAACCACTCACAACTGTCATTTCAATAAGTTATGGATTTAGGTGTAACAAAATATGTATCCACAAGTGCTTTCAATTTTTTACTCCAATTTATATGATCTATCCTTATAATTTACTACTACGTACTACCTAACTATTAGAAAACATATAGTTTATGAGAACGTATAGATTTCCATTAATACCTATGAAAAAAAAAAAATTGCTGTTAAAACTGGAAATGTCATTAAAGATGAAGTTAAAAGTCTTTTTATTTTTTATTTTATTTTATTTTATTAAGAAAGTTAATATTCAAGAGACTGAAAGTTGCAATAAATTATTAAGACTATAAGAAGACCAAAATGGCCATGAAAAAAGAATATGAAACTTGAGAAATGGACCTTTTTTAAAGCTCTTCTTTCAACCGAATTCCTATATGACATCAATTTGGTCCGTCTAAATCATCTAAATTAATGCAAAATGGGATAGAATAATATGGCACTATTTAGAGAGAGTCTAAGCCAACTATATCCGAAGGGCTTCTTAAAATTTAAATATTATGATTTTAAAAGAAAATGTTTCTTCAAAGAAAAGAAAATAAAAAAAATAATAATATGCAGAAGCGTCCTTCTATAGGTCATCTAATATCTTTGGGGTATAATATATACTCACTGGCGAATTTGATAAATTACTGTTATGTGACACTATGTTATTGTTTCTTTGACATGATTGAAAAGAAAAAAAGAACAGAAAAAGTGAAAAGATTTATTCTATATTAGATTTGATGTAGATATTATTTTATTTGATCCTCTATCACAAAAAAGAAATGTGGATATATATATCTATATGGGAATGGCTTGGGTCCAGTGCATAGGAGTACTGGACCCGTTGAGATGCTGTCACGTGTCTAGTTTTGTATCGTTTTTGTACACGTGACAGCATCTCAACGGGTCCAGTACTGGACCCAAGCCTTTCCCTATCTATATATATATGAGTATCAGTAAAGTGTGAGACTCACAAAATAAGATACATGTAAGCTGGATTACTGGTGTGGATAATGAAGGTGTCAAATGTCAATTACAAAGAAAGATTCCCATGCTAATGATACAAAAATTTATTCGGCCTAGTAAATCCAGGTGGGGGCCGAATACAAGAGAAGAATCAACATGAATGACCCATTAACACAAAGAGAAAAATTCATTGGGCCCAATAATCCTGGTTAGGTCTGTCAATGGATATGCCCATGGATATTTAGTCAACATAATAAAATGTCCACTTACCTAGTACCTACATAACTACATCACTGCATTATGCATTACACACACACACACTAATATATAAAACAATTTGATATTACACCTTAGTTGAAGTTGTACACTGATTAAAAAAGTAGTAACGTTATTGCTCAATCCATTAATAAAAAATAATAATGGTACAAAAAGATCCTGCTAGCTGTGGCAATCTGTTCCTGCAAACATCACGGATGCAAATCTTTCAGTCAAAAAGAGATTTTGTTCCAACTTCCATGATCAAACATGATTTATCCATTGGAAGACCATGACCATGACCCTTTACATTCACATCAAAATCTCATCTGTGTAGTAGTCTCTGACATCGAGCTGTCTCATTCTATTCTTTTGTTTCTTTGATCCCTTTATAGTTTTCATGATTATTCTTTTTAGTTATATATGCAACAATGTTAGAAATTTAAATCCTATAAGAGTTCAAATTGATGTTAATTTTGCGGACTTAGATCCTTCAAGATGCAATTATATAGGTACTTCCTTAATGCCAGAAGTGAGAAGCCACCTACCACCAGAAATACTACTCAACCAAAGCCCCCCTCCTTAAGAAAATAACAATAACTGACATGTAGCAAATATTGTAAATATCAAAAATCAAGTTTAATTAAATTAACCAACTTTAGCAACCAATAAGAAGAAAAAGAAGAAGAGAATTACAATTTGGGCCTTCATGCCTCATAATTCCAGGTGAAAATGTGTTGAGGGCTCTATTTTTGTTACAATATGAATAGACTCCCTAATCCCAACAAGCTTATAGGATGAGACTATTGCACGAGCCTCCAAAGTCACAAATACCCAAATATTTCTATTGGGCCTTCTTTTGATCCTTCCAGCTAGTTCATGTAACCCAAGCCCACTACATTTAAACTCAAGTAAGAGGGGTGGTGATCTAGCAAAAAGGGGGACAAGTTTTGGGAATGACTAATTTGATACTTACATACCTTGAGACATGTATACTTGGGTACATGCTTCAAGGGTATAAGAAACCACGTGCAGGGGTTCAAATATGAATCTTCAATATAATAGACCACAATTATAGAAGCCAAAAAAGAATCCCCTCTCATTCTTTATTTATCCTTTTTATAGAGACTGTTACATTCGTATTTATTTCTGAACTTTCAATGTAAGAATAAGATTTATTTACAGTTTTTGGGTTAATCTATATTGTGACTCACACATTTTGTTCACGAATGAGTTACGCCAAGTACAATATAAGGAAGAAGTTAGACTTACTGACTTTGACTTACACAGTTACTTTGCGCATGATGACACATAAGTTTTTCAAATAGTTTTAACCGCTCGTCTGTTTAACTCGTTCGGTTGTTTCTTCTCAAATCATCCTGGTTTTATAACAATGACCAACCGAACATTTGAATAACCGAATGACCAAACGTCTTTAGAAATATCTTAATGCTCTTACTCTTACACTCATAACATGTCCATGGGCTTAGCGGCACTTCCCTCACCACATTTTAAGCAAGTGTACATGCTTCCTTAAATCACTGTACAATTTTCTCTCTTTTCAACATATTTTTCAGTGGATTATTGCAACTCAACCAATAACCTCTCTCTCTCTCTCTAGAATAATTCTTTCCTAGCCCTACTTTTCCAGTGGCTCAACAACTTTGATTGCCAAAATTCCTCAAGCATCTCAAGACATGCTCGATCTTAAATGTCTAGTAGCCCTTAAGCCCCTTATCCAATGGAAGTCTTTCTCCTTGAGGATAAACCCAATTAAGATAACATTACCAAGCCTCCAAATCGGGAAAATACCAAAACCAATCTTCACATCCATGCACGTTCACCGCTCAAGACAAATTGTCATTTGATCATTCGTTCCCGTAACCAAGTTGACCTTCCAACATGAACAACTTTTCACCACTATAAAAGGAAAGATACTATGCTTCTTCTTTTTCTGTTTCTTTATCCTTTTTGCATGCAAAGGGAAGATAAAACAATAAAACTTCATTTGGCTCCCAAGAAATCAATAAAAAAAATTATCACCATCAAGTCACGCTCTTCTCTTGACCATCATATTTTCCAAAAATTCCTTAATCCATCACAAAAATTGTTGTGCAAAAGAGCCTCTGGATAGCACTCTCACACCAAGATTGATTGTGCAAAATAATTATAGCTTGAGAAAGATAATCAAAACAAATATAGAATGAAAGAAACTGTAAAGGAAAAATAAACAATCATACCAACACTAAGGATTTACGTGGTTCGACTTTTTCACTATCAAAGATGAAGATTACAAATATGATGTAGAGGCACTCTCAAATCCCAAAACCCCAATACACCCAAATAGCTTTCTCTCACAAATAACAAATAATAGAGAATTGCTATTCTCTATTCAAGTGGGCGATTTTAAACAAATATCAAATACCCAAACCAAATACTAGATTTCCTCTAGTCAAATTGCCACGCACCAAAGAACTTGCACCACACCAAAGCAAAGAAGCTGCACCACAAATCCAAAGATTTGATGTACACGCTACTCAAACCAAAGTCACACAAGACACAAGACTAGTAGCAGTGCCCAATCAAATATGCAGTACCACCAAGAGAGAAATCTCTTACAAAGAGTTGCGACAAACAAAGAGAGAGAGCACCTAAACAAATTGCCGCACAACCTTCTTTAAATCACAAAGGCTGAAAGCCAAATCAGTTTGCCGCACACATATCAAACAACCAAGCCTCCTAAATATACCAAGTTCCTTTCGAAGTCTGCTAGGACTAAAAGTCCTTTACTTTATAGAATTCCAATAGCATGAGTGACTCCTAATATTACTGGAGTTCTAATACATATTGAACAAGTCAATATATAACCATGCCGTGTACAAGAGGGATTCAATATAAGGAGTAACCGAATTCCTATATCAAACTCATATTGATAACAACCTATTTACATAGGTTGTAATCCTGTGTGGCAAAACCAAGTGAACCTTTAATTATTCAAGCCAATAACTAACAAAAATTTCATTTAAATTTGTTGTTGTTTGAAGTTATTCAGGAATCTAACTCGCAAAATAATGACTTTAATAATAATAATAATTTAAATTATAGTTGTTTTGAAGTTATTTGGGAATCAAGTTTTTTCCTTAAACTTGTATTTTAGAAACACAATTTTTACACTTAAAATTGTGCTTTTAGAACACGATTTCAATTAGTTTATACCAATTCAGCAGGATTTCAAATTCATTAATTAAAAAATAAGCCATGTAAAGTAAAGTTGTGGCTAAGATGAAACTTAAAAAAACCTGTATATAAACTGGCTAAAAAAAATTAGCTAGACTTTAATTGATAAGGGTTTTTTATTTTATTTTATTTTTTATTTTATTTAAGATAATAATAATTCAAAAAATAGGGTCAACTTCAGTCTAAATAACCCACACCTGTAAAATAAACATTGAAAACGAGATTTCCTTTCCGACCAAGAAAAGGAGAGGAGAGTCGGTTCAAGAATAGGACTTTGCCAAACCTTATAAATACCACAAAACTAAGAGTCTAAGGAAGAAAAAATACAGGAAGTTCCTTGGCGTCTAAGTTTCTAAGAAATAGGGATGGCTGCAAAGAAGAGAGTCTTGAACGTGGAGAAGAAATTGATGCCAATGTCCATGACTGTTTGTAAGAAAAGAAAACGTGATTTTAAGCAAAAGGGTCATGAAGAAACTCGAACATGGTCCAATCTTCCCAATGATATCTTAAGCGAAATCATGGAGAAAGTTTGTGTCTTTGATAGGCTTCAATGCCAAGCTGTGTGCAAGGGTTGGCTAAACCCACATCATAGAATTGAACATGAACATGAACATGTTGAAGTCTTTCCATGGCTAATGACATATAAGTGGGACAAGATCTCTGAAGACCAAGTCAAGAGTGATTGCAAGCTCTATAGACCCTTTTGTGAAAACAAAGGTCCTTTCATTGTGGAGGATGGAATAACAAATATGGGGAGGGAAAACTTTGTTGGGGCTCGTGCTTGTGCTTCAAAATTTGGTTGGGTGCTTTTTTGTAAAGAAAAAGAGTGTGGCAAAGGCACATCTTTCTTTTTGTTTGCACCCTTCAGCAAGGAGATTATAAATTTACCAAATTTGGATTCAAATTTTGATGTGGCATCTTTTTCACACTCTCCAAATTCTCCAGATTGTGTTTTCTTCGTGATGCACCAGTCGTCGCGGAATACGGCTATTACCATCAACATATGTGGGTTCAGTGATCAATCATGGCAAACTCATGTTTTTGAAATTGATAAAATTCTAGGGCCAATAAGAAGTGTGGTTTATAATGATGGAAACTTCTACTGTCTATTTGGTTTGAAGACACTAGCTACTTTTAGCACTATACATAAAGAATTCAGATTGCTCACAAAGGTGAGACCTTTTGACCTTTTTCACTCTGAGATTCCTCACCTGCTTCATTCCAATGGAGAGGTATTGGTGGTATATTTCGATTTGTTTCGTCGAGATTCCTTTCGTATATTCAAGTTTGATTGGTCTAAGAAGACTTGGGTTTTGAAGCGAAGCTTGAAGAATCAAACACTATTTCTTGGCTGCAATTCATTCACAGTTCCAGCAGCTGGGAAAGCAATACAGTTAGCAAACAAGGTGTTCTACAACCACAATGCATTCAGCAACATCCTAAGTTATGACTTCAAGAATCATGCGACCAAGTATGCGTGAGATTCCTGAAGTTTACGGTCGGGATGCTAGTCAAGGGCTTAAGGCAGTTTGGATTGTACCTTGCAGGTGTTGTTGCTCAATTGGTTCTAGAGAACATGAGCTTTGTCAAGGCTCTGAAAATTCTGGAAAAGCAACTTCTACTTGTAAAATAGCATTAGTATAGGTCCTGGTATTTGACTATTACAAAATGTTCATGTTTGACTATATTGTTTCTCTTCTTTTGAATTTTTGAATAAGGTGTGCATGTAGGATTCGATTCAAAGAGTTGAAGGAAGGTTTATTTGTAATGTAATCAAATCTATTTTCACCTCTTGCAAAAATTTCCCTTCATAATATAATTAGCCTAAAGTAATTGAAAGATAGCTCAAATTACAGGAACTAAAAATGTAGTTTGGCTTAAATAAATTTATTGTTGTTGCTTTCTTCTATTGTTATGCTTTTAGTAATAGACAGTGCAAACAAACATCAGATATAGAAACCGATACAACAAGAACTTTATTCATCGGATCCCCAATTATTCAGTTGAAAGATTTAATTATACAGCACCTGTTATTTTCAGAATTCGAATTGATTGACACTCTCAAATCTTTGTTCACATCTCTGATAGCAGCTTCCAGGTTCTTTTAACTTTAGGCCTGGAGTCTCACACTTCATTTGATATTCACATGCGCAACCACAAAGACAAACTGGCATAATGGAAAGTGCAGTGCTTAGTATAAGAAACATAATTGAAAATAACTGATTTAGCAAAAAAAAAAAATAATTGAAAATAACTGAACCACAGTACAAATTTCAGAGCCTGTTACTTCTACCAGCTTGTTGTTTTTTCTTTAAGGGAAATTGCACTTTCCCCTCTTTAACTATTGGGTTTATCTCAATTTCCCCTTTTATCTATAAAACCAAACAATGTCCCTCTTTATGTATTGAAAATATGCAAATAACCCCCATTGTCTAATTTTATATTAAATTCCAACAAAATTAACAAAATATATTTATTTATTTTGTTACTTTCTAGTCATAATACTCAAAATCTATCATTATATATTAATATACTATAAAAATATTTTTTTATTTTGGTTTGGATTTAACATAAAATTAGATGGTGGGGGCTCTTTGCATATTTTTAATACATAAGGGGGAAATTGCTCAATTTTATAGATAAAATGAGAAATTGAGATGACTCAATAGTTAAAGAGGAAAAAGTACAATTTACCCTTTTCTTTAATACATGTGTGTCTACACATTTGACAATATTGAACTCGGATTTCTAAACCCCACCCTCCGTATCCAACCCAGTAAAATGATGGGTTGGTTTGACCTGCCGACCACACGGGTCAACCCGTTTTCCTTCTTTTTTGTGAAATTATTAAACTAGTGAACTATAAAGTTAATTATTGAGATGTTAACCTAAAGGATTTATGTCTTATCTAACTCCTTTTTTTTTTTTTTTTAAGTAAATTTGTTTATTTGTTCTCTAGTTTGTATTGAAAGAAACATAAAATGAATATGTTCACATTTCTTATTTAGTTATTTTAGTTGTAAAAAAGTGTGAACCATACTAGGACAACTCGTTTTATTTTGACTCTTGCATGATCCATGCCCATTTTGACCCATACCTGATCAAATCAAACCCAAACCCACGGACCAGCTAGGTCCTTGGTAAGTAAATTTTTTTTTTTTTAGTACAACCAAAGTTTGATTTGCTACACTAAAAGGGCTTCTATTTGCATTATATATGATCGCACAAATGCCAAATCACAACTAGATAATAGATCTACCACCGAGGGTGGTGGTCTAGCGGTAAGGAGCGTATTCCTAAGTGGTTTGGGGTGTGGAGGTCCCAGGTTCGAATCCCGCAATGGGAAGCGCCTGGGATTAATCCTCACAACCCCCGCTCTGGACCCACTAGTGTCCTCGTGAGGCTGGGATAACAGCTATGGCTCACCAGTTCCCTCTGGACCCAGCGGGTAGAATGCTACTATGGTCACACCCAAGTAGGGAAGCCACTCTAATTGCCCCCTCCTACCTTTTTTTTTCTCATAAAAAAAAAGAAAAGAAAAAAAGATCAAGTCAGACAAATGTAATCAGGGATTTACACCTTGTACATCCACATTGTATTCATTTTTCCCTGATCTTTAATAAACTTCTTATTACTTATTAAAAAAAAAAAAAAAAAACATAATAGATCAAATCAGACAAATATTGAAACAGGTGAAGCCACACCTTCCAGGAACATAGTAATCAAGTCTCATGATACGTTGGTATGGGCACTCCTGAGTCTTCTGTCAGTTTTTTGTAAGCATTTTGCACTCTTTGAGTCACAGGCCCAACTTGTCCATTGCCAATTATGCGCCCATCTATCTCCACAACCTGGAAAAGGAAAAAATTTCATCTATGTTGACCCAGCACAACTAATCCCATGAAGTGTCAAGTTTATCTTGGATAATAACATAAATATAAAGCTTTACCATGATTTTTATTTCAATAAATAAGTAAAATATAAACTAAAATTATGCAAGCAACATTGGTGCAATTTGTTTTTCGAATGAAACTTATGTATTGAACGAAGAGAAATCTGAACTGCTAGAGGCCTAGAGCATCAATTAGACAACAAACCTACTTAATACAACAAAGCCAGCACTAGATTCCATAGTCTTAAATAAACTATGAGTGGCATAGAGTTGGGTTTAAAATGAAATTATCCAATCCCATCACTAACAAATAGGTTGGAAATGGAAACAAAGATCCCATCACTTATTATGTGATTGACACATGAGCAGTTCTTAGTCGAGAACGTTTCAATATTTTAGGAAAAATTGCACTTACAGGTGTGAGTTCTCCCATTGTCCCTGTCGTCCATACCTGCAAAGTAACGGTCTGGCTTAAAATAAAAACATAAATTTGAACGAAAAAGAAGGTGGAGATCTAAACTAGAATGAAAAGTTCATGAACAAGACGTGTGCATTAATGATTTGTGTGCCAATACTAGGCAACCATTACAATTAAACAAGCAATTAATGGGAATGAAACCGCTATGCAGTTTAATAGGAAGAAATCTCATAATGTAACACTAACAAAAGGAAAAAAGTTGACATGAACACTAGTTCAAGAACAAATGATCTAGATGAGTAATCAAAATATGATGTACATTTTAAGGAATATAATATTGATGGCTAGTTCAGTAATCTAGTGACAATGGTCCATCAATCATTAATGTTGATCTGCATAGAGATTTCTTGCATGATGCTTCTGATACTCAATTAACAATCAAATAAATAATAATATTTGCTTTGTCGAAATACCAAGACACTTCTTTATAAGTTTATAACCTAAATAATTTTCCTATGAATTCTTTGTAAATTACTAAAGTTCTTGGTCAAAACTTCTTATGGTACTTAACAACAGAGATTCCAAAAAAACAATATAAAAACCTCATCTGCAGTGTGGAACTCTGATAAGCTGATTCTTCGCTCCACTAGGACCAACTTTTCCTTTACCACAAGGTCCATGACCTGCAAATCCAAAAACAAATGTGTCAGTTCAATGCCAAAATATCATGGTTTACCAATCAAACATGTATTTAGGACTGAGGTTGAAAGATTATTATCTCATCTATTTGGGAAAGAGGAAAAAGAAAAGAGTCAACACCTAGTCATGCAACCTGTTAATGTCATTCTATAAAGTAACATTCTCCCAAAAAAAGTATTCTTTTGTGCTCAAACAGATGCTCACAAAGTTTTCAACCATAGAAAAAGTATAAAATGTTGAATATAAGTATTACTAGAATGTTGAATTCAGAGTCCAATAGCATTAAAAACTTCTGCACTGCATATATTGTATATGACTATACCTTAATTCAAACTGAAATTTAAAGTGAAGCATATCCACATCTTTTATTGCCCCCATCCATGTCTATATCATAATGGGTAGCATTCACTAGTCACCCTATAATTATACAGTTATAAATTCTTTTCTTTTTCCAGACAAGATTGAGATTAGCTTAGCTAAATTCACATTCACCAATATAAAGGTATCATATGTTAATTTACTTTGCGCAACTACTCATTTCCTATTTAAGATTTTACAAAAGGAAGTTCAAATTTTCATGGAGCACAATAAAATTGTAAGAATGGGAAAGGAAGAATACACAACTTACAGTTGCTCGAGTTATGCCAGGAAGACAATAATCAGCATGAGGTGTCAGAACATGACCTTTCTTCACTAAAAACTGCATGATTAAACAGATAAGACTTTTTCAGTTTGGAAGTTAACTTTCAAGATACATGCAAAGACTGTAAGACTGCCTCATGTACATGTAGATCTGAACCCAACTGTAGGAAAAGCATAAGCTTACAATATTTGTAGCATTTGTTTCAGATACATAACCATCCTTGTCAAGCATGATAGCATCATCAGCCTTTGCATTATTACCTTCTATCTGCACCATACCAGATTACTAAAAATCAGTTTAAATCAAAATGCAAGAGAAAGACATCCATGAAAGTGACGAATACCACCATCATATCACATAAAAAAAGTAAGGGTTACCACCATGCTCTCATATACTGACCGAGTCCTGCTGTAAACTCTCACAAAATTCAACTCTCCACCCTTTGGTTTATAATAGGAATACTGATGACCAAATCATACCGTATATGTCTACCATTATCTTCTTCTTGTTTTATGTTGAGAATAGGACAATACCTTTGCAAGTATGTTATTGAGGAGGTTATTGTGGTGAATCTTTGAATCCAAATTCTGTTGATAACAGCAAAAATCCAGTGTTAGTAGGATGAATTCAAAAATACAGCAATCAAATAAAAGCTTTGGTAGGTTTGAATTATGATTGTTCATTGAGAATAATGAATAATGCATACTAGCAGAAGAGAACTAAGTTGATAAACATAAATCAACAATTTAAAGTGAGCAGTAAAGCATTTTCCTAAGATAGGGCATCTTATTAAGGAGAAATCGGTTTCATAATTTTCTGTGAGATTTGATGAGAATTTTTTTTTAGAGCTACAAGGCTCTTGGCGATAAGGATTTTTTTTTGTTGACATTGTGTGGTATTAAATGGGTAATTCCTAAGACAGCAATCGATTGGCTCGCTAGTTGTCAAAGGAAGCATGATCTGACCACAAGCTATGAAATCTGGAAGGCTATTCCATTATGTCTTATGTGGATTGTTTGGAGATAATGGAATAACCAAACATTTGAAGGAGTAAAGCTCTCAGTAATCCACTCAAGTCTTTATTCCTGAGAACTTTGTATGTTTGGATTAAAATATCAGCCAGCATAGTCTTCTTCCTTTGTAGAATTCATTGATATTTTAAATTTCAGCTTGTAATTTTTTAGGACTTGCTCTAGTAACTTCCTATGTACTCGAATAATATTCTTGTTTGAATTATGTTTAAATGATTAAATTCGTCATTTCCAAAAAGTTTAAGCTTTTGGGACAAGTGGTAGTTTATTATGGTATCAAAGCAAGTGGTTTTAAGTTCAAACCCTGATTTCACTCTACCTCCCAATTGAAAAGTTAAAGATCCCACAATTTATCACTTCTCATATCAATAAAATTATCTTTACTTATCAAAAAAGGAATCTTACATTTGGGGAATTACGACGTGTGGTAGCAGTCACCAGAGTTATACCATGTGTATTATCATAGACAGGGGGCTTCCATTCAGGTAGCACTGCATTTTCAAAGAAACAATAAGTATAGCATAAGAAAGCCCAGCATTATAACAGTAAATCTTTTGTTACAAAATGATTATTGTACCAAAATTGACAAATGAGAAGGGTATAAAATTATTATCATCGAATTAAATCTAGGTCAGAATCCTAGAAGAGAACCCCGACTGGACCAAAATTTCAGGATGTTTTCTACTTCCCTCTAGTCAGAGATGCAAAACACTTCAACAGGTTTTGGCTACTCACAAAAGCAACCTTGAGCAATTCAAAATGCTACATATACGGTTGTGTACATATCGGCCTAACATGCACATTTCTGCAGGAAAATAAAGATTGATATAGCAGTATCTCTGTTATAATTGTGGAGAACCATGAATTCACTCTTACCAATCAAGGTGCATCCATAAAGATTGAATGCCGGACTCATGCCAGAAGTAACCTAAAGAAGACAAGAATATTGCAAATCAATAAAGAAATAGATTGTGCCAGAAGGTTAAATCAATAAGATATGCACTTTTATTTATAAATTAGGTTTCTGTTACAGAAACATGAAGTGAAGAAAATACACCAACACAAAGAGAGAACAATTATTTTAGTGAAAGAAAATATATTCACAACTGTTAAAGTGGCATGTTGTAATTGGAGTATAATAAAATTGGTGTCAGTTACAAAGTCATGTTGCACCAATTACAATTTGCCACCTTAGCTAGTTCTGAAAAAGTAGTGTCCCTAGCATTCTCAAGAGAGAGTAAACCTTCTTGCCACGAGTTAGAGATAGTCGGATATGTGAATTATCAAACATTCCATTCCTAATGAGAGTAGCGAAGATGGCTTCTTTGACCTGCATTCATGCAATGGTTACCAGGATGAGAGAAGCAACTTTGTGGAAACTACATGCAATAGCAAAGGGAGAGAATCTCTTTTGCACAAGACCCAATAGAGTCAACCATACAGGACAGAAGGATGCAGTCAAGGCATTAAACAGATTAGCAGACATAATAGAATAATAATCATCTTCAGACTCTCACCTCTTCGCGAGTTGGAACATTGTTGAAAGCCAAAGCCTTCGCTGAGTCAAACAACCTAATGAAAACAAAAACACATAAAAGATTTCAATAGGCATTGGTGGTGAAGGAGCCCACTATTCAAGATGGAAAATTTTGTCTCCAATCTATTCATAATTTCCAAGATACAAATGAGGATGATGAAGATACAAATGTATATGGTTAAAGCTTTTGGAAAAGGAATTTGTAGAATCTAAAGTTCCATCACATCATTACATCAGAGTAAAAGGAAGTTATCTTCCAACTAATGCAGCCGGCTTAGAAACAACTGTTGAGTATGTGCAAGGAAAATGCAGGGAAGAGAGAGAGAGAGAGAGGGGAAAAAAAAGGTTTATCAAGATGCATGATTCTTATAAATTCCACAAGCTGCTCATGCTCCCAAATCCTTTTCAACAGATATTAGATGGAAAAGTTTGAATCTTATGGATAAAGTGATTATTGTTTCAATCAATTGCTTGCCTTCTCTAAAATTTATGTTTCTGTTGGAAAAGGATTTGGGAGCATGAACTTCAATTCATTTGTCAAATTCGCTATAACAAAAAGCATCATTAACATATTTTTACTAGACATCGAGAGACACTAATCATTTTTCACAAGATCGATTCATACTTGTCATCTTAATATCCTGCATACAGGATTCATGAACTTCAGTTTTTTTGTTGAATTGGCTAAAACAAAAAGATCATTGATATTATACTAGAACAGTCTGAACCATAAATCAAGCACATCTTAGTAATGTATCACCACTATGCATCACTTTTAGTCAAACTTCTCTCTTTTCTTTCACTAACCTGTCTAAATGCTCATCAAGCTTAAATATCTTCCCGCTGTAAACTCGAAGACCCTCCCAAACAGAATCACCGCCTTGGACAACCGAGTCAAACACAGAAACCTTATACAGGTCACAGAGTAAGAATGAGAAACCTCGAAAATCTGTGCACTTTAAACACATAAACTAAAAGTTCAAATACACCGACTAGCAGATCCTAACATGTCCACCTGTATATAAGTACCTTTGCACTGTCACGGGGTAAAATCTCATCACCAACCCATGCAAGCAGCTTCTCATTTGCAGGAACTGGAAGATCAGGTGGAGGTAAGGAGGACTTTAGAAGGGATGAAGTCTGCTTCACATGGCGCCTAAGCGTGTTGTACAAAGGTAGACTTTGTTCCAGTAATTCATACAGAGAAAAAGGAAATGGCTGAAAAAGATTTATAATTAGAGCATAAGCTCAAAAATATCAGAAGGCAAAGCCTTAAATATCTATCAGCTTGAATACTTGCTTTTGTTGCTTTTATCTATCTCAATCTAGGAAGAATTTAATAAAAATTCATAGAAAAATCTCATTTGCTTGTAAATTTTTGTATCAGAAATATAGGCAACAAACCACATACCGCAGGATACTTTCTTTCTTGTTCAAATCCTTTCGATTTATGTACACTTTTATACCACCATGGGGCCCAAAGGCCATCTACTGGTTTTGGACCAGCTTCCCATCTGAAAATGATTGGATCGTAACTTGTCATGCACACATTGAAAAATCATAATTTCAGGAAAAGAAAGGATTAACAATGTTAATGTGTATGCAACATAAGCTTAACTAGCTAGATACATTAAACAACAAGTTTGAGGAACTAATGGATGGATTTCAATGGAACTCAAGATTATAAGAAACAATTGATGTAAATGTTAATAATGAAAAGAGATAGTATGGACAAGAGGAAGGTGAAAAAAAAAGAGTTGCAAAAGATAAGGACTTGGGACTATATTAAACATGTCCAAGAGTGTAGTTTAATGGCAAAAGAGGATTGGCATTACCAACCGCAAACAGGCTTTTAATGAGTTTAATTTACAACATTTTAGTATTTTCATGAAGTTCATCTAGCTTTAATCACAAAGAACAGTTATAGTAGACTAGGTAAAACTATCAAAATGGAGGCTGTCAAAGCTCCTGCTTCAATCCTACATCAAACTCTTTGTAATACCTGGAATATTCTCCTTTGTACATTCTAGTTTGTGTTTTGCTTTGGTCTAGCTTTGATAGGCTAGCTGTGTGGGGTTCACCTAATTGGTGATCTTTGTTTTGTATTCTTTGTTCTTTGGTTTTAATAAAAGTACTGATTTCTCAAAAAAAAAAAAAAAAAACTATCCAACTCTCAAAGGGAATAGATTTTGCATACTTGAGCATTGCATCTTGAAAGGGAATTTCCAAGTCATCACAAAGACCACGTAAAGTAGCCTGAACATCAAAAAGATCAATAAGAGATAAATATAGGAAAATAAAGATCTGAAAGATTGACTAAGGACTCAACAAATAAATGAATAGTAAGTACTGGATAATGACAAAAATGTGAATATAAAGTGATTTATACAAAAATAAACACACACACGCACACTGTGTTTGTGCGTTGTGTGTGTGTGTGTGTGTGTGAGTGGGTGAAGGAAAGTCATAAAATTAGCTTATTTCCAACATCACATGAAAAAAGGCCAAACCAATATAATTAGTCTAACCTCATTAGGTGACGTAAGGCCATGCTTTAGCAAGAAATCCATGTTGGATTTCAAGTCTTAGATATGGTCTAGATTGTTCATTCACATAAAGCCAATGCCTTCTTTTCATATATCACATGGAAGCGGCTCACATTTTGAAAAACACAACCATAAAATACACGTAAAAATTACAATTCTTTCAGTAGAAACCTCCATTATAAATGCCTAGAGAACATCGTGAAAATATCATGCTCTCACATCCAATGCATTTAACAGCTCATACAATCATTAAGTAAAAATTTATAAACATGATATCTTCAGATAAGCCACAATTATTCTTTGATAGCTGACTAGATTGCATGCCTTTATTATTGTTGCATGGATGACCAATGAGCAAGAAAAGTGATTCTTACTCAGAAAGCATTCTTTAGGTTATCACAGAGTCAATGCTTTTCTTGAAAGAATTAGGAATTGTCAAAGGACTTCAATTCCATAGCATATAGACAATATGCAAGTCCTTCATGCAAAAATAAGAATAAGGTTTTTGTTATTTGAAGCGAGAAATAAATAATACCAAAGCTTAATAATCCACCTGGATTTTCTTGTTTAAGCATGATTTCAATTAAATAAGAATAAGCATAACATTTTCCATGGGACCATTCCAATAATAACTTAGAACAGCACTCACAGAATTCTAGAATAAGTAAAAGTCCATAAGCAATGTGTAATTATGTTCAAACTTTCTGCAGAGAAATCGCTTCATGAAAAATCATGTATAGTTAGATTGCTATAACACCTCAGGATCACGCTTAAGATCTGCTGCATCAATGACTGGTGGGGCCCTTCCCATCTCACGGAGCTCATTGTATATGGAGACTAGGTCTGCCAAACCTAACTCAAGAAAGGACGGAGGCACAACCTTGTCAAAGGATGGCTGAAGACACATACCAGATAGAAGATACAGTAAATCTGTCAGTGGCTGGAGGAATAACCAAAACCAGAAATCACAAACTAACACGCACACACACACATTCTAAAAAAAGGGGTATACCAAGCCTATATTATTAAAAAAAAAATATATATATATATATATATATATATATTAAGCACTACTTGATTAAATCTCTCAAAGATCAAGCTCATTGACTACATGCAGGCTAACATTTACATATAAAAGCACAAGGCTATAAATTATATAACGAAAGGAACTATTTGCTTATAACATTTGCAGATTGCAAGGCAAATGACCAATAAATAAATTATACAAGCATCTTACCAAAATATCAAGGGGATTTCGAATCAATATAAAGTGCTTTCCTTTCTTCATCAAATCATCCGGCAAACCAAAGAGCCGTTCTTTTGCAATATGCTGTAAACAGTGAAAGTAATTATAATTTTATAAAAATCATGAATTTGAAATTGAACTATTCTAGTTATGGAGGCATGGTAGATTTTTGGAAATGTTTTAGCTTAATTGCAAAGTAAAGAAAAATCTTAAGGTAATGTGAAGTTTCATTTTATGTACTAAAGTTAACCAGAAAGGACTGAGACCTTTTTTCCATAGAAAGTCAACACATAATGATCTCTACAATATGTATCAGAAACCTTGAAAAACTAGTAATAGTGATCTAAGAAAGAAGATTTAATTATTTCGGCTCCCCCCCCCCCCCCCAAAAAAAAAAAAAAAAAAAAAAAAACCTTTAAATTTTCCATCATTTCTCACCAAGATTAAAGATTTTACACCAATTATTTCCCTAAAACCCAACTTATAAACCCTAAACCCTTCATCCATTAAAAAGTATCCAAGCAGCCCAAGAATTCAATTTTACTATTCTGGGACTATTTACTGCATCCAGAACAGCCCCTGATTTTAGCCTTCCCTCACCATATTTCAAAATGCAACAACAAACCTCATCCTTTACTTCCCCTAGTGGAATTCCAAATTTCTCTAAATGTTGCCAGCCTTTCCCACCTCAAAAACCTGCTCTTAAATCCTCATATAGTTTCTGCCCAGATTTTTGCCAATATCGCCCAAAACCCTGCAACTTTAAAACTTCAAAACACAATCTTTCCCCTAAGTTTTGCAATCAAATCCAGGAAACATCCTGTGCCTGATATCCTACGTCAATATGGCTAAATACATGCATTTTTCTGTGCATGTATGTTCAAGATGTCAAAAGAAATTGTAGGAATGTCATTCTTGCATAATGTGCTTGTAAATTGTAATAGTTAGTTTGTCAACTACACAATTTTTTTTTTTCATGGATTTTGCACATCCTTAAACAAGAAGTAAAATCAATTAAAAATCTTCAAACTAATTACAGAGAATTATCATTATTCCTATTAGCAAAAGGCAAATTGCGTGGACAATTATTAGCTCAACAAAATAGTAATTTTATCAAGATTTTACCGGGGAAGAAAAATCATCCCAAATACATTTAATAATGAGAAATCATATGATAAACTAATGCATTCTAAATTAATCATGGAGAAGCTTGTTGTTTACCTTACAAAACCGATACTTCTTTCTTCCGGGGCCAAAAATGACCTCTTTGACAACCTTATTTCCATCAGTCTCCTACTCCAATCAAACAACATGAACTTAATTTGCATGTAAGAGAAAAGTAGGTTAATTTGTTGACATACAGCAATGTAAGTCTTAAATTTCCTTTTCTGTTTCTTATTTTTTTCCATTTCATATAGACCCTGGTTTTTATCACTCGTGGTAATCAAACTCATTTCAATGTAGCCAAAATCGGATTTGCACAAAAGGAAAAAATTGTTTGATGAACAAGGACCACTCAGTCCCGGGACAAATGTGGAGTGTTTCATTAACATACCATTTTGGAGAGTAACTCCTTCCTGTATGGCCTATCAAGGCCTGTAGCCCGTAGGAAATATGCATAGAGGGGTTCATCAAGCACTTCCATGTCATTTCTCTTCAATAAAACAAAAAGCAAAACCTTAAGCAAGTACATTATAAAGAAGAAAACATGTTCTAATTTTTCAGCAAGCATGAAGCAGAACTACAATATGTCGGCTATTCGTCATGGCCTACAAGACATTGGAATAAAATGTGCTCACAAGGCCCTCTCTTAGTAACTACCATCACTAGTCCAAATCATGTCTAATATTCTACAAAATGATGAATAATCAGAACCGAAGATGAGAGAATGTAACATCAAAAGCACAACACATTTTTTTTAAAAACAAAAGTTCAGCTGTGGGTCAAAATCAATATGGAAATATGTATTCTAAATCACTTTCAATATCAAAATTCTAGTCAAATTATCTCAAAATTCCTAAAACATCAATTTCATGCTAGTCAACTTACAAATAATGCTCATCATAATTGTCAAATTTTCATGAGAAGAAAATGAAAAGTTGATTTCTTTAATCAGGAGTTCCAACTATACTGAACCCAGATGTCAAAAACTAAAATTTTGTACTAAAAACCCACCAAAATTTTTATTTTTTCATTATGCTACACCAAAAACACACAATCAAATTTCAAAAAAAAAAAAATGTGAAACCCAATTGACTTTAGAGCACAAGGCTGATAAAACCAATACTCAATTAAAAAAAATAATGATAATAAAAATAAATAAATTAAGTCCATCTTCCAACTCAACCAAAAGAACACAAAACACTGCATTGACTTGCTTACTTTTCTTTTCTTTTCTTTTTCATTTTCCAAGCAACCAAACAGAGAGTTAACTAGAAATGTCAGAGAAAGTTAACCTGGGCAAAAGAGTACATGAGACAGGTACTGAGTGATCTTGGAGCAGACCATGAGTGAATCACCTCCACTTCCATCTCTTCCCTTTGCTCTGACATTTTCTTGATGATGATATTTTATAATTATATATGTCTGTGTGTGTTTCAAACAGAAGTACTTGTATTTACTATAGTAATGGCTTTCATCTACATGAAACGGTTCTAAAAGCTGAAAGTAAACAGAGTTTATTGCTTGTGGGGCTTGCAACCTTATACACGTATGCAAACTTTTTTTTAATAATATTTTACTTTTTTTTGAATAATTCATACTTTTGAAGCTGGATGTTTTTGTTAGAGAAATCAAAAGGTGTTAATTAGTTAAATTAGAATGCTCTGGACTTTTTATTTCTTTTTGATAATTTAATGATTGGAAAACGAGATTTGAATATTGGTTTGTCAAACAGTTGAATTATTTTTTTGCTCAAAAAAAATTTTGAGTTACTATAACGAGTGATTATTTAATACTCAATATGTTCACAAGAAAGTTAAATTAGTTTGTAGTTAAACTTTTTTTTTATTTTTTTAACCTTAAATATTCATGTCAGTATTTTTTAAATACGCATACCACAACAAATCTTATGGGAACACGTAACACTCTACTAATAACATGTATCAAAATAGACGTAAAATTTTACTTTGAGAAGATAATCTTATTTCATCATTTATATGAGAAGAAAATAAATATGCATTTATATTGTTTTGGCCAAGAATTATGGTGACCCTACAAAAAGTATTAAGGATATAGTTCAGGGCAGCTTGAATCTAGGTCTCCCTCTTTCTCCGGTTAGAATGGTTAAGTTCTGACATATTATTGGGCAATAACATGATGAGATGGTTTCACATAAGAAGGGACAAAAGAAAGGACAAAAGTTTTGTCAGAGACTCAGAATATATCATTCAAAAGTGCTTCCAATCAGGCAACCCACAATAAAATGATTATTAAATGGTTATGTAGCAAACAGTCTGAGTAATATTTTAGTGTTTTCTCATACAGCTCTTTCTGACTAATAGACGGCTTTTTAGGGTGATTTCAGTATCCTAATACAAGACTTTAAGGATCAATGTAAAGTATTAGTAATTTATATTCCTCAAATAAATTTAAAGAAAAATGATTTTAAATCCTATAGTCCAGAGAGTATAATAAATTAAAGGATAAATAATTCTCCCCTCTCTTTAGGTTTGATGGAATAACAATAATCAATTTAAAAATGAAAAAAAGAATGACAATAACCTAAATCGAGTGAATCGAAAAAAAAAATCTCATCATTGAGATTTGAAATATAGTTGTCATTTTGTTACCAAACTTAACCTAATATTCCATTTAAAATATGAATCTTAACCACGGTTAAAGTAAAATAGGTTTTTTATTTATTTATTTTTTCAATCTTTTTTCCAACAACATTGATTTTTTTTGTCTTTCTCTCTCTCAGAACCCATAAAAGAATCTTTAATAAATAAATAAACGATTTTCTATAGAATATTTCATTAGTCAACCTTAAACACCAACTAAAGTTATATGGGGTCAATTCTTTTAAAAGAATCTTTTTAAAAAATTACAAAAAGACTAATGACAGTTATTTTATTATGTGTGACTGTTTTTTCGGTTTGCTTTTGGGGGTTAGTCATTATGTCAAACCTCGAGTGAGAGAAGTGTAATTTATCCCAAATTAAATTGTATATTAAAAAAAGGGTCAACGTTGGTACTACCAAGTGTTTGGGGAGCAGAGATCCTAGATTTGAATCCCGCATTGGGAAGTGCTTGAGAATATACGCCCCCACTAAGTGCTCTCGTAAGAGAGCTATGATAACAGGTTTGGCTCATCGGATCTCTTGGGACCCAATGGGTAGGATGTTACTATAATCACGTCAAAGTAAGGAAAGCCACTACGGTTGCTCCCTCCTTCCTCTTATTTGTATAAATAAAAAAAATATTTAATCATCTTTAGAAAAAGGTTTTGATTTTAACTAAAACTTCTAATATTGGCCAACCTTGGCTAGCATGTTTCATTTTTGTTACTTCAGTTTAAGATTATATTGAAAGTTTGGAGGAAGAGAGGATAGAACTTAAAAATGAAGACCGAAGAGTAGAGTAGATACTCATTTCCTTTATTTTAATATTTTCAAAAATTATAAGTATGAGAAAGGAGTAAATACATTGTCCCTTGTTTGTAGAAATTGCAGGGAGAGGATAATATATGCTTGAGGTTGATCGTCATAAAAAAACTAAAAAAATTAAATAGAAAGTACATCAAAAAATCATTAAACTATAATTCATTTTGCTCCAAATTTGGATTTTGAAAAAATAAATCTAGCCAAACCCCTCAAATTAGTGAAATTATTCAATACATCCAATGTATTATACCTTCTTCTTACATAAAAGTGAACTCCACGTGAGATATATAAGACTCATATTTATGTGAGAGGAAATATAATACACCGAGTACTCTAAATAATTTCTTTTTAGAACCCTTTTTGCTTCTTCACATAAAACATTTAAATATTGGGAATTGAATCTCAAACCACCCCCCTCCACCTGTTCCTTTGACCTTACTCCCCCATCCAAATAAAAGCCTCTGTTTTTTTCTTCCTTTTTTATTTTATTTTATTGTATACATAATTGGCTAAAAGTTATTCTTAATTACATTAATAATTTTTTTATACATGAAAACTAATCAGTTCCAAAGACTATTTCAAGTTCGACTTACTTGCCACTTGCCAGCCTTCAGCAACTTTCTCTATTAAAATAATTAAGGTTAGCATATATATTTTATTCCAATTTCTGTTTTCCTAATAGCAAATGTCCAATCAAGTCTATTTTCCTCCAAAAACTATTTTGCTAGTCTGCAGAAAGAAGCCATTGGATCCACCAACCAGTAAAGATTAAAAATCAAATTATAGGTATAGTAATAGCACCACCCGGCCCAACTACTTACCAAAAAGAAAAAGGTATAGCATCCTTCCCCACCAGCCTTGATGTGTACTGGCAAATGGCAAGCACAGCAATCTTGTCCAACATGGAAATATCTGCTTTTAATCCACTATTTTCTACTTTTCCTTGATTAGATTTGAATTTAGAGTGATTGCTATTTGCAAACTAGTGTTGTTTATATTTTTAAATTCCTTTTTGTCAAATCAACAGTGAATTATCAATCTTATGCACAACCTTTTGCACAAAGCATTTTCCTTTTGCCAATATCATCCTCATCCCAAGTCATTAACACTAGTCTAAGTGCAATGGAGCAGTCTAATGGACATCAACACAAAACTGTTGTTATTAGGATATTGGCATATGTGGATTGCAAATAGCTGAACTGATAAAATCTTTTATCATCTAAGGGACTTGAGTTTAAATCTTGTCTACATCAAAATCCAATTAATGTCTTGACTTAATGATAAAGAGCAATCATCATGAAATAGATACTATAAATTCAAATCTATTTTATCTTTAAAAATAAAAATAAAAAGATATTGGTATCTTACTTTAAGCAAACAAAAAAGAAAAAAAGAAGAAGAAGATATTGGAATCTTTTACAAGTCTAACAAGGCTGCAGCAAATCAGAATAAAACAAAACTTGTTCACATGACTTGGAAAGGCCAAAAGCTAGTGATAATGTCAATGTAGCAGACATATTAAAAACAAGAGTAAGAGAGAGAATAAAATGGAGACACAAACACAAAGTTAATCACATGAGAGAACAAAGAGCCGCACATTGGATCTATCATATGACTGTATGTAAGGAAGCAAATTTAGTGCCTTGTGTGTTTCAGTTAGGTCTGTAATGGTAATGTTAGCCTGGTCCACCAGAGAAAGAAACTGATTGAATGTGTCAAAATTGCGAATAACAAAAGCAATATAAGCCATTGGACCTTTGCTTGACCCAGGATTTGAAGTGCCATTACAAATTATTTTGCCTCCACTAGCATCAAATCCATTGCCATTAGCAGTAGCATTAGCATTACCGTGATGAGAACCATTGACTTTACCATCCTTATGTTTACTATCCAACCAAGAGTCCTGGAAATTGTCATTCCGCTTTGCAGATGACGGTATCTTCTTGTTTAAAAGAATGGTGAGTAGTCGAACAAGATGTGGGAGGCATACTGGATCATATATAACATCGGCACCCAAACTGCATAACAAGGAGGGAAGTAGCACTGATTAAGTATCAAATAGGCTATTTTTTTAATAATTCGATAGTTATAACAATGGTAAATGGAAGATTTGAACCTTGGTTCTCCTAGTAAAGGAGACCAAGCTATGCCACTGAGCTATAAGGCTCTTGGTGATTAAGTATTAAATAGGCTAACAATCGAACAAATTAAATTGCAGCATTTGGCAACTTGACCTCCCACCATGGAATCAGAATTCCAAATCACAACTCTGATGTAAGTCATCCAATCGAAATTGCCTTCTATTTGACATATATATTGGTAAATAGTGTGATAAGCACAGAACTCAGAAAGTCCATGAAATCGCAAAAAACACATAAATATTATGAATACTCACATAACATCTGGCATGAAGTCTTGGAGCACATTTTCTGATGCAGATTCCCAGGGCAGATGAATGCATTTTATCTGAGATTTATAGTATGTTTCAGCTACAACTGCTTTACGTCCTTTCTTATGTGATCAATAAGATAAGGTATTTGTTTCATTGTGACCATCACTCACCGTACTTATCCAAAGAAAAAAAAACCCATCACTCACCGTATTCGAATCTTCAGAAGTTCTTTCTTGCCTATCAGTCTCAATGCTGAAGTTGTTCAACTCCAAATTAAGCTTCATGTTCATCAAAGTTGACAGGCCACCATCACTTAGTATCACCTGTATCAAACATAAAATTTTTGAGGATGATCAACCAATTAGAAAGTTTGGATAATGTGTTGGTAAAATACGTCTTCTTATGGATCAGAAGGACTAAAATTACCCACACAACTTGAAGAGAACACCCCCCTCCCTACCGACAAGATTTGAATTTTGAAAACATACCTTGGAGGCTTCCACATGTGCAAGACAAATGCCAACCAAACCAACACCTGAACCAACCTGTTTTTGAAGTTTTGATCAGCCAAAGAAATAAGGAGAGAGAGACAGAGAGAATCAACCATTCAGAGCTATACACATAGACCAGCAATATGAGGGGAAAAAAAATACCATGCACATGAAGAAAAAGAAAAGGCAAAGACTATATCGATGCAGTTCAAGTCATACAATAAAAGGGGAAAACTAAGTTTAGATAGGAAAAATAAATCTTTCCTTGATGATCTGACGATAGCAAATGACAATCTCACAGATTTAGTATTACAAGTACAAGCAAAACATCAACTTATTTCTAGATCACTCGTGAAACTATAAATGTACAGAAAAAATTTGTAATTTCAAACAGAATAGACAGATTCTTGAACAGAGACCTTACCTCAAAACATGATTTATTAGAGAATAATCCTGGAAAAGAAAGTATGAACTCTGATAGAAAAAGACTTGAGGGCCAAAGTGAACAACTGCATAAACCAAGCTACTTCTAGTTTAGATTAGTCTGAAATGTTAAGACAAGTAAATGAAACAACATATGTTGTGTAAGACACCAAAACCATCACACTGACAAACTCTATACAACTATTACTTTAATAGTGATAGATAAATGAAGCGCAAATTTTTTATACAAACCGTTTTGGAGGAAAATTTGTCCAAGCCACTACTTCGTGCTTCAAATGACCATCCACATGTGTTTTTATTTAATAGCCACGTACCTTATTTAAATGACTTAACAATAGGGTTAGGAAACTTGAATTGAAACCTACTTTAAGGACTAACCTGTCAAACTTATATCTCAATTCTTCCATTGAATTGCGAAAATCTGTACTACTAATTCTAACTACATAGCGCAGACCTTCACCACAATTCCTTTTCATTCAGTTAACCAAGTACAAATTCACTATAATTGAATATGCTTTTCACAGATCTTGAGGTTTGATAATTGTTTATAGTCAATTGGTCTAATCAATAAATCCATCATCAATTTTAGTTTTGCAGATAGCACCTAGAAGACAGAGATATCATCAATGAAGCATACCCAGTATCTCCTTCAAGCATGTTGAGAGAACACTGTAGTGGGACCACCAGTTTCCTTGAGTTAGGACAACTTGGTAGTCGAGCAGAACCTAGAAGTACCAAATCATCCACAAATCTACATTAATGCAAACAAACTATAGAGTTTATAACAAAATAACTTGATTGAAAATTATTACCATCAGGAAAAAGAAACGAAATGTATTTGCAGACTCTAGCATTTCCTTTGACCACATTATCATCCTAGCAAACAAAAGATCTTGTCAGACCAATTCAAGCAGGTAAGTCATTAGATAAAAAAAAAAAAAAAAAACAAACAGAAATAATTCAAATGACAACTAAGTTAAGCAACTCCTCCAATGACCAGAAGTACCTTCAATGAAGTCATGTAATAAGCATAACGTTCATATAATTCATCCAAAACATCATCATGGTTCAGCTCTATTTCAGCAATAAGCTTCTTCAGGAAATTCTTCAAGTATGGAGCATGAAACTTGCCAGCCTGCATTGACCATTTGACTAAACCAACTTTGTAATAAAGAAACAATGCACACTAAGGATTTGTTTGCAGCTGATAAAATCCAGGACAAAGACTTGTTTCTAATTGAAGACCTCATGAAAACAAAACTTCAGCTCTACTAATCCCATTCATTACATAGAAAACCATCTCCGTCTTTGAAAAACGGGTTTAGAATAACATAGAAAACCCAATTTCTTCAAATCTCCAAAGCTACTTCTTTGCCTACTTATAGTTTCAAGAGTGGTGACATGTATATACAAATTTTACTACATAACCTTTACAAACTAATGTGTCACTAATCACAAAAAACTAATTCAAACATTCATTCATCATGTTTTGAAATCCACCAATCACATTCATTGCCACATCAGTTTGTAAACCTCATGTCGTAAAATTTGCAGTATCTTAACCATTCCCCTAGTTTTAAACCCAAATCTTCACTAAGAAAAAGAGAACTAAAACCCAATCTAACCTCATAGATCTTCATCAATTTCCCAAAGAAAAAAAAACTTGCTCCTAACTATGTTCCTTTCTTTACAGTTTTGCCCCATTTTTTCAGCAACTAAACAAAGATTAACAACAAAATACCATTCACATAATAACAATTAAGCCACCAAATCATAAAAACAAACAAAGTTACTAACTTTATATTCAAATACATAAAATAGAAGGTACAAAGTTTCTGTTTTTTTATTACAGCTCTGTTTAAGCAATGGTCCCAAATGAACCTCTGTACTCCCTCAGTAACCGACCCTCCACCGCATACCCTACACAAATCCAACAAAACAAAAAATCCATACAATGTCATACAATTCCCATACTGTTAAAGAGAGAGATAGAGGAACATGGAGACGGCGCATGTTAGCCACATGCACCACGATTTGCTAAAATGCGCCGCCGCTAGTAAATTAGGATTTTACCGGGACAAGGCGAGTAAGGAGTTTGTGGGTTCCATGGCGAGGAAAGCTGAGACCAGGTGAAGGAATGAAGGGGTAGAGGGATCGAGCTCTTGGTCCGCCATGGCTCAGATTCTAGTGTTGAAATGTTAGGTTTTTTCGGGGTTTTAGAAGTCGACAGCTTTTTTTATTATTATTATTTTATTTAGGAAATGATGCCCATGCTACAAGTCGTTTAGTGGGGGTGAATTTATTTTTATTTATTTTTTAAAATTTGTAATTCTAAAAAGGTTAAACTATTGTTTACGTCCCTAATATGATGAAATTTATGTGTAAAAATGAACTTTTTTAAAGTTCAGGAACGAAAAATAAACTTCTCAAAATTCAGGGACGAAAAACGAAACTCATGTATAATTTAAAGATGAAAACAATATTTTGGCCTTTTAAAAAAGAAAGATAAATTACTCTAGATTTCGAGTATAACACAAAACTCTCATGTGATAATGTTTTATGCGGAAATAAACAATGATGGGCATGTATCATTGCATGAGAAGCTCATTGTTTATTCAGTTTATGATATTTTCCTAAATCTTAAGGTAGATTATTGTAATTTTTTATTATTAAAAAGAAAATTGTGTTGAAGACTCTTAATTTGATCCATTTTGGCGTGCTTGACAATTAGATAGATCATTTTGCTTAGAAATTGAAAAAATCTATTTTATGTTGAATATTTAGTTTTATGAATTTAAAAATATACCACTTCATTTTAAATTTTTTTATTTTTATTTTTTATAATTCATTAGTTACAAGTTACAACAATGAGAAGAGAGAATTTGAATCATGGTTTTCCAAGTAAAGGAGACTAGACAATGTTATTGAGCTGTAAGGCTCTTGTAAATATAAGGCCCGAACATTTATCATGACATAATTTATTTTGCATTTAAAAAACAAATAGGAAAAAAAAATTCTAAAGAACTTGTGAATAGCATAACAGATTTTAATTTCTTTGGGTTTGCTAAATTTGTAAAATACAAAACTTGTTCTTAATTTGTTATTTTTATTTTCAATTTTTTGTTGTTGCTAATATTAGAGTATACACGAATAAAATGGTAAATCATAATTATGAGTGATTTGGACAAATTGTATACATGCCAAAATTAATTCAACCTTAAACTAATTTTTTATTTTAATATTAGAATGTAATTTATTGTATAACACATTATTATCTCCATTTGAAATTGATCACTTTCATGATTCAAATTATATATTACAAATATAAAGGTGTATTCAATGTCACATCATTTAAAATTTTAAATGATATGATAATTTATATACTGTTAGATTCAAAAAATAAAATCTTAACCATAAAATAGACTCTTTCCATTTCAAGTTCAAGTTAAATGGAGTGAATCATGTTCCATATTTAAGAATAACTATGATTAGATAGATACCTATGAAACTATGATTAGATAGATACCTATGAAACTTTGCTACTTTAGTTTAATATTATTGAAGTTTAAGATACTGAATTGTCCTAAAAATTTGATCTAGTAAGAAATGGAGCTAACAATGAGTACCAAGCTTACACAAATCACCAATGATTGGGGGAAAAAAAAACTAGCAACCAACTACAGCTAAAAGAACCACATAGTTAATCAGCATGGAGCTTCCTTGGGATTCAATCTTGTTCTTGATGTTTGAGACTCTTGTCTCAAGTAGTCAGTGAAATCCTTCTATCCGGGTTTATGATAAACTCCATCCTCCGGCCTGCAAGCCCCCTCTCTAGCTAGACCCCATAAAAATAGGTCTTCATAACATAGTTTTTCATACATATAAACATATCTGTACTTGAGTTATTTCGAAATAATTAACATCTGGCTCTTCTGCTTCACTATTATCAAGCATAACCCAAATGGAAAAATCGTGTCTTCTTGAGCTTAAAATTGATGCCTGAACTTTATAGTTCTGCAGAAGACAACATAATTCCAACACTTTGTTCTTGGCTTCTTGTCCATCGCTAGACAACACATATCCAACACTTTGTTCTTGTCCAACTCTAGAAACGCTAGAAATCTCACATCTTTTGCTTCGTTTACTTTATGTTTGAGAGTTTCAGCTAGTTGAAGATTCATCTGGTCCTCTTTTTCAAGCAATCCAACCTCTGATTTTAACATCATCCACAAGCTTTTGTGTTTGCCATTTAATCTGTGCATATTGTACAACATCATCATGGGATGCTACCCCCCTACACAAGGAAAACAAAATATTTAAGCAAATTAAGAGTACAAAAATTTAGCTCATGAAAACCAATCCACATATTAGTGAAAGGAGAAAACTTGAACATACTAAACTGAGAATTTTACAATCAACTATTTAACATAAATGGAGGCATGCATATACACGCTAAGAAGTTTTTAAGAAGAAGAAGACGATGATGAAGAAGGTACAAAGAATCACTGGTGAGTGATCAGTACAAACATTGAAGTAATTGTACTCCATTATTTGACATGGGCAACTTAGTTGATGCCTAAACTTTCAAGTTTTGCAGCAGACAACATATACCCAACACTTTGTTCTTGTCCATCACTAGAAATGCTAGAAATCTAACTATAGCCAAATGTCAATTATCAGCCCTCTTTCCCCATCACTTACTTTTCATCACATCTTTCGCTTCGCTTACTTTCCATTTAAGAATTTCAGCTAGCTGAAGAATCTTCTGTCCCTCCTTTTCGAGTGATTCAGCCTCTGTTTCAGCATCATCCACAAGGAAAATAAAAGATTAAGCAAATTAAGAGTTCTAAAATTTGGCTCGATCAAAACCAATCCACATAGTAGCGAAAGAAAATATGAACATACTAAAACCGTGTGAATTTATCTCATCAATACACCCTACCAACTACCACCTATGGAGCATTAAAAGTTTCATGCACAAATAATTTGATGGTGAGATTTGTTTCTAATGGAAAATTTTTGCTAATAAAGGCCTTTCTTTTACTTCTGGCTAGCAAAGCTTGAAGCCAAATGGTCAGGAATTACATCCACGGGTGAAAATGCTAGGCTCCATCTGGAATGCCTTGTGTTCTGCTACTAGTAATCTAAGGAAAGGCATGACTCATGGATCAGCAGTTTTGGTGCACTTCAATTAGCAAATACCATTCCGTGGACATATGCATTATATATCCACATAATGGGATGAATGGACATCATACATGCAGTGATCTGTGAGATAAACATATTGACCCTAATCTTAAGCCAAGCCTAGATTCATGCAACATATCATTTACGGGATTATAAGCCCAACCCAATTTAAATTCTCTTCAAGGTTTCTCTGCTCATAAATCTGTCCTCTTCAAGTATCACTACCATAGCAATCCATCAAAATGTAACAGAGAGAGCCAAACAATCAAAAAGAAATGTAAGAGAATCAGAACCTAAAGAATTTTGAACTAAATAAATTCATTCCAGACTAAAAAAAAAGGTTTATATATATACCTCTGTCCGCCTCTTCACCCCCTTCATTTTCCCCCTTATCGTCTTTGAGTCTCTCTCTTTCTCCGAAACGAAGATGTTTTCTGCAATTATTGATTTGTGCAAAACAGCCTTAAAGTGCTTCAAGGATATCTCAATGCATCTGGTGAAAGGAAGTATGGAATCTGTCTTCTGACACTAAACAAATCTGGAATTTATTCACTCACCGGATAAATTTTTGGACAGATAATCCCGTCACCAGAAATCTCCACATGAACATGTTCCATCTTTAAATAAATGGAATCTGGCAGCATCTCTTACAAGTATCTCTCTCTGAGTTATCTTAGAAATATATTTAGTGGCATTGTGGCAATCCCCACAGACCCTAAGGTTTTTAAATACTCGTATAGGAAGGCCAGCAGGAACAAAAATCAACCCAAAGGCAATCGCAAGCTTCTCACTGTGGTGGTTAAGCATCTTCATCTTCTCTGACTTGTCAACATCATGAAGAACATAACTCATATCTGGTACATAACCCTCCTACTCTCATTTTGCAATATAATTTCTCCAGCTCAGAGTATATCCGATCTGAAAATGGACTTGACTTGTCATCTGCTGAGAAAATGTGCACTATGTTCTTATATTTGATCCAACTACATCCCGGTTCCTTCCTCACTCCCTTAACTCTCATTCCTCTTCTTAATTGAGCCACATTGTCCCATTTCCCATTTGCAGCGTAAATGCTTGAGAGCAAGATATAGCTCGCTGGGTTTTGGGGCTCTAATTCTAGAAGTGACTCAGCCGCCCATTTCCCAACTTCCATGTTACCATGAAATCTACATGAACTCAGCAAGGTAGACCAACCAATTGCATCAGGATGGAAAGGCATCTTATTTATAAAAGTTTTTGCTTCTTCTAACCTCCCGGATCGGCTGAGAAGGTCAATCATGCAAGTGTAGTGATCTGGAAGCGGTGTGATTCCATGTTCTTTTATCATTGATTCAAAGTAGTGACGTCCTTTCTCTACTAACCCGGCTCTACTGCAAGCTGAAAGAACGCCAATGAAAGTAACTCCATCAGGTTTCAAACCTTGGGCTAACATCTTTTCAAAGAGATCAATTGTCTCATTTGCATCTCCAAATTGGGAATATGCTGAAACCAACGCAGTCCAAGAGACTTCATCCCTAAATTTCATATCATTGAACATTCGATTGGAATCTTCTATGCTTCCACATTTACCATAAAGCGTAACAAGTGCATTTGAAACCGTAATAAAAGATATCAAGCCAGAAACAAGAGCGTGAGCATGAAACTGTGCACCCTCTTCTAAGCTTGCTAAGTTTGCACAAGAGCTAATTACACTCCCCAGAGTAAAATCATCTGGCTCAATCCCATTTCTCTGCATATCACGAAAAATCCTAACAGCTTCTTCACTGTACCCGTTTTGACCATAACCCACTAGCATTGCAGTCCATGAGACAACATTCTTAAAGTTCATTCTCATGAAAACTGTTTCTGCAGATTTTATACTTTTACACTTGCAATACATGTCAACAAGAGCACTAGACACAAAGATATTATCCTTATAATCAGTCCTAAAGATATAAGCATGAATTTGCTTGCCTCCTTCCAAGGCCAATAGACCCCCACAAGCAGTCAACACACTACCAAAAGTAAATTGATCCATATCTAAACCTTCCAACCTCATTTCTCTAAACATCTCTATCGCCTCTCTACCCAACCCATTTTGTGTAAGTCCCGTTATCATTGTTGTCCACGAAACTGAATCTCTTTCCTTCATACCCTGAAATAACCACCTTGAATCTTCAACCATCCCACTTCGCAAAAGCCCCGTGATCATAGTATTATACATAACCACATTCCTCTCCGTCATCTCATCAAAAACCCGCTTGGCATCATAAACTAACCCCAGTTTTGAGTACATGTCAACCAAAGGACTCCCCACAAAAACATATGAGAGGAACCCAAATTTCACAATGTGCCCATGAATCTGTCTACCTAAATCAACACACCCCTTATTCGAAGACAGTATAAGCATTGTTGAAAACGTAATCCGATTCAAATTAACAGGTCCTTCCTTCAACATCCGCCTATAAACCTTCACCGCCTCAACAAGAGAACCATAGCTTGCATAACCGGAAATAAGCGAATTCCATGAAACCCCATCTTGATTCGGTATTCGATCGAAGAGCTCTTGCATTTCCAAGAGATGACCCCGTTTCGAATAAGCTGAGAGGATGGTGTTCCATGAGAAGAGGTTTGGTTGGAGCATTTGATCAAACACATGGCGTGCATATTCAATGTTTCCTAGTTTACCGTAGGTTATAATGAGATTGTTTGAGAGAAAGGTTTCTGGGTCTGTCAAGGTTTTGATTATGTGGCAATGGAGCTTCTTAGCTTGGGTTTGGTTTCGGGTTTGGCTGCTGAGTTTCAGTAAGGCACAATAGTAGTTGGAAGACATAGTCATCGTTTCAAACTATTTGGCTGGCGGCAAAAAAGCGTTGTGGCTTCTATGTTTTATGAAAGAGAAAAAAATGAAAAAGACAGAAACTTTGAAGTTTGAACATGTTACATTGTAGAAATCAAATCATCATCATCATTTTATTTTCATATTTGGTTGGGGTCAATAGTATAGAAATTCTTTAAGGCCTAGTAATAATTATAATAGTAAAAAATCATATTTAAACTAAAAATATATTTCAATAATATAAATGAAATTGAACAATAAAATAAATAATAAAAATTAAAGAACAAAAATACTTCAAAGTGAAAAAAGCATATTGGATAATCACCTGTCTTTTGGTCCTTTTGTTATAGTAGTGTTATCTAAGACTTTTTGTATGCAGAATATGATGATGCATTAATATTTGCAATGAAAAATGTTATGTGAAACTGTTTAATCACTTTACATGTGACTTGACATTTTATTTAAGAAAAAAAAAATTCAAGCACCCAAAAATGTTTAATCAATTCTATAGTTTCCAAAAGAATTAGGTATGGCATATGTTTCTTTTTAAAAGAAAAAGAAATTTCAAGTCACATGCCAACTAGTTAAATAGTTTCACATCAACATTTTTATGTTGTAAATATTAGCACATCATCATTTTTCGTACAAAAGGTCACGATATTATAATAGAAAGATCACATCGACACACTTTCAGAAAATTTAGGAACTAAATTTACATGAAATTTATTTCAAATACTATATTGAAACTTTGTGAATTTGTCAGGACCAAAAGTACACCTTAACCTATTTTAATTGTTTATATATATTTATTGCCATCTCCTAAACACATCTCTCTCTAATCTTTGTTTCATTAGTGCCAAAGCTACCTAATTAGGGATGACAAAATGCCTCTACCCCACACAACGTTCAACTTGTCCTGCTCCACCACGAGCGGGATTTCTCGTCTCAAAGAAAGGACAAGGAACCCATGATCCGACCTTGTCTCATTACCATCACTAACTGTGTTATTGTTGTTTCTATGTGAAAGTGATGTTATACCAATCACAACTTGACCACTCGACAAGTTGTGAGACAATCGTGAACTTTTTATATATATGACATACACATATATATAAAACTAAAATCTAATTATCCAAATTATAGAAAGATGTTAATAGGTCAAAAAAAAAAATCAAAATTATAAAATAAAAATATGAAAATGTTGATATGTTTACACAAGCAGTATGACATGGAACTAAAAATAATATTGATCTTGAAAATTTATTCTCGTATATTATAAGGTACCTTGACACAATAAACAACATAATGTTAATAAAACTATTACAAGAAACCCATGCATTCACCCACCCATTAGGGAAATATATATTTTTTTTATGACGTGGGTGTTAGAGGCTTCGCCCTGACTCTTCCCAAGGGCATATGTAGTCTCCCAATCTCACACAAACCAAATAATTATCGGGCCCAATGGCCTTGGGGAGTTGGGGGTGGCCTTAAAGGGATCCTCTATCATGGGAATTAGAAGTTTAGAACACGTAACTTACACTTTCTTAGGTGTATATTACGGCTCGTCCTACCACTCAGCTACCCCCCAATGGGATTGAATAGGGCAATTACATTAAATAGCTATTTAAGAACATGAACAAATATATACAGATGAGGGACTCGCATCATCTCTTCATGGCTAATTTCCTATCAACATCAGACAAAACAATCTCTTGACAACGTACAAGTCCAGCCGCTCCACCATAGCACAGCCATCTCTCACTACCCTTGTTCATGTTCCACCTCACCGTATGCATTGCTACCATTTTAGAAGGGAAAACTTCACGAGTCTGAGCTTCCACTTTTCCATTTTCTTTCCCCTGCATTTTTGGTGGCTCTTCATCTTTGCAAACCAAGGCTTGGTCATCTTCTGGATTGTTTTTATTGCTACTTCTACAGTTTGGTCTCTTTTTGCTCTTGGGATATGTCAATACTTCCTCAGGTTCCGATTCAGTACCTGAGCCATTGCCATAACAAAGGGCTGCAACAAGATTGACAATTGGATGAAGCTTAGAGGATAAAGAGAAGCACTGAGTAGCTTATAAAATGCATGTGGTAATGTAATTGCCAAAACTTACCTAAAGTTTGAGCTTCCGTATTAGGACCTTTTGCCATCTTATCCTTTGCTCTTTTCATCTGTTGTGTCTCAGATGAAAACTCTCGCATGGATAAAGGGGTGTCCCCACTTTTGTTAAGTGACTTCTTCAATGGGCAAGGGGTATTAGGTAATGGAGTGTTGATTGTGATAGCTGATTCCTCTTCAGTTAGTGACCCACAAAGAAAATGAGGGGTCTGATTTCGTGAGTGATCTTTGTCCACTGCTTTGCTTGTAAGCTGATTAAACACAACACAACTTAGCATCAGCTTAGAACTGCATACAGTTATTATGAATGATATTTATAAGCAAGGGGTCCCTTTGTGTTCAACCGCCTGGCCAAAGCATGAGTTGTTGAGCACAATCAACTGGATTGTGGATAATTTACAGTGCTACGAGACTCCCTAGAACATGAGCCCCACTCAAAAGATTGTTGATTTGAATTATCATCATGATCAGAAAAAGTTGGACCGTTTTAACTTGACATGTTTTACTGACACATTCTAAGAATGTCTCTGCCCTCCACTACCAAGAATAAGTAAGAAAAAAAGTTGGTCCAAAACCCACAAGAAATGTCGTATTTTAACATTTTGATCTCTTAAGGAAGAAAATTATGTCTTGGGCATATATCCTAGAACGTCGAAAACATGAATGTGCAAAAAGGTGCTATGGGAGGCAAAAACCAAAAGTTATATAAGTCAAGGAAGGTACCCAAGAGTGAAGATTTCTTTGAATGGAACATACAATGCAACAAATATAAGAAGAAGAATCTTAGTAGGTGAGATCTACAACATGAACAAGCCAATGAGCTCTGGCTCAAATTATACTTCCTCTCTCACCCCCCCCCCCCCCCCCCCCCCCCCCCCCCCCCCCCCTCCCCAACCAAAAAATAGAGTGAAAGAAAAGGATGAGGGTTCAAGACCCACTTAGTAGTTAGTACATGTGCAACTTACCAATTAAAAATAAAAAGAAAAAGATCCAGAGCAGGAGCTAAAACTCACCTGGAAACGGAGAACAGTACCATCTGCACTGCAATATGCAACCATGCCTAACATTTAAAATCAAAATTCAATAGTTGGTGGATAATTGATACCAAAAATTAGCAGTTCAATTGGCCTAGTTCAGAGTTTTATGCATAACTGGAAGAGATGATATATTTCCACTTGAATGATCAAAGGTGAACACTATGACCATCCACCCACTATAAAATTTACTTTAGATGACAACATATGACTCTGCAATTTTGCATAAAATTTATGGTTAATGATCCATTATTTTGCTTGAGTAGCTTAATAATTATACCAGAAGGGAAAATCCAGAAATATTCATAAGCCATTTCTTAAAGGAAGGATAACAATGTATGTATTCTGTAGTTTCAATCAACTGATGCATAATTTAAGCCAGGAAACATTCTATGGAGTGTAGAACCTAAAATATACTAGATAGGGTTCTTGGATCTAACAATCTAAAATTTATATACATTCACAATTCCAATTGTAATAGATTTTATTATTGGTAAGTTGCACACCCGATGGGTATTGAACCCACGACCTTACTCTCTACGTATTCTTACAAGGGGAGCAGTTACCATTTGAGCTAGAGCTAATTGGCAATCAGACTGTACTAGATTAACTTCTTAGAATCTGACAATCTCACTTTTTAAAACTGTATGAATGCAAAAATTAAAAATGAAATGAAACAAATTACTAACAGTGAGAAATTAAAGCCGATCAAGAAATAATTTGGAATATAAAAAAGAAAAGGCTAATGTAGTATTGTTTTAAGCGTGAAAACTGAGCCAGTGTATTACCATAATCTCATTTTTGGCTATGATACAGGCAAACTTTACCAGAATCATATACAAGCCTATGGGAGGTACCTGTTAGTCGTGACACTTGAACACTCCAGATGGCAAATGATGAACAGTAATAACTGTGCAACCCTGGTTTTGTCCCAACAAAGGGTTTTCCAGTGACAGGAACATCATATGCAGCCTTAACCAAGCTGAGGGTTCTCATTGTTCCATCATCAAAGGATAGAATAACACATCTAAAAACATGAAGAAATAATGCTTCCAAAGTAAGGAACAATTTTATGTAAGAAGCCTAATTTGTGTTGAATCAATCATACACCACCTTGGATCTGGCAGCCAATCCAGACTATATATGTTCCTTGGCACAGGATGGAGTTCCCACAAAGGACGGAATGGATCACTGCAAACAATTTTAAGGTCATAGCTCTTGAGTATGGAATGCCATTATACCACTATTGACAAATTAAATATATCAAACTCCAAAATATTAATCCCAATTAATTACCCAGTCCCCATGTATATTTTGAGATACCCTGCCTTCAATGCTTATAGTAAATGACCTTACAAATATCAGCACTTCCTCTCCTTAAAAACCATGACTCACGCAGACAATATATGAAAAAATATACCATAAATGTTATGATGCAGGTAATGAGAAGCCAATATTATTTTTAAGTGTCAGTGGCAATTATGCAAGTTTATGGTTTCTGGACATGGGTCCATTGGGTGTTATTTTGGGGTTTGACTATTTTATTCAGTTTTATTTGTGAGTTTAGTTATTTTAGTTTGGGCTTAGTTATCAAAGCCCAAAGAGTCCGAGTTCTATTAGGGTTAGGTATTACCGTATTAGTCATCTATTTATATGGATGTAATGCTTTCTATTTACTACAGAAGAAGAAGAATTTTGTTAAATTTTCAGAGGCTATGAAGCTTATTTGAGGTTTGTGAGATACAACCTTCTATGAGGTGTGATGCTTAGAACTAGAAGTTTATTCTTTTTCTTTTCCATTCTTAAATTTCCATTAACTTAAAACCTTGAAAGCACTCATCATGGCACTGTAAAAATGTCTCAGTTAATTTGTTAAATTTCCAGTAACAAGACATTTTTACAAATCATGTCCCATAAGAACAATCCATTATGTAAGGGCCCACCCAATCCATGTGAGTCACATTTAGGGTCACCATGCATGAGTGGTCTAATTTTTGTCTTGTTGGATTGTAAAGGCAATAGATTATACGTGATTATGACATAAAACAAAAGTATATTAATTATGGTATTAAATCTAACTGCACTCCCAATATTCATGGGTCGTTATAAGGGCACACAAAGACATTATTTCTCCAACCCACAGAAGCCACAGCATAAATGAAATTAGGGTTCAATGTGCTGCAGATTGTGGTCATATATTACTCCCCCCTGACAATTTTACACATTAAAATATATCATCAAAATAAGTTGAAACAATATAAACAGCAAGTTTGACTAATTCAGGGACTATGATTTTCAGGTTACAAGAAACTTTTATCCTTTGAAGCAAAATCATACAATGAATGTTTGTGGATCGCAAATCAAATTGGTCAATATAGAAATTTTTCGAAGTTTCATTTCTCAAGAATGCCGCTTTATGTACTTCAAAAGGACTTACCATAAACCAAGCACACACAATATGGGTATATCGTGATTACATATAACAATTTTGACTTAAGTTCTACTTACCCAGATATTCTAACATTTTTTTGCAATTAAATTGAATCGTATACAATTCCAAGCATCTTTATTCAGACAAAATGAAATGTGTGCAATACAACCATCAAAACTTTGAATTGGTAAAAGCATATGGATGAGAATGTAAGCAAAAATAATGAAAACAGAAGAGGCATCATATGTACCGTAGGTCCCAAAACTTTAGGCCTCCATGTCCAGCAGTAACTATAATATTTGAAATCTCGGGATCACTGATAATCATAAACAACAGCAAGTTATATATTTCCATTGAGCAATGTAACAGTAATAACATCTGTGCTTACATAATAATTTAGCCAACCACAGAAAGGAGTTTTTTAATTGTGGATAATCTTATCAACAAACATGTGACTCTAGTGGATAATCTTATTACATCATAATAACAATAAAGTTGCTTTGTTGCTCCATTGCTGAAGAGTTTTGGTCTTTTTCCTTTACTGTGTTTGTAGTTTGATGGTTGATGCCTCAAAATGTGGTTGATGTGTATTTTAGTTGGAAAAACCAAGGGATTGAAGCACTTCTATTTGGAATGCAGCTGCCTATTTTCTTACATGGATGATTAGGAGGGAAAGGGGGAAAGGAGTACTATCACATCATGGTATTGAGCCGACTGCTGTTGAGCCCAAATCATTGTTCTCGTAGACTCTATATAAGTGGTCTATTCCTTTTGCAAGGTTTAAACTTATTTTGTAGATTATATTGATTTCTTAAATTTTCGATTGTAATTATTTTGGGGAACCTTTTGTATGTATCACGAATGCTTGAATTCTCTATTCTTTCTAATGAAATTTCATATTACTCATCAAAAGAGAGGGCGAGGGCGAGGGGGAGGTGGGAGGAATCATCCAGTAGCCATATTTTCTAATTTCTTCCAACATTTCTTGGTTACTTCTCTTCATACTTTCAAAAAATGTCACAGAAGTTGCAATGCAGGCACTCCAAAATAGAAATCAACAGCATAAGCAAACTTTTTTAGGCAAGATTGATTCCATGAGCAACAGTGGTCTTCAATATCACAAGTGTTAACCACCAGCCAAATAAAGCCAAGTGATTTTAAATTTGCTAATTTGCATTAAAAGTCACTTGTAATTTAAATTTTATAGAGATTTATGTATTAATAATCCCAGGCCAATTCCTTCTGCCTTGTACTCATCTACATTCAAACTCAAATAATAAAGATATATTGGATTCAAATTAAATGCATACCATAGTTCAGATTATCACAAGATAACATTTAACACTATTCAGATAAAATTGTTGGTCATACACACCAAAACCGCAGCTAAACACAGAGAAAGAGGAAAAAAACAATTGCACATGATTTTTTATTTTTTGATAAGTAACAATTGCACATGAAAATTATTCTCTTCAAAGTAAAAAACTAGACTTACTGGGTTCCCCAAAAATTCACCACCATTAAGATTTCACACCAAAGATAATCCTAGACCTGAATCTTTTATAAGATGAGTAAAAGAAGAATTTAATAAAAAACCATGGCATCACTTATGATGCCGGACGGCTATTGAAAGGGGGGGATAATAGGAACAAAAGAACAAACCCTAGGCTTCACCACCTTAGGGGTGCCTGGAATCACCACCAAGCGAGAGAAAATCTTTCTCAAAAATAATCTTTATTCAAATTCAACTGTCTAAAACCATTCCTGGAGTCTTGTTTAAAAAGACTTCAGAAATACATCAAAAAGGAAATAATCAATCAGGGAAGATACAATCCCATAAAATAAGAAATCAGCATAAACTACGAAATCAGAATAATCAATTAGGGAAGATACAATCCCATGAAATAAGAAATCACCATAACTACGAAATCAGAAACAAGTCAACTAAAAAGTGGGAAATAATCTGGTGTGATCACTGGTGTCCGCACCAACTCTCCCGGGGTGGAGAAGACTCGACCCTGTCGAGTAGAATAAGATGGTCGTCAGTCAAACAGCAAATGAATCGTCGTCGTCCAACCATAAGGTCACAGGAGGAACTGAAGGTTTCTTCCTGCGTCCGTAAACTCGTGTAATGGGAGGGCGATAACTCGTCGATGGAAGGGCATCAATGCGGCTCTGGTAGTACTCCAATAGGTCTGGGTCGAGCTGCTGTAGGTCCTCTCTGGCAATCCATGTACAATCTGACTCTGGTCGTCCGTGCCATCGAACCAAGAAACGCTGAACTGTTCCATCCCTGGTGAAAACAACCTGCTCATCCAAAATAGCATCAATAGATTCTTTATGTGTGGGTGGGATGTTTGGGGGGATGGGTGTCAAAGTCAGGGCTAATGGTGGGGGTAGGGGAGGGCTCAGTAAATGGATCATCAGGAATGGTTGCTGGACCTTTGTAGGCTATTAAGTCCTCAATATTAAATGTTGAGCTTATACCATAGTCAGGTGGGAGTTCTATAACATACGCATTAGAACCAATCCGTTTTAACACTTTAAACGGGCCAGCACTACGGGCTTGCAGTTTCTTAACGGTTCCCGAGGGAAACCGTTCAGGCCTAATACGAATCATGACGTAATCTCCTACAGCAAACTCTAGATGTCGTCGACGGGAATCAGCCTGAACCTTATATCGTGTATTACTCAAGTGAATACGGGTGCTAATGTCCTTGTGTAAATCATGGACGTGCCGAGCGAAGGCTTCAGCGGATTCAGACATGCGAACCTGTGGGGACATAGGAAGGAGATCTAAAGGTTTCCTAGCTTTGTAACCGTGCACAACCTCAAATGGACTCATGCCTATGGTCCTATTGACAGAGTTATTGTACGCAAACTGAGCTATAGGAAGAATAGAGTCCCAAGTCCTAGCATGGTCGCCCACAAGGACACCTTAACAAATTCCCTAAGCTCCGATTGACAACCTCAGTTTGACCATCAGTTTGGGGGTGATAAGCCGCAGAGAATTTCAACTTTGTACCAACTAAGTGCCACAAGGTTTTCCAAAAGTAGCTCATGAACCTAACATCTCTATCGGACACGATGGTCTTAGGAAGACCATAAAGTTTGACAATCTCGTCAAAATAAAGCTTAGCAATTTTAGAAGCATCTGAGGTCTTGGAACAAGGGATAAAGTGAGCCATCTTTGAGAATCTATCAACCACCACGAAAATGGAGTCATGTTTCTTCAAGGTGCGGGGGAGACCTAGCACAAAATCCATGCTCACATCTTGCCATGGTCTATCAGGAACGGGAAGAGGGGTGTAAAGACCGACGTTCTGCTTACGGTGTTTGGCCAACTGACATTGACGACAATGCCCAATTATCTTTGCAACATCACGCTTAAGGCCTGGCCAATAAAATTGCCGCTCTACCTCCTCAATGGTCTTATCTCGACCGAAATGTCCGGCAAGCCCACCCGCATGCAATTCCCACACGAGGAAATCTCGTACTGACGTGCGGGGAATGCACAGCTTGTTAGCTTTAAATAAGTAGCCATTCTGAATGGTATAATCCTCGATGGTAGGATGTGGTGCGCTACTTAGGGTTGCATGGACTTGTCCAAAGTCGGGGCAGGATTCATACTCATCTCGAAGTCGTTCAAATCCAGTAATGTTCGTGCTCATCATAGAGAGTAGGGTGACTCGACGACTAAGAGCATCTGCAGCCTTGTTCTCAATCCCAGCTTTATGTTTCAAGGAAAAATTGTAGCGCTGCAAGTACTCGACCCAGCTAGCATGTCGAAAATTGAGCTTTTTCTGGGAATTGAGATGGCGAAGGGCGTCGTGATCAGAGTAAATGACGAACTCCTTAGGCAGGAGATAGTGGGACCAGTGTCTTAAGGCTTGTACGACTGCGTAGAATTCCTTATCATAGGTGGAGTACCTCAACTTAGCATCATTCAACTTCTCACTGAAATAGGCTATTGGGTGACGCTCCTGACTGAGTACCCCGCCTATGCCTAAACCAGATGCATCACATTCTACCTCAAAAAGTTTGGTAAAATCAGGTAAGCGCATTACAGGCGCTTCAGTCATCTTCTTCTTTACTTCCCCAAATGCTCGAGTAGCAGCTGTAGACCACGTGAACTCGCCTTGCTTCATACAGTCAGTGATGGGAGCCATTATGGTACTGAACCCGCGTATAAAACGCCGGTAAAATGTGGCTAGACCATGAAAACTCCGGACCTCATGGATGTTTTTAGGCTCAGGCCAGTCAACTATGGCCTTGATCTTTTGAGGGTCAGCAGATACTCCTTCAGAAGAAACCACAAAACCTAAGAAAATGACCTTATCGGTGAAGAATGAGCATTTCTTGAGGTTTGCATATAAGCTTTCTTTCCTTAGGGCGGTACAGACTTGCTCCAGGTGGGTCACATGTTGATCTTTGGACTTGCTATATATGAGGATGTCGTCAAAGTATACCACGACAAATTTACCCATAAAAGGTCTCAACACTTGTGTCATTACTCTCATAAACGTGCTAGGAGCATTTGATAATCCAAAAGGCATGACCATCCACTCATACAAACCATCCTTAGTCTTAAATGCCGTCTTCCATTCATCCCCTGGACGGATTCGAATTTGGTGGTAACCACTCTTCAAATCAATTTTCGAAAAGATTGTGGCCCCAGCCATCATATCCAACATGTCATCTAACCGTGGGATAGGAAAACGGTATTTCACTGTGATCTTGTTGATTGCACGACTATCTACGCACATGCGCCAAGATCCGTCCTTCTTTGGGGTTAAGAGTGCAGGTACAGCACACGGGCTCAAGCTCTCACGTAAAAATCCTTTGTGAAGTAAGTCGTTGATTTGTCGCCTTAGTTCACCATGCTCAGTGGGATTCATCCGATAGTGAGGCAGATTTGGGAGGGCTGCTCCCGGAGTGAAGTCGATAGCATGTTGAATATCACGCATCGGAGGTAGCTCGTCTGGGAGCTCATCAGGGAATATGTCACAGAATTCCTTAAGTATGGGCTGGGCGTCCTCTGAGGGATCCTCATGAACAATGGGCTCAATCTCTCGGGCCAACAAGGCAAACATGGGTGCCCCTTTTGTGACCAGTCTTTCGGTCACTTTTGGGCTTATGATGTGCAAGCCTTTCCCTTTGCTCTCTTCACGCTTCTTCCCCTCAGTGATATGCCTTGGTTGCAAGGGGTTAAGCTTGATTTTCTTTCCCTTGAATGTGAAGGAACACGAGTTTGTTCGTCCATAGATCGTGACATCTAAGTCATAGAGCCAAGGTCTACCTAGAATGACGTGTCCTACATCCATTGGAATCACATCGCACCATATTTCATCCTTATATGACATGAATTGGATAGGTAGAAGGCATCTTTCTTTGATGTCTATGGAGGAGGTATCAACCCATGACACCTTATAGGGATTGGGGTGAGGGATGAGTTTTACTCCTAGACGGGTAACAAGGTTTGAAGAGACAGCATTAATGCAGCTTCCGCTGTCAATAATGACCTTACAATTCGTGGAACCGCACTTGACATAGGTGTGGAAGATGTTGCTTCTACGCCAATCCTCACTTTCCTTAGGTAGGGTCAGGGCACACCTGACAACAATTAGTCTTGGCCCATCAGTGGCATCCTTAGGGAGGCTTGCATGGGGTGATATGACTCTAATACATCCTAAGCACTTTGTGTCGCCCTCATAATCATCAGGATCCTCAAGGCATTCGGGTTCATAAACTTCTTCTTCCAAGTCATCCTCACATTCATCCTCTGTAATGAAAAGGGTGCGGTTGGGGCATTGAGCAGCGACATGACCAAAACCTTGACACTTAAAGCATTGGGTACGAGTGTTGGGTTTGGAAGGGTCACGAGCAACTTCTTTCCCTTTAACATCCTTTCCTACGGGTGTCGGAGTTGGTCCGGTCCTAGGAGGCCGATTACTTGAAGGGTGAAGGTTATTGGTGGTTCCTCGAAAGTCCGAGCGTCTCATGAAAGGAGTTTTGGCTGCCAACTCGCAGTTCTTTGCTAAGTCATAGGCTTGGTCTAAGGAGGTGACGCCTCTAATGATTAGTTCTCTCCTAAGATCGTCATTTAATCCTTTCTTAAGCCTACCAAGTGTCACAACCTCTTCCTCGACTATTTGACAACGCCTCTTGTATTCTTGAAATTGTTCAATGTAGTCGATCACGGACCTAGGGCCTTGCCTAAGGTTATCCCACTTCTCAAGAAGGGTACTTTTGTAGGTTGTGGGGAGATAGTTTCGTGATAGGGCCTGCTTCATCTCTGGCCAATCAGAAATTGGTGGTTCCTGTCTCCTCGCAAGGTTATTAGTGATCTCATCCCAGTAAAGTTGGGCTCTACCTATTAACTTCATCTTTGCGAATCGAACCTTCTTATTTTCAGCCCAATTGTACCATTCAAAAAAATGCTCCATTTGACGTAACCAATCAGTAAAAACCCATGGATCTAAACAACCATCAAAAGTGGGGGCTTCTACTTTCACTCCTCTCATCCCTTCATCCTGGTCCCTATGGAAATGATCTTGGCCTCGATAAGGGTGACCTTGACGGGGTGGCCTATTGGGAATTGCATTCATGGCCTTCCTCAGTGTCCTCCATGTGAGGTGCTTCGTTCTGTCTTAGGATGGATGTTGTTAGGTCATCTAACCGGGCATTGGTCCTAAGATTATCTTGTCTAAGCTCAAGATTATCTTGTCTAAGATCCTGAAGGGCCTTTAAGATAATCTCCATGTTTTGCTCCATCGAGGGGTGGGGCTCTGAACTAGAGTGTGGTTCTAGAGTGGACAGGAATATGGGATCTGATACGACACGGCCACTACGCAAGCGCATACACTAGAATAATTTGCACAACTAAAGTAAAGGCTGAATCACGTAGGAGACTAGGCGATGATTAGAGGAGGCAAACGGTAAGCGGGTAGTGCTAGCAATTTAAAATGCTATGGGTGGAACTAGGCAGTCAATGACTCCTACTAACTTGGAAGCTCAACAATTAATACTAAAGTTTTAATAACCTAGAAGGATTTTTTTTTTTTTTTTTTTTTTGGTCGAAAAAGAAAGAAAAAAAAAATTATATATATCTGTGGTGGTGGTAATTTAATAGATGTAAATGTAATGAAACAGTTCTACCCAAAATTCAGGTAGTGCCAGCAACCAAGCAACAAGGATAAAGTATTGTGGACAAGGTTAAAACAACATATGATAAGTGAACTAACAATCCCACAAACACATAAAAATTTATTGATGATATTTTGAATTCTGCAAAATTAAGTTCACAAGTATGGCAGTGCGTACCTTGGCTGAGCAAGTCTAACCCGAGTGGCTGTATCTGAATCTGCCAAAATTACGTGGGTCTCGAATTGGTCTTTGAATCTTCACTCACGTGGGTCCTGTTCTCCTTGGCTATTGTGCATAAATAATTTTTTTACTAACAACTTGGCTTACCTTGGCTGCTGTGCTTTTCTTAACTCTTTTTTTTTTTTTTTTTTTTTTTTTTTTTTTTTAGCAAATACAAAACTAACAGAAATACATAGTAAACTAAAAATAATAATCTCAAATAACAAGCAAAATAGAAAGGAACTCAAAGCAAGGTTCCAATAGAGGGGGTCACGCGGTGGGCTCGCGATGGAGACGGAGCGGCGGCCTGCGGTGCGAAATCAAGGCCATCGGCGCCTGCTGGAGTCGTGAGATCGAGGCTGGTGGTGGCGACGGGGTCGTGGGTGGTGCTGGTGGACCACGAACTTGAGACCGGCATGTGGACTGCGCGATTGACTTCAGGTGGTGGTGATACGGTGGCCTGAGGAGCAGATCGGGATTTTCCTGGGTTTGGGTAGGTTGATAATGGCTGGGTTTTGTTCGGTATTTGAAGATTGGGTGATTGATGATGGGGATTTGTGGGTTTCGGGTTACTACGTGTGGCTGAGGATAGCTTCACAGCCGAGAGCGAAGGGGAATGGTGGGTTTTGCGATGGGGTTTGTTTGTGTGGGGGTATTGGTATGGATGAGTGCTTTGGCGGCGGCTTCAGCGGCGGCGGCTTTGGCGGCGGCACAGATTTCGTGAGGTAAGTAAATGAGGTTTATCTTAGTCATGGGGTTGGGTTGGGAGGTTTTATTTTCTGGTTTGGTTGGGTTAACAGCGGGTGTGGGGATCGGGGTTTTGCTCTGATACCAGGTTGATGCCGGACGGCTATTGAAAGGGGGGGATAATAGGAACAAAAGAACAAACCCTAGGCTTCACCACCTTAGGGGTGCCTGGAATCACCACCAAGCGAGAGAAAATCTTTCTCAAAAATAATCTTTATTCAAATTCAACTGTCTAAAACCATTCCTGGAGTCTTGTTTAAAAAGACTTCAGAAATACATCAAAAAGGAAATAATCAATCAGGGAAGATACAATCCCATAAAATAAGAAATCAGCATAAACTACGAAATCAGAATAATCAATTAGGGAAGATACAATCCCATGAAATAAGAAATCACCATAACTACGAAATCAGAAACAAGTCAACTAAAAAGTGGGAAATAATCTGGTGTGATCACTGGTGTCCGCACCAACTTACCTTTCAAGTGGAGCCCAGGAAAGTGCTCTAATAGGAACTGTATCTGCACTAAAGCAAAGCAGCGGCCTTGTATCTGCGAAGCAAAAAGTGGAAAATAAAGTTCATGTAAGTAATCCACATTGCATCATAATTCCAATCCTTGGAACAATCTTACAATATGCTCATTACCTTTAGATGAATAACTTGCAGAAAACTTCCATAAAGCAACCTGAATGTAAGACAAACATCTTTAGTTGTAATACCCCAAATGAATTAAAATCACAAGCAACCATAAACCATAATCTTTCAAATTAGAGAATTAATGGTTTTAGCTGAAAAGCTAGCATCAATTTAATCGACTGTTATTCATGGCAACCATACTAAACCATAAATGTCTAAACCACATATCGTTTTACTAAGAACACAAACCTATTTCCTTATTCCCAATTATGCAAAAGCTGATTAAGTACTGACCCATATCAACTAGGATGCAATGTGCAGGCAAGAAGAAAAAGCGTGGTAAATAAATAATAAAAAGAACAAGATATTAAAGTGAAAATATTACTGTTCCATCATGGCATCCAGCAAGCAGGTACTCATGAGGGGGTGAAGCTGACCACTCCACTGTCAGAGGGATGCTATATAACAAATGATAATTGAGTGCAAATTAGCTTTTAATCATGTAAATTAAACCACATAACAAGGTTAACAAAGACAGTTTCCCGTAGCAAATAGTTATAGGAACTCGTTACAATTCTACATTAATTAAATATGTCCAGCTGCCTGTAGTAAAAAGGGACGAGGATTTGCATGTTCTTCAACACCTCTACCCCATTCTTTATGAAGGGAGGAAGTGCCAATTGAGCTAGAGCTCATTGGCAAGATAAATTTTTTTTTTATTTTTTTTATTTTTATGATGAAGAACCTCACCAAGGCAGGGCCCTTCGGACCCACCCTTGGGTAGTAACTTTTTGGTCCATTCCAGATAAATTCCAAAGTATTTTTCAAAAAGGTAGAAACTCAAATACCTCTGTATGCCACCGCATTTCAACATTGAGCATCTGAATACAGGCTCTAATTTTACAAAACGGGGATCAGTGCCCTCCTGATGCACAGAAGAATAGATAACTTTCATTGTACGAGGAAGAGGAACCTCCCACCTGCATTGGTAGGTATAATGTTGGCATAACAAGATACAAATTACAGAGTGCAATAAATATTTTAGAACTATAGACGCAAGCAATTGGTGCAGAAGAATAATGTAATATGTGGACATAATCAGAAAAGAATACTGGTCAAAATGTAATTTATAAGTTCAATCCGTTGCAATACACCAATTTTACTATGTTAAAGCAGTTTGATATTCAAACTAGGATAATATTTTAGATTTTTTTTTTTTTTTTACTTACCAATGCCCACCTTTTGACACCTCTACACAATATACTTCCTATCCATGCAAAGTAGTATAATTTCTCAATTGTAATTGCCTTTTGCTGCATTTGACATATTCTTATCAAAACTAGTTTCTGTACCAAGTATATAGCCTTTGTACGCACACAAGCGAATATTTGATACCTCAACATGACAGTCAGTATTATAATATGCATCCTTTAACCTCATAATAAGTTGATATCATAGAACATTGATTAAAAAGTAACCATGAATGTTCCCTTAATAGAAGGGAAAAGAAGAACATGAAAAACCATCTAAGAAGGTCTTAGGGAGGAGACTCTCAAACGAGGAAAAGGATTCAACAACTTCAAAAGAATTTTATTTATTTTTTATTTTTTATAATTAACAACTTCAAAAGAATTGAACTAATAGAAGGGAAAGAAGAAATTGCAAAACCATCTAAAAAGGACTTGATAGATAAGGATGAGAAGCGAAGACAGGATATTCAAGGGAACATGGAAACTGGACAACTGAAGCAGATTTCTTACACTTCCAGAGATCCGCTCCCAAGCAAGACAGCAAGATAGCCCATCCGATGCTTACATTTGGATTCACATGCACTAGAAGGCCGCCATTTGACATCCCATGCAACCTTCCCATTATGAGCTAGGCATAATAAAACTCTTGGCAAAGCAACATCCTTTGAAATAGAGAAACTACCTGAGCTAATTCCTAAGGAACCATTGTGTAACACATTATCACTTGCAGCAGGTTCCTGTCCAGAGTTATGTTGTATTTGATGATTTGTAACAGAAGATCCCATGTCTTCATATTTTGTCAATAACAGTGGACTTTTATTATCACCGTGATCCTTTTTATCACCATCTTCTTGCACAGCATGTTCATGGGCATCCCTAGGAACCCCATCCACAGCATGTGCTTCTGATGCATCTTCTGGGAGTTGAACAGCAAGAGCTTGAACATGCTGGTCGATGCAGTTCAAATTATCAAGAGATTCTTCTATCGGATTTTTCCTAGGTCTTCCTCTAGGCCTCTTTGATTGAGTTGTTATGGCCTCATTGTCTTCGATTGGCTTCTTTCTAGGTCTTCCTCTAGGCCTCTTTGATAAGGTTGACTTTTCTATTGAAGCTGGCACCTCTTCCTCATTCATGCTGACATTTAGAATACACCATATCTGAATGACACCTCTACCAGTAAGTGGGGCACCAATCTTGTGATATGAAGACCCAGGAGGATGAGCAGCAACAGCAATAAACTGGAAAGTAAGAAACCAGAAAGAAGGCAGTCACATAAAAATGATTTAACATGAATAATCTAAATAAATTGTCACAAATTCTATACATACAATCAAACTACACAACAACTAAAAGTCTTATAAAGGAGTATATCTAATTCTTCTTTCTTGTAAACATAATTTGCTACAAAGAAATAAATGTGCAACAATGCTCAACAGGACTAATGTATAACTATTCCAACTAACCATTTTTAGGTCTTACCCATAATATCACAAACAATTGCCTAAATGAAACTACATCATGTTTCTTAAGTGGTACACTGCAGAACCAAAAATAAATAAATGATTTGGCCTTTTTTTTTTTTTTTTTTTTTTTTATTGGTAATGATCAAAGTTTTAATAATGAAAATAAATGATTTGGCTTTGGTAAATAACATTAAGACACATACATCCATAGATACAAAAGAATATGTATGTGTGTGTGTGTGTATAGCCCTTTAATGCAACAGGGAATAATACATGCATGATGTATGATGAAGATTATTATTAAAAAAAAAAAAAAAAACCAAAGCAGAATGCTTTTTTTTGTGGTCAATATCAAAGTCGGATGAACTTTTCCCAAATAATCGTCATGTATCAATCAGGTAAGAATTATGCAAATTGAAATTTTCTAAGCCAAGAAGCTTTTTGATATGACAACAAATTTAGTTGTTAAGGATTCTTATCATCGAATAAAGAGGAACATGGAGGATAAACAGGCTAAATTGTGTTAAGGTCCAATATCTTATTAATTAGTTAATCTGCTTATCATTATCTATTAGAACTATCCAAATGTAGTAAATCATCACAAACAATTCTCAAAGTCAAATTGAATATCTAATAAGATTTACAAGCAATCATAACATACACATTAAACTGTCTCGTAAAGAATCAATAGGCAGGACTTCCCTGGATGATGATGAATTCCAATATCAAACTTCGTAACATAATCTTACGAACAAGGATAAGCTATCTAAACATCAAAGTCAGAGATCCTTTTGACAAGTATCAATTAAAAGCATACACAAATGTGGGGACGCGACCCCCAAAGACTTCCAACAGAGTAAAATTTACTCAAAAAAATACAAATACCTCACATTTAAAATGGTTGTCAGGCGTATGAATTCTAGGACACCAATCCAAAGCCCAAACATGCCCTCCAACATACATAACAAAGTCTTTGCTGCAGCAAGATCTGATGAGAGACATTTTGCAAATGTGCATATCAATCATCAATTATATAGTTGGTGTAGATAGCAATATTACAATGCACCAACAAGTTTAAACATGATTTTATAAATAGAAAATTCCAAACAGTCTTAAGTTCAGCAATAACATCAGTTAAAACATAATAAAAGCTAGAAGTTCCATTCTTCTACTTCAGTTATATGTTCTGAAATAAAATAAGTAATCTATATTACACAATTCAATTGGAAGTAGCACTTAACACAGATAAACAAACAAGTATTGAAACGAAAGAAACTCTTCAAACTTGCTACAAGAAGCCAAAACCCAAAAATTTATGTCTACAAGAAAAGGAACCAACCCGAAAATCTACAATTACAATTGAGCAGGCTCCATAACTATGTGCAATACTAGCACATGATTAAGGAAAGAAACAAGCATCAAGCATGAGCAACATCATATCATCAGTGATAATTATATTGTTTTCATTTGATAAGTTCCTCATGCAGTTGGTGGACCTCAACCTTCACCTCACTCTTACAACAAAAGGAGACGCCACTTGAGCTAGAACTCATTGGCATCATTAGAAATATTCATATCAAAAGTCAATATAAAGACCTAAGATGTTTTTAATTCTTCAACATAATTTAATAAAAAATTACTATCAGCCTAAATCTGTTGACATAAGCAGTGCAGTAGTACACTTGTGTGAGTTGTGTCCCTGCACTAATTTTTTTTTTTTTGATAAATAATAAGTTTTATTGAGATGAAAAATGCACCAAACTAGACATATACTTGATGTACAACACAATTAAGCTCTAAAAGTAAAATGATCGAGAAACTCTAATAAATTGGAGAATGAAAACAATCCAGTTGCTATAATCCATTCAAACAAGGTTCTAAGGAAATACAATTTCAGATGTAATAAAGTCCGTTCACACTCCTCAAAAAATGTCCCCACACAAAATTGGAAGAGGGTGCTACATGCTATGCATGTTCTGCACATTATTTATTCCTTCTTCCAGTTAATTTAGAACCTGAGTTTCACCACCAAAAAAAATAAAAAAATATAATATAATATAATAAACTAAAATAAATTTTGGTGGATAATGGCTAGTGAATAGAGTGGCATCATTCAAATAATTTCCAACTACCGTTTTACCAATCAAGACCTACATATCATTAAGGACACTTTGGTAATTCAAGGGTCATCCCTAACCAGATGGATAATGTAGTAGCACACTATACCACTACTACACATGAATACAAACAGAGAGAAAATTTCAAAATCCCCCTCATCATCAAACTAGATGTTTCTTTAAAGAAGTTATCATTTGAAAGATTTGTATAAAACATATACTTCCAGCCATTCTCACAATCTGTTCAACAACCAAAACATGCAGAGAATGTTAAATTGCATAGGAGTTCAAGGAAATAAACAGGACTACTAAGATAGTTTCCTCATGAGTGACACATAAAAATATCACAGAAAAGAAAGGTTTCTGTATTGATTTAAAAGTTTCACAGTTTATCACTAAATCAGTGTAAAACCCATAATGTCCAGAGGTAAGTCCTAGGAAAAAATACCTGGATTCCACAGATGTAGCACCGCCAGATGGTCCTTCCTTCTACAACAGTATGCAAGCCAAATGAGGGACTTGTTTGGCAAAAAATTGTGTAACAAGGAACCCCCCACCCCCAAACTACTAGAAAAGATAAGTGACAAAAATTGTTCTAATTTACCTTAGGAACATTTGCAGAAGAAAATTGAGATAACTTTATTCCAACGTCTTTCCCTTCAAGGCTTCCCACTTCACAGGCAAACCTAACGGTTCTTGGTTCGTAATTAAAATACTTCCATTCTCTGCAGAGATGCAGTTCTAATTTACATATGAACATACCAAGACTAATAATAATAAGAACAAGTAAAAATAATAACAGCAGCAATAGTGATTAAAGCAGATAATAATCATAAAAATAACAACAACGACAACAACCACCTCCACCAAGAAGAAAAGTGAACAAGGACCTTCAAAAGAACAAGTAGAGACCAGCAATGGCATAGGACTTAAATGAAAGTAGAATGAATGTGTGTCCATGCACCCTTTGGGAAAAATTTTAATAGCCATATTGTATTTTATCTGCACCACACCAAAAAGTTCTCTAGCACTTTTTCAACAAAAATTCCGAATACTTTTTCAACACCAGATAATCTGCACTCTCAATTCCCTCATGGATTTGATTGACATTTGTAATTTCTGATTTTCTTGGCTGTCCCTTAGTATACTACTAGTGTGCTTGGGCTGTCCTTTCAATAAAAAAATTACTTATAAAAAAGAAACACCTGATAATCTGCTCATAATAATATATAACATAACAATCAAATACTATGAAAAAGCTCGAGTTGATTGAATAACAAAGAGTTAGTGTGGTATACTGGATAAACAAATACTATGAAAATTGAAAAACAATGTTAGCGCTACAACTATAATCTAGCCGAGCCAAACCAAATACAAGTTCACAATTGGTCATTTACTTTTACTTTGAATACAAGTCGAGCTTGAACTCGTCACCAAGCTAGATTACTTGTTTAGACTTAGTTCTTCTTTTTCTTTTCTCGTTGAACAAGCTCGAGTTTGTTGCCTTATTCATGAGCGACTAGATTAACTTATTCCTTCCACATATTAAATAAACACAATGATTATTATTTTTTTTATCCCTCCACAAATTTATGCCAATGATTAATAACTAGCTTATATTTGAAATTATCTTATTTAGGGAAAAATACACAAAACCCCCATGCGGTTTCCCCATAAAACACAAACCCTCCTATAGTTTTGAGTTTAACACTTAACCCTCCTAATAGTTTTATGTGTAAACCATTAAGCATCCGTAAAAATAAACAGTGAAATGTGATGACATGTGTCCATATATTCAATATTTATTTTTACATAAAACAACACCACAAGGGGTTTGTGTTACACTAAAAAACCTAGGGAAGGGGGGATCAAGTATCACGAGGGGTTAAGTGTTACACTTTTAGGGGGTTTTGTGTTTTACGAAACAGATGAATTTGTATATTTCCCTATTATTTAACTAATTAGAAGATGACTTTCATTTGAACTTATAAAAATAGATTCACCAATCTTTGTTGTTAGAAATACGTTATTTTTACTTAATGGCCTATTTATAATATCAATAAATTAAAAATAATATTTGATAATTTTGAACTTATTTATCAACTTAAACAATCTAATCTCAATTGTATCAATATACCTTACATCATATATACAACACAATATGCCTATATATACACTCAAAACAAGCCATACACCCACGAGTTTATTCATGAATATATTATTCTGTTTGAGCTTGTCTCGTTTAATAATCAAGCCTAAACCTAGACTTGAGCTTGACTTGTTAGCTAAACAACCGAATATAAACAAGCTTTAATTTTAGCCGAGTTTGAATTATTCATAAACAGCTACATCTCTAATTTTGCACTAATACAACTAATTTTAAACCAGGAACATCCAAGCTCAAAAAGAGCACAATATAAGCTTAGTTAACTCATTATCACCCTCCTTTACTTAATAAACCACCTGTAGTTACCTAGTCTTAAACCAACAAGGAAATAAAAAATACAAGTACGAAAACCATGACAAGCAATGCCTAGTACTCATTTCATCATTGCATATACATACATACATATATGCATACATGGATGATGATAGGTCCTTCTATACATTTCTAATGTTTTTGGGTATGATATTACTAGTGAATGTTGAAAAAATTACTATCTCGTGTAATGCTATTGCTGCCTATCCAAAATGACCCAAAAAAAAAAATTATTATGTGACATGGCAGAATCTACCATTGAATTTGATGTGGACACATTCAATATTACATAGATACTATCTTATTTGATAATCTAACAAAAAAAATATTAAAATTAAAATAGAGATCGTAGATTGCAAAAAGTAACAGTAAGTGGATGACAGAGATTAAAAATTACAAAAAACAATTTTTCATTTCGATCGTCTAAACAAAATGTAACTTTTTATATTTTTTTAATATATCTGCTCGAACGGTCAAGATTTAAATTTGTTTTGCAAATAGTAATAGTACATGCACAACCGAGAT
>OU015761.1:13843452-13866049 GCA_907173295.1 Fagus sylvatica
TACCCATTTGCCTGTTTTATTCTAAGTTGTTATCTTTTTTTTTGGGAAATTTTTGGTTATTGTTTGTTTTTGGAGGAGGTTTGGTATCTGGGAAAATTCTCTGGTTCTGGAATTTAGCCTTAAGGTGCCTATTTGGGTTATATTGATTGTTTGTTTTGGAGAAAATTTGGTTTGTTGGAATGTGACTTCTGGGGGGAGATTTTGTGATTGTTTGCTTGGTTTTGGTGGATTTGAGAATGGAGGGAAAGGAAATTTGGGGGCTTGAGAATTCTTTTGACTTTTGTTTGTAAGAGAGGATAACGGTAATAAATTATGCAATTTGGTTATGTGTTTGTGGTGAATAGAGATTTTGTTCACTCGGGTACCAAATAGTTAAGGACCAAAATATGAAATTAAATTTCATTTCATTGCATGCTTTATTTCATTGACTCTTGAGGAACATTGGGCTATGTTTATAATGTTTTTGTTGCTTTGTACCTGAGAAAACAAAGAACTTTAGAGGATGAAGCTAATACAACCATTTAGCATTGATTCTTTTAGGTGCATTGGTGGTATTAGCAGGTTGAGATCTTTTTAAGAACCTAAAACACACTCATAAGGTTGCTTTCTTTTCTATTCTTGTTTGTTCTGAGTGGCCAAATGGTTGGTCTTGGGGTGAGGAAGTTTGTTTCTCTTGTTTTGTTTAACTTTCAGATGCTTTCAGTCGTTTGTAGTTTGTTGTTTCTTGTAGGCTTGAAATGAGATTCTCTATGTGGTCTGTTGTTTGTTTTAGGCAAATTGGTCAATCTGGCCCACCATCTTCTTCATCATCTGCTTCTGCTGCTGCTCCTGCTACTTCATCAACGTTGTCTACGTCACATGCCACACAGAATCGCAATGCAATTCTTGTGAGCAACAGACAGGTAAGGCTATTTGGGATATCCTTTGCAATTAAATTGAATTCAAATGGTCACATTTTGTGTTTTCCTTTGTTTTTGAGCATTGGATATGCATTATAGCAGCCAGGCCTGTTGTAGACAATATTGTCACTACAGGATCTGTTCATTAGTTTGAAATTCAGTTTTTTTTTTTTTAACGTAAGGAACCTTATTAAAGAGGAGCCCTTTGGACTCGCCTCAAGGCAATAAAACCTCTGCCAGAACCAATTGTCGAGTAATCCAGTGGCATTTACTCGTGACAGGGCTAAGCAATTTATGCTCATGCCCAGGAGTAGGCATGTGTTGGTACTGGTAGATGTGTTGTAAGGTTCATGTTTAAAGTGATGGATTTTTTCAGAAGATAATACATTCAAATTTGGAATTTATTTTCCTAGAAAGTTTTAGATGCCACGTCTCATTTGTTAATATATTATTGATCTTAGCATTTGTTCCTATTATGATAAAAGTACGTGTTAACAATGCAAAATGGTAAGAAGAAGATTTGTTTTGGTTATGTTAATTTAATACTAGTAAGTATAAAGTACAGCTCATGTTACTCTGCCACATAGTGACTCATTTAGGGTAAGACTTCATTGTTGACTCTATTCTCTTAGTTTTGACAAATGAATACAGATTTTCCCTAAACAAGGTTGGAGAAAATAACTTCTATTAACAACAGTATCTTGAAGTTTCTATTTTATTTCTGTACCCTTAACACAATAAGAGTAGACAAAATGGTCGCAAAATCAATTAACCAAGGCTGGAATAAAACTTGTTGGTCAGAGCTGTTTTAACTTTTTGTAGTTCCATATGCTATGTTATAGTTCTTAGGAATTAGGAAAAACTTAGGAGAGGGAGAGGCGGTGTGATACTATAGCATACTAAACAATTTATCATATTTGTAATGTATTACTCTCTTCAAGACTATGTAATCTAGTTTATTTTCCTTGAAAACCCTGGATTACCTGGCAACTAGTTTCTGGCGGGTGGGGTCAGTTGCCCGTAGGTTTTACTGCCTAGAGATGAGTCCAAAGGACTCTTCTTTAGAAAGGTTCCCTACGTTATCAAAAAAAAAAAAAAAAAATTATAATTGCATTATTTTTTACATCTCTTCACTAAACTTTTTGGTCCAAAAAAAAAAGGTTTGTGCTCAGTTGAACTGCTGAGTACCAATTATAGAGTTATCTATAACCTGAATGTTAAAGTCCTCTCCATTTGCAGAAGGGAAACCCTTTGCTCAAACATATCAGGAATGTGAGGTGGGTGTTTGCTGATATTGTCTGTGACTACTTGCTTGGTCAAAGCTCATGTGCTCTCTATCTGAGGTTTGAACACTTCTACCTTTATATATTTCATTTTGCATGTTTGTAAGTTGATAATTTGGGTCCTTTTTTGTTAGTCTGTTACAATGAATGAGCATACAACCTTATGGCTTGATTGATCACACAAAATTTGTACCATGGCAGCTCAACCAAACAGATGCCTTATTGATGTAAAGTATTATCCAGGTTCCAGGTTCATGCTTATATAGGTGCTGTATTGGACCAGAACTTATTCTATTAGCACCTTGGTTCACAAAAATATTGGGCATGGCTTTGAAATTAGAGTGGCCTAGCTTGTTATTTCTATCTAATTGCTGTATTATATGCATTTTAAAAATCCACTCTTATGCATCAATTTGTACTAAGTATACCAATTGATGCAGTCTACGGTATCATCTTCTGCACCCAGACTACCTATATTTCCGAATCAGAGAACTGCAAAAGAATTTCAAGCTTCGTGTTGTTCTATGCCATGTCGATGTGGTAAGCTACCTTGCTTTTTTGTAATAGAATTTTTTTCCTAATTTATGTTTTTGCTTGATCCATGTGAACATATAAATTTTTTATGTTAATATAAAATAAAGGGTTTACTTCTTTTTTTTTTTTCATTGGTTTCAGGAGGATGTAGTTAAACCTTTACTCGAAGTTACTAAAACTGCTCTGCTACATGACTGTACCCTATTATGTGCTTGGAGGTAAAGTATATCTTTTCTCTTTTAAGTGTAGATGACAACTGTATGTAACATGCTAAAGACATCTATACAAGTATATAGGATCCTGGGTCTGCTTTTATTACCAGCAACCAAATCATCTCTTTCAGATTTTATATGGTTCTAACCTTAGTATGCATCCTTGACTACCTTTCCTTTTGGCTGCTGTTATCTTATAGTTTGGAGGAATGTGGTCGCTACTTGGAGACCATAAAAGTCTACGAAAACAAGCCTGCAGACATTATTCAAGGCCAATTGGATACAGACTATCTATCACGGGTATTATATTTTTGTTGTCATTGGTTTATTAATCAATTTATATTTGTCATATTAATTTGCTTAAATTTGAAATATCTAGGGTGCATTTATTCATTTCAGCATTATCAATTGATTGAATTTGACCCATTTCATTTTGAATGTAGCTAACTCATGCTCTTACAACGGTTCGACGTGTTAACAAGACTGATGTAGTCACCCTTGGTACTACATTTGGGGTATGCCACTGTTTTGCACCTAGATCTTTCCCATTGGAATTTTATTTTATTTTATTTTTCGTATATGTTGATATGGAACTGATTGTCATGATAATACAGTCCCTTTCTCATATCATGGATGCATCCATGGAAGATCTAGCTCGATGCCCTGGAATAGGAGAGCGCAAGGTACTTTTCAAATGTCTAAAGTCAGCCACGTCAAATCATACTATTACATTTCATTTAGGTTCTTGTTTCTAGTGTTATATCATTTAATTGATTGTGTATATAAGCTAGTGGCATTTTTAAATTTCAAATACTTTAAAGCAAAGGAATTGATGGTGTCCAACAAAAGAAATCCACTGTGTTCATCAGGTAAGACGCTTGTACGACACTTTTCATGAGCCATTCAAGCGTGTGGTTTCTAGCCACCCTGCTGTTCCTGAAACTCCTGTCCAGAACAATACTGAACCTCGCTCAGTGAGTGAAGAGAAAGAAATGGAGAAGGCCACAGAAGATGAAAGCAATAGGAAGAAAGAACCTGAATTGACAGTTAAATCAGCCCTGTCTGCTGCTTTTTCCAAGTATACTGATAAAGTTGGCAAAAAGAATGCAAAGACAGCAGGGGAGAATAGAGGAGAAACGAGTGCTAGTATCGAATCTGAAGCTGAAAATAAGAATTCCTTGTGAAGTTGCTCTCAAGTTGATATACCTCTCCAGATCTCAAGGTGGCCACAAGCATGAGGAATGGGTGAAGGGGAAGAGAAAACAGATTGTGGCAGAGCTGCAAATGCATTAGCGAGGCATGGCTTCCTCTCAAGCTCCCCTATATGAGGCCGTGCAAAAGATCGGAATCACAAAATTTTGTTCAACCAATGATTCTGTGCAAGATATAAAATCTGAAAGTCATATGTAATCAAATTTATATATACACGCGTTGAAGTACAGTTATGCTGTAGTGTTAACTATCACCTTCTGCAATGAAAATGGGCTGTGTTTTTATAAGTTGCAAAAAAAGAAAGAGCACTATGATGCTCTTGAGTGGCTCATAAGAAATTTGATATATGGAATTGGGTAAAGGAAAAGCAGAAACTCGGATTCTATTGGTATGATGAACTATGTGAGGCATGATTCATAGAAGGTTGATGGACTAGAATCTCCCAGAAATAATGTTGCATTCTTGATGAACATGTGACAGCATGTATCTTGTGCTCAAGTTATACTAACATTTTTATGCTTTCTTAAACCATGTTCACCAACGACATATTGATTTAGCGGTGTAGAATAAATATTGAGAATCATAGTAATTGGAAATGAGAAAAAATTAAGGAGAACAAAAATAAGCAAACAAACAAACAAAACAAGTTTTGGCCTTCCTCGTTCCCTTTCAATTGCTTTCTTTGAGCTTGTCAAGTCTATACCATTCAGGCATCATTCAACAGTCCAAAGCAATAGTGACACATAGTTCACCTGTTACAGTAACTCTCATGTTCGGCATGCATAATTCATAGGTTTTGGATAGTAAATACTAAATAGAAATGGTGACCGGGATGATTAAGCAATAAATATAATTAAAGAGCCAATAATCGTTTAGGTCAAATGATATTTACTGATGTTTCCAACAGAGGAAATACTTATGTCCATTCATGGGATCGTCCCGAGGGAAGGTGTCATTTGTGATAAAATGTCTGTCATTTATAGTAAAATAAAAATTAAAAAGGGATTTTATCACAAATAACATGTATTTTATCACAAATGACACTCCACAGGACAGTCCCGTCCAGGGATCAAAGTCACCCCTTTCCAACAAAGACATTTAAGATTATAATCCTCCGCACTTAAAATGTATAAAAATAATAATATATAAATTAAGGGCTCAAATGTTGAAATTTTTTCAAATTGAAGTCTGCAACTACCATGACTTACAAATAACTGCATAATTCTTGTACAATACATTATTTTGACACTTCTCTACTAATTCAATATGTTTCAGTTAAATAGATTTATGGGATATGTTCACCTGAAAGTTCCTGTTCAATTTCTATGCAATATTCTTTACTTATGAGATATTTTGAATGTTCACCTGAAAGTACAGAGTACAAAATGTGAATCTAGGCCATCTAGCTTATTAGTGGTACTTTTTTCCCAAAGGTTAATAAGACTCTCATGCTTTAAAATACTTTTGGTACTAAACTTATTGTTCCTAAATTCAGTCCTTTCTATTTGCTTTGATCTTTAGCTTTCAAAAGTATTTCACTCCAGAATCCAGACCCCCTTGGCCTTAATTTAAGGCATATGAATTATTCCACCAGGACCTCTTTTTGTCTCTTCCTTAAGAGACTTCTAGGCTCTATGATTCCCTCTATAATTGTCTGCCAACAGATAAGACTGATTCAGGACAAAAGGACATACACAAGGCTCCTTCCTAATTATACTAGGCACCTAAAATTGTCTCATACAATGATACAAACCCTATAATTCATACAAATTCCTCCTTTAAAAACTTGTCACATAATGATATATTACCTGAGATGGGAAGTAATTAGTGTCCCTACATATTTTACAGGAGGGAAAAGTACAAGAGTTTGTAACAAAGCATATGACAAATTAGTGAACATTGAACCACTCCCACAAGATTCTCTGGGGTCAGAATTTGAGCCTATGAGGAAATGACATCATAGGCAATTCAACTAATGGCTTTTCCTTTGGTCCTTCTTACATGGTTATCAGCATTGCCCATTTGATTATGTAAAGTTGGGTCCCAAATAGCCTGAATTTGCGCCTTGCTTTCATCAAATGCAGCATAGTATGATTGCTTATGATTGTACCATGTTTGAAGGGGCCTCAACCTATTTTAATGAAATGAGTTTTTATATCACTTCCATGATATCCTCTTTTCTTTTCATTTTTGTGTATATCTTGTTGTGAACATAATCATCACTCTCCAACCATGTGCATTGCCAGTCCAACCAAACTCTTCCAACCATTTTTAGAGTTTTATAATATTCTTCAAAATATTACTTGGTCTCAGTATTATTTCCTTTCTCAGTTTTTTCAAGGCAAAAAAAATGCAGTTTGACTTACAAGGTTATACCAAGCATTCTTCTCATATATTGTCTCTTGTTACAATGTACCATAAATATTTGATTCTTCAATAAGAATTAGAGCCAACAAGAGAATATAGGCAACAATATCTTCAAGTTATACTCCATGCAAGCCTTGAATTTGCTTATTCACCTTCTAGAGGTATTTCGATATCCCATGGAAATGTAATTATCTAACTGAAGTTCCATAGCCCTTGTTACTCATCCATTTTGTTTCTCAAAGCATTCAAGGAAGCACATTCCTTTGCATGTGTACAGCCATTTGTATGATTCCATTTGTTAGATAATGGTTAAATGGTTAAATTCATCAATTCCTAACAGTTTAAACTTTTGGGTTAAGTGGTAGTTTACCACCATGAAAATGTCCTACTTAACCATGATCAATTAGGAGAGCAGTGATCCTTCAAATGCATAAAGGACATGAATGTAAAATTTTAATATCCACAAGGAGAACAATTAAATATTGACAAAAGCAAGTGATGAAACATTATATTGATCTTTTACAACATGTTTTTGAATATTTTTGTGGGCTTTGAATAACATAGATAAATTGGTCTACAAAAAATTATGCTACTGAAGATGCTTGCTCAAAGGAGAATCACAGCTTATGTACCAGTCCCAAGTGACCCAAGCTGCCTTTGACCTTTTAGTTCAGGTAATAACTACAAGCTTCAAGTATGCCATTCTGATTACAAGATCTTATGCATGAAACTGCTATGGTTATATTGCAAAAGCTCTAGTGAAGGCTTAGAAATCTAAAAGCAATTGCTGTTATACTACAAAATGTACTAAGGATCTCAGAAGAAACTGAAAGTCAGGCCAGCCTGCTATGACCTTTGTGCAAATCATATAAAACCTTCTTTGGTTTGGCAGACAGGAAAATGTTGCACATTTAGACAGTTAAATTTTGAAATATAAGTGTTTTATGTTTCACTGTGAAATTGAAGGATGGTTGTCAGTAAGGATAACACAGTGTTCATGTAGCCCCTAGGACCTGGGACTTACTATTTGATTTAGAAATCTACAGGAACTAGAGGAAGAAACAGAAGAGAGGTTTCTGACTAGAGGGATTAGTGACTGCACAACATCAGTCATTAGAGGTCGATAATCTGCTTCTGGTTGCACACACACGGCTGCAATTGCAGCTATCTACAAAAGCAAATACATCAAAAAGTAAAAATTGAGTTAGTAGGATTTAAGCATCAATAATGGCTATAATGATTATGATATAAGCCAAGCTGACCTGAATCAGATCCTTCTTTGAATATTGGCCTTGTAGAGCTGGATCAACCATTTCCATTAATTTTTCTCTGTTGGTTAACCGTGGAAGAGCCTGTTAAATCACAGAATACATAAATTACACTTTAGAACTTTTGAACTCTAGGTCATTGCTGCAAACCAGAGGAACTACAACTTTTATTATTAAACAAAGAATCAAGGTGTAAGTTCAATGAGTTTCTGGTTATTGAAAAATTGTTGCAGCACAACAATAGTTGTGGTGTCTTTTAGTGTCACAATATACATGTAGTTGTTGTGTCAATTAAGAATAAGGTCCCTTTCAGTGGTTTATGGTGCTGCATTCTCTAGAAGCCATATTTTGGGACATAAAGAACTTGAATAAGAATCTTATTTCTTACATTTTGCTATTAGTTAACAAGTTCCTTGAAACACAAGTTTCGTGTGATTAACCACAGCTGAGTTATGCTTGACTTCAATATTTCATGTTTAATGATGTAGAAGTGAGAGGAAGATGCTATAACTTAGTGAATTTACTCTGAAAACCATTTTTTTTTTATCCTAGTCAACATGCACTTCATAAAGCTCTAGTTAAAGATACTATGTTGGTTCTATGATAGTGATATTACTCCTCAAAATGTGACTCTAATTAATTGGTTATAAAGAACATTTCATTATTGATTATAGATATGTTTATGGTTTAAATATAAAGCATCATATCTAGCAACTTTATGAGAGAAAAAGTGATGGAGCTTGTCTACTAACCCATGAGACGAGTACATGTTCGCCAGTGGGACGCTTGGAGTCAACCGGTACACGACCTGTTAATAGCTCTAGGAGTACTACACCGTAGCTATATACATCTGATTTTGTAGTAAGCTTACCTGTTGAAGCATACCTGCATAAACCAAAAAAATTTAACTAAACAATGTCACAATGTAATAATAAAATCATAAGTAGCTAATGCTTTATCATATACTTTCAAATATTTTCATATTTTGAATTAAGGACATGGCATTTGAAATTGAAATGGACCATTGGTCATTTTCAATTTTATCTATGCTATGAAAATGACATCTTGCCTAATTAATGGGACCTTAAATATGCCCATGTGAATGCTTGTATAACACTGCCTTTTCACAGGCATAGTAGTGATAATGAAAGAGAGATTAGGTGCATGACTGTGATGGATGCACTCACTCTGGTGCCAAATATCCAGTGGTCCCGAGAACACGTGTAGAAACCTGACCATTGATTTTGTCTGAACCCATCTTGGCCAATCCAAAATCAGACACTTTGGCATGAAAGTTTTGGTCTAGAAGTACATTGGTGCACTTGAAAGAACGATGTATAACTGGGGATGAGATTGCATTCTCATGGAGAAACTCAAGGGCCTTAGCACAATCAAGGGCTATATTCAATCGTGTAGCCCAATTCAGTGGCCTATGTTGATTGTGAGAGGGGTGGAGGTGATGTTGGAGTGTACCATTGGACATGAATTCAAAAATTAATAGTCTATGCTGTTGGTCAGCACAATAGCCAAGTAGCTCCACTAGATAAGGAGAGTGTAAACGGCTTAGCAGATCCACCTACATTAAAGAACAAGAAAAAATGTCACATAGTATCACATCCATGTGCAAGGATAAGGATGGTAGACTTTATAAATGCTTGCTGGCAAATAAATAGATAGAAGAAAATACTATTTGTATAGTCCAATAATCATGGTTTTAATTTCTCACAACAAGACAAAATGTCCTTAAATTGGGGTGAACAAGTTCAAAGGAATCAATCACATTGTGTATTGTAAGAATAAAAACGGTTTCAAACCTCACTTTTCTTTTTATACTAATTTTTCAAATAACCCCCATTTTCTGAAGCACACGGAATGTGAGTGAGAGAGAGAGAGAGATTAGTCAAAAAGTAACAAATTGCTTTGGAAATGTGATTAGAATGTCAAGGAAAACTGTTTTAAGTGATAATTGAACAAGAGGCAAGAAATGGATTTGTGCATATTTAATTAAGGCCTCTCATTCCCACTCACATGTAATACAACTGCTATTACATTGCAATAAGGACAAAATGGCAACCTTATCTAAGCCTGTTTACAAAAAAACATAATAGAAGCAAGAAACTAAGAAAGAAACAAATGGATGAGAAGGAATAAATGAAGTCAGTAAGTCATGACTTACCTCAACTCTAAAAGCACGCTCCCCTTGTTTGCCTTCCCTATGCAACATCTTAATTGCAGCCACTGTCCCATCACTCAGGACCCCTCTATACACCACTCCATACCCTCCATTACCAATTATATTTGCTTCACTAAATCTACTTGTGGCCACTTCAAGCTCCTTGTATGAAAACACTTGGACCCCTTTAAATTTAGGTGGTGCTGTCCTTCCCATATTCCCTCTATAAAGACACCCACCCTTCACATCTGCCACAATTTAAGACATGCCCAACTGGGTCAGTTTAAGTCATAAAGTCGAATGCTTAAATCATGTGAAAGGACATTTTGTTGGTTGAAAAATTATTTGTTTTTCTGAAAATGAGATTACAATGGAGGGCCATGAGCAGCGGATTGCGCCTATTCTTCTTCCTTCGTGTGTGTCTCTTGAACCTCCTATAACCGATTATTTTGTTGATTGTGAAGTGAATAAACTGCAACGCGCTTGGAAGAAAACTCCACATGGAGGAGATTATTAAGTGCGCGAGAGCGGTGCGCGAGCGCGAGCGGCTAAGCGACGGAATGGCAGATAATGCGTAAGATACATACCTTTCCGTGAGAGTGACAGGGCAATATATATGTACAGTATAGCGCTCCATCCTCTCAGGACGAAAGGTGTATATGCTGCTAATATTAGAATCTTTAAGAGCATGATAAATCATATAGGTCCTTCCTGCTAAATCCTACATGAGTGCTCAATCCACTGATCCCCTCATATATACCTCTAAATTACCGATAATAATAACTTGTCCCGAAATATCTAAGGTTCAAAGAATATACGGTGAAGAGATTTAAACTCGCCATGGAGATAAAGAAAACCCAGGAGCTGCATCTAGCCGTGGGTGTCCTAACAAATACAATTAAAGAGGTCTCAAATATGATATCGTTATATATCAGAACATGAGAAGAGAGAGCTGTATGAATAATTCCGAGCCCTCGAGCCCTTCAGATTGGTCAATATTTCACTACTTCTGGTACGCGTATGAAGCCAAAATGTAATAAACAATCTAGAACTTTTATATTAGAAGAGTTAAGAGTATGGATGTTATTCCTTGTTTCCCTTTTTTCTCTTTCTTCCCTCTTTATGGCCCGGGTGTTCTCTATATAAGAACCACCAAGATTTGAGATCTATTCTTCTTGAGAACAGTCCGAACATCAAATCGTGTACGTAGAATGTTTATATCATCGCACGTCCCAAAAAGATGTTAAAAGCTTAAGTACCATTTATGTGAATAGTCCAATAAACTTTGGATCAAGTGTATATCCAATTTAGTCTCGGATTAATAATTGTCTTAAGAATTATTATATAATGTAATGTTAAATGTGGTAAGAGTAAAAAATGCCCAATGTCTGAATATTTTTGGATAAGTGCATGGTCCAGTGTAGGCCCTATGATAAACATAGTGAACAAGATTTGAATATTGCTCGAAATATTTGTCTAAATGAATATAGGATCATAGAGTCTTGTCCTAACAATACATATGCATTCAATAAGTGTGATCATAAGAGTGAAGAGCTCCAAAAGCAAGAACTTTTGTCGTTCGATGATGCCACACTAGATACACGTATAGCAAATATAAAAGTCAAACATATGTCATATACTCTTCAGAGAAAAGAGTTGGAAGCATGTCGAGAGAGAGGAGACATACTCGAATTCCAGTATAATCTTAATATTACAACAAATTACACCAAGAACAAAGTATGTGCTGTAGAATTCAGAATTCTCCTTAATATAATAATAGTTGTCACGACATAGTACTATATCAAAGGCCACATTTCTTTCTATCCTCTACTTTTAGGCCTTAGCTCGATCCCTTCAACAGTGAGGCCATTCATAGTGTTGCCAGCATGATAGTCAAATACACTAAAAACCACATTGCCATCATCTCCATGTTCATTGAAGAACTCTCCCATCTTAATCTCCATCCACCCATCTCCCCTCACTTGGGTTAGTTGAGGCATATTTGTTGGAGGGTCTAGGTACATGCTATGGCTATTCTCATTCCCGCTTCCTTCAAAATGGAGTTTCAATTTTACAGGTCTTCGTTCAAACCCGTGTCTAGATTTTGCAAATTTAAAAATAAAGTAAGCTTCATAAGTTGTATTAGGTGACAAAAGCTTACCATCTAAGCTTCCCTTGATCTGGAGGCCCCACATGCACTTAAGCTCAGCCACTTCAAAAAACCTAATGATGCAAATTGACATATTTTTTTAGAATAACATTAGAATATTATCCTTCCCTTAGATCATGTTATTGTATGATTCTGATGGGTGATAGCACCATAATATGGTCATATCATATTGTTAGTTAGAATAGCATTAGAATATTATTTTTCCTTTAGATCATGTCATCGTGTTCTTTCAGTAAAGAGCCACAACCTTTAGAAAAGATGCGTTTGTTTTCCAATAAACGTATCAATTCTTAAAATGTGCGTGGTTGTATATAAATACTAAGACTCTCATTGCATTCCAACATCCTAATTCTTCCCTTTATAGACACCGTACATTACCTTTGTGATCACTACCCTAACGGGATTGCCATTCACATTTGGAACTAACAGATCACAATTGCAAAAAAAAAATACAATTCTTGTATTTTTTGTTTTTTTAGATAATAGCTACTTCTATCCCCAATGTGGACTAGGGAACCGTGTATGTCATACCAATACTTGAACAGGGACTGCTTTGCTTGAATTGTGCATGATAGATTATTTAATCACAATAATCCTGACTTCCACTATCATCAAGACACCGTACATTACCTTTGTGATCACTACCCTAACGGGATTGCCATTCACATTTGGAACTAACAGATCACAATTGCAAAAAAAACATACAATTCTTGTATTAGTTGAGAGTAATGTATGACAGCACCATCATCAAGAGTAACATTTAAATGATGATGTATCTCAACAAAGCCCTTTGCCCCTATGAAACATTTTTTCCCATCTCTTTCTCTACAAAGCTCTGTGCCAAAGTATGTAAATCACAAAACATACACAAAAGGGAGGAATTCGGTATGAAAGATGTTCGTCATCATGACTATATATAATATAATATGGTTGATATTATAATTACTTCATTTTTAGTTGTCACTGAGATTTAAATTTGGCATTGTTGAAAAATTCATGGAAAATTCTTTATGCATTTAATCGGATTGAAACTTGAGAGAACAATACATAAAAGGGTCAACTGTACAAGCAAACAGTACCAAGTCCTGCGTAATATAAAACAAGATTTTTTTAATTTTTTTTACAAATAATTATACAGTATTGTCTGTATAGTCTATTATTTTTTATTAGAATGGCTTCCTTGGTTGCATATCATTGGTGGCTAGTTCAAAATATTTCCATGAAAACGAGGAAAAAGTTGAATCTTAACTATTCAGATATCATATATCATATAAAGAGAGGGACCGAATTCACTCATATATATTAGCAAAAAAAGAATTCACTCATATATGTTCTATGCGCAATAGTATGTATTTAAAGCATGCGAATGAATGGTTATTAAAAAAAATAAAAAAAGCATGCGAATGAATTTCCAGTAGTTTCGAAGTTCAAGATACTGCATCAGAGAAGCACCAGGCTACACTGCAGCTCGAGGGTTTAGTAGAGGAAACCATCAAGTTGAATGGGTAAGACTTAACTTTCATTGAACTATTATGCAGTTCCTTAGACATCCATGTCACGGCATATTATCAAACCAATAACAAACATATGTACAATATTTGGCTAGAATGTTGAGACATGACAAACTAGTTTTTTTTTTTTTTTTTTTTTTTTTTTTGAGAATTTTATTTTTGTCAATTACACATTGAATTGCACATGCATGAATATGTCTTAAACCCAAAATAACACTCATTAGTTTTTTGTAGTGGATGTTAGTGTTACTTAAACTAGAGCTTACTGGCACAAAACTTGTAGATGATTTGATATTATGTTAAATTAGTTTAAAAACTTCTGGTCAATGAGCTTAATGGCACATTCTTATAGATTCAAAGCCCACTAGATATATGTGTTATTTCCAAGAAAAAAAAAAAAAAAAAAAAAAAAAAAAAAAAAAAAAAAAAAAAAGATTTAAATCTGAAGAAGTTGATAATATGTGCTTTTTTGTAGATGACCAATTGCACTTAGGAGTTTGCTGATTGAAATGGCCCACTAGAAGTGTTATTCGGATAAATATGTCTTAGGGTTGGTATTTTAGCAAACAAAAAAAAAATAATATATATATATATATATAGAGAGAGAGAGGAGAGATTTTCATTTGTATGTTTTCAAAATTATCAGAAATACTCACCCAGCAACAATAGTGATATCAAGAGTATTAGAAATTCAAAATATGAGATATTCCAAACAATAGCCAATCTTGATAATAAGAAACACCACACGATGATCTCTGCACAAGCTCTAAACGATCTCAAATAGTATACTCCTATAAGCAAGTTCAGGTTGCTGGGAAAATTATGATAAACAATCTAATTTGCAGAGAAAACTAGCTCCCCTGTTTTGTTACATCCATGTTTCAATTCAAAGGAACAAGATCCTTTCAATTTTGTTGCTACACTAAACATTTACTTGTTAGTTTTTTTTTTTTTTGGTAAATTACACTGATACCCTCGAGGTTTGGTGAAACTAGACTCTCTACATCTTATTTTCCACAAATGACATTTCGCTCTAAAATTCCCAAAATAATTCACACTTAGCTCAAATTTTAGGAGTGGAGTGTTAATTAATTTGATCATTTTCTGAGTGGAGTGTGAAATATTTTAGGAATTTTAGAGCAGAGTGTAATTTGTTGAAAATAAGATATATCGAGTCTAGTTTTGCCAAATCTCAGAGGTGTCAGTATACTTTATCCATTTTTTATTTTTATTTTCCCGTAAATGGTGAAATATTTTCAGGAAATATCATTTAAATTTATGGAAAAAGCTTAATTTTTAGTATATATACTACACAATTCATTAAGGTTTGGCATTCTTAACTTACAAAGGTACTTCTCAAGTGGGGAGGGAAAGAGGAACCTGTTTAGTTTAGGGTTTTCGTGTGTGTCTTTGGATTCTAAGATTTAATTATCCTCAAATTAAATTTATTTAATTTTGGTTGCAATTCTTTAATTTTGTACTCTAGAAAATAATAAAATTTTATTTATAGGAACATGCTTGTTACAAGATAGATATACATTCATATGTGTAGTTACACCTTCATAACTTTTTATTGAATTAATTATTCTCTATTTATTATTATATTTTTTAAAATTTTTATATATTTCCAACATGTTTTAATTCCATAAAGAAACTTCCTAGAATATTGCAATAAAATCAAATATTAGAAGATTTTGAAATTTTCATTATTGTTATTTTCCATAAAAAATAAAGAAAGATTTTTTTTTTTTTTTTTTAAGGAAAGAGGGATTAGTTAAATAATAATAAAGAAGGAGATTGTGATTCTTGGTCAAAGAGAGAAAGGGAATTAGGTTGGTAGTCTTCAAGTTTAATTTTAGGGTATTGTACGTAACCTCCATTAACGACCGGTTTTAGACAGAGAGAGTCCAACAAGGTGTTGTTTTCACGTTTTAAAATTTTTATAGATTGAAGCCATTGGTTTTTACATAGTAAGTTGCAACAGCAGAAGATATGATACGAGATGATGAATTTGAAAGTCGAAACTTGTTGGGAAAAATAACTGATGTAAAGAAAATGCCAAAAACAGTAAAACAAAATAATGAGTGGAGGATAAAAATGAGAAATTTGTATAAAGGGTAAAATGAAAAATCTACTTTAAAATAAGGGTAAAATGATATTTTAATAATTTATGTTAGTAATTGTTAAGCAATAGGGGATGCGAGTACATGTTATTTTGAAAAGAATGGAGGTTAATATACAATTTGAAACTTTAGGAGAGATCACTGCACTTATACTAAACCTCATGGAGTTCGGTGCAATTTTCCCTATAAAATACCCCTTGTTAAAAACAAGAGTAAAAAAAAAAAAAAATTTCTAGGATTGAAATACCCCTTGCAAAAAAACAAGAGTCAAATTAAAAAAATAAATAAATAAATAAAAGGAAAAAACAAAAGAGTCTATACAGATTCTAGGATTGAAATACTCCTTTGATAAAACAAGAGTCAAATTAAAAAATAAAATAAAAGAAAAGGAAAAAACAAAAGAGTACAGATTCTAGGATGGATTGTTGCATACCAAGTTGTCGTTGCCGATGAGGATGGGGTGATCACATAGATGGAAATAAAGATCCTTCTTGGTCAACGAATTCAACAATGATGATATTGATGATGATGATGATGACAAAACCGATTGAAAAATGATATCCTGATAATCTGAAGGCAGAAACCTCTCCCACACAACCTTCGAATTTGAAACTGAATTAAAAGTAGAAGAAAGCAATGATGATCTGCATCTATGAAGCACTGGTACTCCAAAAATGAAATCGTATCCGTACCAGATACTTTTTGGGTACTTGTACTCTTGGGCCGGGTACTCCTGCATGCGTACCCCAGGCGTACCCAAATTTTTCAAAAAAACAAAATCATTTTTTTTTATTTTTTCTATTAGATATGTCACAAAAATAGATGAAAGTAGTGAAAGTGGTAGAAACATAAACTTTAAGTGTAACTATATGGATATACACTTCTTTTATTTACTCTTTTGGATCTTGATTTGTAATTTAAAGACCATTTAATGGCAATGGATATACTTTATTATTCATAATTGCTCTTAAATTCACATATTATCAATATATGAAAAATATATGCATAATAATATATAAAAAATTTAATAAAACATATATCCCCGCCGTACCCGTACCCTACTTTTCTAAGAATTGTCGTACCGCCGTACCGTACCGGTACCGGTACCTATACCCTAAAATGTATCCGTGCTTCTTAGATCTGCATGCATCACGAGGGTACGTGAAGGATATGATATGGGATATGCACTCTAAGGGTAATATCAATTTTTTGAACCTCTCTCTCTCTCTCTGATAATTCAGATACTTAAGAGAGAAGCTCATAGACTCATAGTTCAATTAAACCCATTAGCAAAAAAAAAAATAGTTTACACTTTACATAAAACAGTAAGTACGTAGAGACTAACTTTTTTGTGTAGTTAACGTGCCTAGCATCACTCGGCTACACACCTGACACCTCAAATAAGCAATTTGCTCCAGTATTAGGAGAACTGCTTTGGGCCTCAAGTCATTTAATGGGTCCAATACCATCGGAACCTCCAGAATAGTTCCTTAATTTACTTATACTTTTTTCGTGTGTTCTAAAATCATTTTACACTCTTTGATTAACTGTCATTTTAGTCATTAAATTTAAAAACAATCATTTTAGTCAAGTAAATTTGATCAATTATCAATTTAATTCATTAAGTTTGAAAATTGTTATTTTAGTCCAATAATTTTGATAACACAATCACTTCAGTCCGTAAAATGGTGTTGTTTAAACTTCAGTCTGTGAATTACAATAACAATGATAATTGATCAAAGTTATTGGACTAAAATGAAAATTTTCAAACTTAGTAGACCAAATTAACAATTGATCAAAGTTAAAGGACTAAAATGACAACTTTCAAACTTAGTGAACTAAAATAAAAATTGATCAAAGTAATTAAGGGGGTAAATTGTAAAGTGGATTTTGGCCAAAGAAATTTATAATCCCAATGTTATTGGTCATATATGTTCTGGTTAAAGTTTAAAATTATGTTGCAGTGGTTGATAAGGTTACCTATTACAAATTTACAATGGGGTATTTCAATACTATAAAATTTTTGCTAAAATTTTCATATGAGTGAAGTTAGGTATATTACAAACTTTACTGTATAGTCCTTATAATACTTATAAAAAAATAAAAACAAAAACTATATAGGCCTTATAAACCGAGATGGCAAATTTTAAACAAAACACTAAAAAGTAATTAAAAAATTATTTTTTTGTTATTGATGTGACACTAATTTCATTTTGAGTGATGCTACAAAATTTACTATATTAATCTTACAAACTGATATGTCACTACTCACCAAAAGTCAATTCATATGAATTATAAGTGACCGGATTATATTCTTTGTTATGTCATTTTGTAGACATTTTACAATAAAATTAAGGCTAAATGACAAATTATACCTTCTAACTTTGGTAAAATTTCAATTCAACCGTTTAACTTTTGATCCTTTCAATTTAGTTCTTTAAGTTTCTATTCAATCCTTTTGTTAAGCTACGTCCAAGTTATTAAACCCCTCCAAAACGAGGTTGTTTTCGTGTTTCCAGAATTTTTTTAAAATTTTTTATTTTTTCTAAGAAATTAAAAAGAAAAAATCACATTATTTCAGAATAAAAATCATTTTTCTTATCGAAACCCAGATAAAGAAGAAAATGAAAAAATAATTAAATCCCTCGCACAAAATTTATTTGATTTTTATGTATGGGATGACACTAACACACCATACTAGATCAAATAACCAAAACGGTCAATATTCTTTAAAAAAAAAAAAATTAAATAGTTTTTCAAGAAGAAATTGAAACCACAAAATTGAAAAAACCCAAAAAAGTGGCATCAAACCGATAATTAAACCAACAAATTTGCTTTCATGAAGGCACCAAATCGCACCAGCAAAGTGCCCAAAAATGCTCATGAAAGCCAGTAAAATTAACCCATATCAAACCAAATCAACACATAGTAATCCCTAAAATCACTAAGCTTGCCTCATTTGACATCGCCGATGTCATTTCCCACAACTCACTCCTCATGGCCGCCATCGTAGATAAGTCTCTCAAGATCTACGACCTATCTTTTCCTCCCACCTTCAATCCCATCCCAGCTCTCCAAGAGCACTCCCACAGGCCTCCTAAATGTCACCTCTCCCACTTGAAGTCCAACAATGTTGTGTTGTTAGTATGAGATTGAAGAAGTGAATGGATTTTTGGGGCGTTAGGGGGTTTTTGGGAATGGTCCAAGTCCCAGAGAAGTAGAGGGTTTGGCTTGAATGCAACTATATGCGACTGAATTGGATGGGAAAATTGGTGAAAAGTGGTGGCTAGGGGTGGAACTATAATTTCAAGAATGAGGGGGCAAAGTGTCAACAAATATAAAAATTTAACTAATTTAGGAAGGTCATATAAGAAAATATGAAAAGTTTGGAGAGGATCGTCCATATGTTTTTATGAAAATTTCAGATAAATATAATGATGAAAATTTAATTTTTGAAAATTTGGGGGCATGCCCCCCAAGCCTCTAACTAGTTCCACCCTTGGATTGGTGGACATGCATGGAAGATGGTGAACTGAAGCTTGTTTTACTTCCTATGCTAGATTAGCATCCGCACCAACTTGCAAAATTTCTTCAAATCGGAAGAGATAGATAGATAAAATAAATGATAAAAAGGAATTAGTATTTTTATAATATTTAAAAAAATAATAATTTTCTTGGTTTTTTATATATTTAAAATCTGAAAATTACTAAAACAATGTCTTTTTAGAGTGGTCTAATAACATAATTTGGACAGAGCTAAATGGAAAGACTTAATTGAAATGAATTGAAAATTAAAAGGATCAAAATTTGTTCAAGTCCAAAAATAAAACAAGAGGCCAAAAAGTAATATTCAATTTTTTTGGCAAGGGCAAAGCTATAATTTAGAAGAGTAACCGGGAAACCAAAAATTCCAATTTTCGCAAATATTTAAAACTTTTGGCGCTCGAAAAAAGGGAGCACATAAAACAAACCAGTCCGAAGTCCGAACAGTTTGATAAGCAGAAGGCGAGCTTGAAGACTTAAGCCATAGCCTAAAGAAATGAAGCCAAAAGACACTTCAATCATCAGGGCTTTGGGGCAGCGCTCTATCTCTTCGTTATTCCTCTCTCGCTCTTCTAATTCGTACTATAACTAAAACCCTAATTTATTTTCTTGATTAAACCATTTTCTTTTATTCAGTAATCGAAATTGATGCTAATTTTTCTTGATTAGTTCAAATGAAGGTATTCAGAAAGAAGCTTCGAAGAAGGACTCACGCGTGCCGCTCGTGGATTTTCTCGACCGGAAGCTGCATTCTACTTCTGTGCTACCCAGAACGGTTCAGGTAAAAAAGAGTTTTGTATTGGTGGGTAATCTAGAGATAAGAATCCTTCATTAACCAAACTGTTATTGCCTAAGTTGTTTAAATTTAAAAACATCAATATATACGTTTAGGCCAAGAAAATTAATTGGCAAAGAAGGAGAGGAAGTTTGGTTACATTGTTGAGAGATAGGAGCCTCTTGTTTGCATCTTTCCAAGAATATTAAGAAAAGACAGATTGAAGAATTCTTAAGGTATCTTCTTTTTAATTAAATAGGAATTTGACCAAAGATAAAATAAACTAAATTGAATGTTGGTGATGACCGGCCATTGGTGAAACTATTTTGTGACCAGCATGTCATATGCCTACATTGGTGACTAGTGTGAAGTAAGGGCAGATGGCTTAGCCTAGATTCATTCATTGGCTTTAGTTTTAATTAGGAATTGTTTGTCAGATTGCCTAACGGGCTGATATCTTGTGGTTATGAGTTTTACTTGTCATTAGGTTGACCAATGGATACCTATTGGTTTGGGTGGCAGGGACAAAATTCTCTACTCTTTGCAATATGCAAGTATATTTGTACAACATAGGTAGACTTCTATCAGAGTCCTTTTGGATATCAAATTGAAACACCCTGGTTATTATAGCTATACAAAGGTGTTGTAGCTGGGCTCCCTTAATGGAAGTTTCTCAATGATACTGTCACAACTTTTCCCTTTGATGCGTGGAGTTAGGGGTTAGGGATCCTTAAGATGTGATTTGATTCATGGGTTATATCTCTTGGTGCCTTTAGGCAACCAATTAAATTTTAAATTCTAAGTGAAGATTGAAGCATCACTTGGAAACCTTTAGATAGTTTCTGAACTGGCCGGACATCATTGCAAAAATTTAGTTAACTAATCAATTGTTAAGTAAATGGCGTCATTTTTAGAGTTTGATGCAATTGGGCCATTTTGTAATCTGTTTTAGGCGGAATTGTGGATCTTAGAAGGTTTGGAAGAGAAGTATTGAAACCTTGTAGGTTGTTGAGAGGTTTTTTTTAATCAGTAAATAAAAGTTTTATTGCTGAAAAAAATAGGAACAGTACACAGGAAGTGTACAGAATAGTACAAATAAATCAAGCAATACAAAAATCAAGGAAATCCAAAACAGAAGAGAACGATAATACGCCAGAAGCATTGACCAATCCATAAGAGTTCTGAGCACTGCTCTTTTAGTCTCTAACAGATTTCTTTCCACTAGAAGGTTCTAGTGTTTCTCTCCCACCAAATACACCATAAGTAACCTTTATCCTTAACTGGTGTATGTATTAAATATTTCTATTTGCGTACTTTCTGTTAAACTCTTTATTATTTTATAATACCAAAATCAATTTGTTTTGAAATATCAGGAAAATCATTGTATTTGTAAAGTATTTTACTTCAAAAAAATTCGGATCAAGCATGTGATTATATGTTACATGAATCTTTATACAGGTTTAATTGTTAAATTGATTTGTTTCTAATTTGAGTAAGGTTTGAAATTTACTATATTTTGGAATTCAAATGTGTTCTAAATGTGTTTTTGATTTTTGAAATCTCTCAATCTGACTATGTTCTAAGCTCCGCCAGTGAGGATATATGTTGGTATCGAAACTTAGTTTCATTCTGTGGTTTGCCATCGATTTATGTGTGGTTTTTGGGCCTTGTCACAAAGATAATGTGGCCGTAATCACCAAGACTGTTTAGTATCTGAATTTAGTATCTGTATTTGTATCTATATTGTATTTGAATCTGTATCTATATTTGAATATGTATTTGAATCTATATATGTATTGTATTTGAATTTATATTATATTTGTATATGTATTTGAATCTATATATGTATTTGTATTTATTTTTGAATATGTTAATTTGCTATTTGCAAATAAAATCATATTTTATTTGTGAACCAAAACCAGTATTTGTCTATTTTAAATCACTCGTTTAGAATTTTTTACTAATCATGTTCATTTGTTTTTAACAAATGTATGTTTGATCTGGTTGGATAAAGATTTTGGTTATTTATTGGGCCTCCCAACTCACCCCTTATTTCTTTCCCCATCTTAGATTATGAGGATTAGCTAGCGCAGATGTTGCGAGGGAGTCGGTGGGAAGAAATTTAGACATGACTTTTTAGCATATCATATTTTCTATTTTAGTGATTTTGTCAGAGATCTTTGTTTAAGATAATTTTTGGATTAGTGATATTATGAAATTTAATTATATTATACATCCTTGATTAGTGGATTATTTTGGAGATTTTAATTTCATTGGTGTTAGTATTGTAAGTTGTTAGTGAGGCTTGGCACACTTGTAAGGCAAAACTTTATGGGTGCGCGGCCATTGTTACGTGTTGAGCTCATGCTTTGGGTTCGGGGCGTGAACAATGAAGATTCAAACAGGGTAATGCTCTTTTTTTTTGGCAATCTTGGTGTGTGTTTGTTAAATGGGAAATTGGGCTTTCGCATTGAATAATGGTTAAATGATTAAATTTATCATTTTTTTAATAGATATCTTGGAACAA
>OU015761.1:13866149-13911356 GCA_907173295.1 Fagus sylvatica
ACTACAGCTAAAAGAACCACATAGTTAATCAGCATGGAGCTTCCTTGGGATTCAATCTTGTTCTTGATGTTTGAGACTCTTGTCTCAAGTAGTCAGTGAAATCCTTCTATCCGGGTTTATGATAAACTCCATCCTCCGGCCTGCAAGCCCCCTCTCTAGCTAGACCCCATAAAAATAGGTCTTCATAACATAGTTTTTCATACATATAAACATATCTGTACTTGAGTTATTTCGAAATAATTAACATCTGGCTCTTCTGCTTCACTATTATCAAGCATAACCCAAATGGAAAAATCGTGTCTTCTTGAGCTTAAAATTGATGCCTGAACTTTATAGTTCTGCAGAAGACAACATAATTCCAACACTTTGTTCTTGGCTTCTTGTCCATCGCTAGACAACACATATCCAACACTTTGTTCTTGTCCAACTCTAGAAACGCTAGAAATCTCACATCTTTTGCTTCGTTTACTTTATGTTTGAGAGTTTCAGCTAGTTGAAGATTCATCTGGTCCTCTTTTTCAAGCAATCCAACCTCTGATTTTAACATCATCCACAAGCTTTTGTGTTTGCCATTTAATCTGTGCATATTGTACAACATCATCATGGGATGCTACCCCCTACACAAGGAAAACAAAATATTTAAGCAAATTAAGAGTACAAAAATTTAGCTCATGAAAACCAATCCACATATTAGTGAAAGGAGAAAACTTGAACATACTAAACTGAGAATTTTACAATGAACTATTTAACATAAATGGAGGCATGCATATACACGCTAAGAAGTTTTTAAGAAGAAGAAGACGATGATGAAGAAGGTACAAAGAATCACTGGTGAGTGATCAGTACAAACATTGAAGTAATTGTACTCCATTATTTGACATGGGCAACTTAGTTGATGCCTAAACTTTCAAGTTTTGCAGCAGACAACATATATCCAACACTTTGTTCTTGTCTATCACTTGAAATGCTAGAAATCTAACTATAGCCAAATGTCAATTATCAGCCCTCTTTCCTCATCACTTACTTTTCATCACATCTTTCGCTTCGCTTACTTTCCATTTAAGAATTTCAGCTAGCTGAAGAATCTTCTGTCCCTCCTTTTCGAGTGATTCAGCCTCTGTTTCAGCATCATCCACAAGGAAAATAAAAGATTAAGCAAATTAAGAGTTCTAAAATTTGGCTCGATCAAAACCAATCCACATAGTAGCGAAAGAAAATATGAACATACTAAAACCGTGTGAATTTATCTCATCAATACACCCTACCAACTACCACCTATGGAGCATTAAAAGTTTCATGCACAAATAATTTGATGGTGAGATTTGTTTCTAATGGAAAATTTTTGCTAATAAAGGCCTTTCTTTTACTTCTGGCTAGCAAAGCTTGAAGCCAAATGGTCAGGAATTACATCCACGGGTGAAAATGCTAGGCTCCATCTGGAATGCCTTGTGTTCTGCTACTAGTAATCTAAGGAAAGGCATGACTCATGGATCAGCAGTTTTGGTGCACTTCAATTAGCAAATACCATTCCGTGGACATATGCATTATATATCCACATAATGGGATGAATGGACATCATACATGCAGTGATCTGTGAGATAAACATATTGACCCTAATCTTAAGCCAAGCCTAGATTCATGCAACATATCATTTACGGGATTATAAGCCCAACCCAATTTAAATTCTCTTCAAGGTTTCTCTGCTCATAAATCTGTCCTCTTCAATATCACTACCATAGCAATCCATCAAAATGTAACAGAGAGAGCCAAACAATCAAAAAGAAATGTAAGAGAATCAGAACCTAAAGAATTTTGAACTAAATAAATTCATTCCAGACTAAAAAAAAAGGTTTATATATATACCTCTGTCCGCCTCTTCACCCCCTTCATTTTCCCCCTTATCGTCTTTGAGTCTCTCTCTTTCTCCGAAACGAAGATGTTTTCTGCAATTATTGATTTGTGCAAAACAGCCTTAAAGTGCTTCAAGGATATCTCAATGCATCTGGTGAAAGGAAGTATGGAATCTGTCTTCTGACACTAAACAAATCTGGAATTTATTCACTCACCGGATAAATTTTTGGACAGATAATCCCGTCACCAGAAATCTCCACATGAACATGTTCCATCTTTAAATAAATGGAATCTGGCAGCATCTCTTACAAGTATCTCTCTCTGAGTTATCTTAGAAATATATTTAGTGGCATTGTGGCAATCCCCACAGACCCTAAGGTTTTTAAATACTCGTATAGGAAGGCCAGCAGGAACAAAAATCAACCCAAAGGCAATCGCAAGCTTCTCACTGTGGTGGTTAAGCATCTTCATCTTCTCTGACTTGTCAACATCATGAAGAACATAACTCATATCTGGTACATAACCCTCTACTCTCATTTTGCAATATAATTTCTCCAGCTCAGAGTATATCCGATCTGAAAATGGACTTGACTTGTCATCTGCTGAGAAAATGTGCACTATGTTCTTATATTTGATCCAACTACATCCCGGTTCCTTCCTCACTCCCTTAACTCTCATTCCTCTTCTTAATTGAGCCACATTGTCCCATTTCCCATTTGCAGCGTAAATGCTTGAGAGCAAGATATAGCTCGCTGGGTTGTGGGGCTCTAATTCTAGAAGTGACTCAGCCGCCCATTTCCCAACTTCCATGTTACCATGAAATCTACATGAACTCAGCAAGGTAGACCAACCAATTGCATCAGGATGGAAAGGCATCTTATTTATAAAAGTTTTTGCTTCTTCTAACCTCCCGGATCGGCTGAGAAGGTCAATCATGCAAGTGTAGTGATCTGGAAGCGGTGTGATTCCATGTTCTTTTATCATTGATTCAAAGTAGTGACGTCCTTTCTCTACTAACCCGGCTCTACTGCAAGCTGAAAGAACGCCAATGAAAGTAACTCCATCAGGTTTCAAACCTTGGGCTAACATCTTTTCAAAGAGATCAATTGTCTCATTTGCATCTCCAAATTGGGAATATGCTGAAACCAACGCAGTCCAAGAGACTTCATCCCTAAATTTCATATCATTGAACATTCGATTGGAATCTTCTATGCTTCCACATTTACCATAAAGCGTAACAAGTGCATTTGAAACCGTAATAAAAGATATCAAGCCAGAAACAAGAGCGTGAGCATGAAACTGTGCACCCTCTTCTAAGCTTGCTAAGTTTGCACAAGAGCTAATTACACTCCCCAGAGTAAAATCATCTGGCTCAATCCCATTTCTCTGCATATCACGAAAAATCCTAACAGCTTCTTCACTGTACCCGTTTTGACCATAACCCACTAGCATTGCAGTCCATGAGACAACATTCTTAAAGTTCATTCTCATGAAAACTGTTTCTGCAGATTTTATACTTTTACACTTGCAATACATGTCAACAAGAGCACTAGACACAAAGATATTATCCTTATAATCAGTCCTAAAGATATAAGCATGAATTTGCTTGCCTCCTTCCAAGGCCAATAGACCCCCACAAGCAGTCAACACACTACCAAAAGTAAATTGATCCATATCTAAACCTTCCAACCTCATTTCTCTAAACATCTCTATCGCCTCTCTACCCAACCCATTTTGTGTAAGTCCCGTTATCATTGTTGTCCACGAAACTGAATCTCTTTCCTTCATACCCTGAAATAACCACCTTGAATCTTCAACCATCCCACTTCGCAAAAGCCCCGTGATCATAGTATTATACATAACCACATTCCTCTCCGTCATCTCATCAAAAACCCGCTTGGCATCATAAACTAACCCCAGTTTTGAGTACATGTCAACCAAAGGACTCCCCACAAAAACATATGAGAGGAACCCAAATTTCACAATGTGCCCATGAATCTGTCTACCTAAATCAACACACCCCTTATTCGAAGACAGTATAAGCATTGTTGAAAACGTAATCCGATTCAAATTAACAGGTCCTTCCTTCAACATCCGCCTATAAACCTTCACCGCCTCAACAAGAGAACCATAGCTTGCATAACCGGAAATAAGCGAATTCCATGAAACCCCATCTTGATTCGGTATTCGATCGAAGAGCTCTTGCATTTCCAAGAGATGACCCCGTTTCGAATAAGCTGAGAGGATGGTGTTCCATGAGAAGAGGTTTGGTTGGAGCATTTGATCAAACACATGGCGTGCATATTCAATGTTTCCTAGTTTACCGTAGGTTATAATGAGATTGTTTGAGAGAAAGGTTTCTGGGTCTGTCAAGGTTTTGATTATGTGGCAATGGAGCTTCTTAGCTTGGGTTTGGTTTCGGGTTTGGCTGCTGAGTTTCAGTAAGGCACAATAGTAGTTGGAAGACATAGTCATCGTTTCAAACTATTTGGCTGGCGGCAAAAAGCGTTGTAGCTTCTATGTTTTATGAAAGAGAAAAAAAATGAAAAAGACAGAAACTTTGAAGTTTGAACATGTTACATTGTAGAAATCAAATCATCATCATCATTTTATTTTCATATTTGGTTGGGGTCAATAGTATAGAAATTCTTTAAGGCCTAGTAATAATTATAATAGTAAAAAATCATATTTAAACTAAAAATATATTTCAATAATATAAATGAAATTGAACAATAAAATAAATAATAAAAATTAAAGAACAAAAATACTTCAAAGTGAAAAAAGCATATTGGATAATCACCTGTCTTTTGGTCCTTTTGTTATAGTAGTGTTATCTAAGACTTTTTGTATGCAGAATATGATGATGCATTAATATTTGCAATGAAAAATGTTATGTGAAACTGTTTAATCACTTTACATGTGACTTGACATTTTATTTAAGAAAAAAAAAATTCAAGCACCCAAAAATGTTTAATCAATTCTATAGTTTCCAAAAGAATTAGGTATGGCATATGTTTCTTTTTAAAAGAAAAAGAAATTTCAAGTCACATGCCAACTAGTTAAATAGTTTCACATCAACATTTTTATGTTGTAAATATTAGCACATCATCATTTTTCGTACAAAAGGTCACGATATTATAATAGAAAGATCACATCGACACACTTTCAGAAAATTTAGGAACTAAATTTACATGAAATTTATTTCAAATACTATATTGAAACTTTGTGAATTTGTCAGGACCAAAAGTACACCTTAACCTATTTTAATTGTTTATATATATTTATTGCCATCTCCTAAACACATCTCTCTCTAATCTTTGTTTCATTAGTGCCAAAGCTACCTAATTAGGGATGACAAAATGCCTCTACCCCACACAACGTTCAACTTGTCCTGCTCCACCACGAGCGGGATTTCTCGTCTCAAAGAAAGGACAAGGCACCCATGATCCGACCTTGTCTCATTACCATCACTAACTGTGTTATTGTTGTTTCTATGTGAAAGTGATGTTATACCAATCACAACTTGACCACTCGACAAGTTGTGAGACAATCGTGAACTTTTTATATATATGACATACACATATATATAAAACTAAAATCTAATTATCCAAATTATAGAAAGATGTTAATAGGTCAAAAAAAAAAATCAAAATTATAAAATAAAAATATGAAAATGTTGATATGTTTACACAAGCAGTATGACATGGAACTAAAAATAATATTGATCTTGAAAATTTATTCTCGTATATTATAAGGTACCTTGACACAATAAACAACATAATGTTAATAAAACTATTACAAGAAACCCATGCATTCACCCACCAATTAGGGAAATATATATATTTTTTATGATGTGGGTTTTAGAGGCTTCGCCCTGACTCTTCCCAAGAGCATATGTAGTCTCCCAATCTCACACAAACCAAATAATTATCGGGCCCAATGGCCTTGGGGAGTTGGGGGTGGCCCTAAAGGGATCCTCTATCATGGGAATTAGAAGTTTAGAACACGTAACTTACACTTTCTTAGGTGTATATTACGGCTCGTCCTACCACTCAGCTACCCCCCAATGGGATTGAATAGGGCAATTACATTAAATAGCTATTTAAGAACATGAACAAATATATACAGATGAGGGACTCGCATCATCTCTTCATGGCTAATTTCCTATCAACATCAGACAAAACAATCTCTTGACAACGTACAAGTCCAGCCGCTCCACCATAGCACAGCCATCTCTCACTACCCTTGTTCATGTTCCACCTCACCGTATGCATTGCTACCATTTTAGAAGGGAAAACTTCATGAGTCTGAGCTTCCACTTTTCCATTTTCTTTCCCCTGCATTTTTGGTGGCTCTTCATCTTTGCATACCAAGGCTTGGTCATCTTCTGGATTGTTTTTATTGCTACTTCTACAGTTTGGTCTCTTTTTGCTCTTGGGATATGTCAATACTTCCTCAGGTTCCGATTCAGTACCTGAGCCATTGCCATAACAAAGGGCTGCAACAAGATTGACAATTGGATGAAGCTTAGAGGATAAAGAGAAGCACTGAGTAGCTTATAAAATGCACGTGGTAATGTAATTGCCAAAACTTACCTAAAGTTTGAGCATCCGTATTAGGACCTTTTGCCATCTTATCCTTTGCTCTTTTCATCTGTTGTGCCTCAGATGAAAACTCTCGCATGGATAAAGGGGTGTCCCCACTTTTGTTAAGTAACTTCTTCAATGGGAAAGGGGTATTAGGTAATGGAGTGTTGATTGTGATAGCTGATTCCTCTTCGGTTAGTGATCCACAAAGAAAATGAGGGGTCCGATTTCGTGAGTGATCTTTGTCCACTGCTTTGCTTGTAAGCTGATTATAAACACAGCACAATCATATTTACTAAAAGCTTAGCATCAGCTAAGAGCTGCATACAGTTATTATATATTCCACTTTTCCTTCTCAAGTCCTAGTAATGAAGGATATTTATAAGCAAGGGGTCCCTTTATGTCCAACCACCTGGCCAAAGCATGAACACAATAAACTGAATTGTAGATAATTTACAGTGCTACGAGACTCCCTAGAACATGAGCCCCACTAAAAGATTGTTGATTTGAATTATCATCATGATCAGAAAAAGTTGGACCCTTCCAACTTGACAAGTTTTACTGACACATTCTAAGAATGTCTCTGCCCTCCACTACCAAGAATAAGTAAGAAAATAAGTTGGTCCAAAACCCACAAGAAACGGAAGGTACCCAAGGGTGAAGATTTTCTTTGAATGGAAAATAAATAAGCATACAATACAACAAATATAAGAAGAAGAATCTTAGTAGGTGAGATCTACAACAGGAACTAGCCAATGAGCTCTGTCTCAAATTATACTTCCTCTCTCCTCCCCACCCAAAAAAAAAAAAAACCAAAAAAATAGAGTGAAAGGAAAAGGATGAGGGTTCAAGACCCACTTAGTAGTTAGTACATGTGCAACTTACCAATTTTTTTTTGATAAGAAAAAGAAAAAGATCCAGAGCAGGAACTAAAACTCACCTGGAAACGGAGAACAGTACCATCTGCACTGCAATATGCAACCATGCCTAGCATTTAAAATCAAAATTCAGTAGTTGGTGGATAATTGATACCAAAAATTAGCAGTTCAATTGGACCTAGTTCAGAGTTTGTATGCATAACTGGAAGAGATGATATATTTCCACTTGAATGATCAAAGGTGAACACTATGACCATCCACCCACTATAAAATTTACTTTAGATGACAACATATGACTCTGCAATTTTGCATAAAATTTATGGTTAATGATCCATTATTTTGCTTGAGTAGCTTAATAATTATACCAGAAGGGAAAATCCAGAAATATTCATAAGCCATTTCTTAAAGGAAGGATAACAATGTATGTATTCTGTTGTTTCAATCAACTGATGCATAATTTAAGCCAGGAAACATTCTATGGAGTGTAGAACCTAAAATATACTAGATAGGGTTCTTGGATCTAACAATCTAAAATTTATATACATGCACAATTCCAATTGTAATAGATTATTTTATTGGTAAGTTGAACACCCAATGGGTATTGAACCCACGACCTTACTCTCTAAGTATTCTTACAAGGGGAGCAGTGACCATTTGAGCTAGAGCTAATTGGCAATCAGACTGTACTAGATTAACTTCTTAGGATCAGACAATCTCACTTTTTAAATCTGTATGAATGCAAAAATTAAAAATGAAATGAAACAAATTACTAACAGTGAAAAATTAAAGCCGATCAAGGATTTATTAACTTCTATTTTATTATCAGAAATTAAAGCCGATCAAGAAATAATTTGGAATATTAAAAAGAAAAGGCTAATGTAGTATTGTTTTAAGCATGAAAACTGAGCCTGTGTATTACCATAATCTCATTTTTGGCTATGATACAGGCAAACTTTACCAGAATCATATACAAGCCTATGGGAGGTACCTGTTAGTCGTGACACTTGAACACTCCAGATGGCAAATGATGAACAGTAATAACTGTGCAACCCTGGTTTTGTCCCAACAAAGGGTTTTCCAGTGACAGGAACATCATATGCAGCCTTAACCAAGCTGAGGGTTCTCATTGTTCCATCATCAAAGGATAGAATAACACATCTAAAAACATGAAGAAATAATGCTTCCAAAGTAAGGAACAATTTTATGTAAGAAGCCTAATTTGTGTTGAATCAATCATACACCACCTTGGATCTGGCAGCCAATCCAGACTATATATGTTCCTTGGCACAGGATGGAGTTCCCACAAAGGACGGAATGGATCACTGCAAACAATTTAAGGTCATAGCTCTTGAGTATGGAATGCCATTATACCACTATTGACAAATTAAATATATCAAACTCCAAAATATTAATCCCAATTAATTACCCAGTCCCCATGTATATTTTGAGATACCCTGCCTTCAATGCTTATAGTAAATGACCTTACAAATATCAGCACTTCCTCTCCTTAAAAATCATGACTCACGCAGACAATATATGAAAAAATCTATCATAAATGCTATGATGCAGGTAATGAGAAGCCAATATTATTTCTAAGTGTCAGTGGCAATTATGCAAGTTTATGGTTTCTGGACGTGGGTCCATTGGGTGTTATTTTGGGGTTTGACTATTTTATTCAGTTTTATTTGTGAGTTTAGTTATTTTAGTATGGGCTTAGTTATCAAAGCCCAAAGAGTCCAAGTTCTGTTAGGGTTAGGTATTAGTTCTATTAGTTCTGTTAGGGTTAGGTATTAGTCATCCATTTATATGGATGTAATGCTTTCTATTTAATACAGAAGAAGAAGAATTTTGTTAAATTTTCAGAGGCTATGAAGCTTATTTGAGGTTTGTGAGATACAACCTTCTATGAGGTGTGATGCCTAGAACTAGAAGTTTATTCTTTTTCTTTTCCATTCTTAAATTTCCAGCAACTTAAAACCTTGCAAGCACTCATCATGGCACTGTAAAAATGTCTCAGTTAACTTGTTAAATTTCCAGCAACAAGACATTTTTACAAATCATGTCCCATAAGAACAATCCATTGTGTAAGGGCCCACCTGAGTCACATTTAGGGTCACCATGCATGAGTGGTCTACTTTTTGTCTTGTTGGATTGTAAAGGCAATAGATTATACGTGATTATGACATAAAACAAAAGTATATTAATTATGGTATTAAATCTAACTGCACTCCCAATATTCATGGGTCGTTATAAGGGCACACAAAGACATTATTTCTCCAACCCACAGAAGCCACAGCATAAATGAAATTAGGGTTGAATTTGCGGCAGATTGTGGTCATATATTACTCCCCCCTGACAATTTTTCACTTTAAAATATATCATCAAAATAAGTTGAAACAATATAAACAGCAAGTTTGACTAATTCAGAGACTATGATTTTCAGGTTACAAGAAACTTTTATCCTTTGAAGCAAAATCATACAATGAATGTTTGTGGATCACAAATCAAATTGGTCAATATAGAAATTTTTCGAAGTTTCATTTCTCAAGAATGCCGCTCTATGTACTTCAAAAGGACTTTCCATAAACCAAGCACACACAATATGGGTATATATTGTGATTACATATAACAATTTTGACTTAAGTTCTACTTACCCAGATATTCAAACATTTTTGTGCAATTAAATTGAATCGTATACAATTCCAAGCATCTTTATTCAGACAAAATGAAATGTGTGCAACACAACCATCAAAACTTTGAATTGGTAAAAGCATATGGATGAGAATGTAAGCAAAAATAATGAAAACAGAAGAGGCATCATATGTACCGTAGGTCCCAAAACTTTAGGCCTCCATGTCCAGCAGTAACTATAACATTTGAAATCTCGGGATCACTGTAACAGCAAGTTATATATTTCCATCAAGCAAGGTAACAGTAATAACATCTGTGCTTACATAATAATTTAGCCAACCACAGAAAGGAGTTTTTTAATTGTTGATAATCTTATCAACAAACATGTGACTCTAGTGGATAATCTTATTACATCATAATAACAATAACGTTGCTTTGTTGCTCCATTGCTGAAGAGTTTTGGTCTTTTTTCTTTACTGTGTTTGTAGTTTGATGGTTGATGCCTCAAAATGTGGTTGATGCGTATTTTAATTGGAAAAACCTAGGGATAGAAGCACTTCTATTAGGAATGCAGCTGCCTATTTTCTTACATGGATGTATTGGAGGGAAAGGGGGAAAGGAGTACTATCACATTCATGGTATTGAGCCGACTGCTGTTGAGCTCAAATTGTTGTTCTCGTAGACTCTATATAAGTGGTCTATTCCTTTTGCAAGGTTTAAACTTATTCTGTAGATTATATTGATTTCCTAAATTTTAGATTGTAATTCTTTTGGGGAACCTTTCGTATGTATCACGAATGCTTGAATTCTCTCTTCTTTCAAATGAAATTTCATATTACTCATCAAAAGAGAAAGAGGGCGAGGGGGAGGGGGGAGGGATCATCCAGTAGCCATATTTTCTCATTTCTTCCAATATTTCTTGGTTACTTCTCTTCATACTTTCAAAAAATGTCACAGAAGTTGCAATGCAGGCACTCCAAAATTGAAGTCAACAACATAAGCAAACTGTTTTAGGCAAGATTGATTCCTTGAGCAAAACAGTGGTCTTCAATATCACAGATGTTAACCACCAGCCAAATAAAGCCAAGTGATTTTAAAGTTGCTAATTTGGATTAAAACTCACTTGTAATTGAATTTTATAGAGATTTATGTAGGCCAATTCCTTCTGCCTTGTACTCATCTACATTCAAACTCAAATAATAAAGATGTATTGGATTCAAATTAAATGCATACCATAGTTCAGATTATCACAAGATAAAATTTAACACTATTCAGATAAGGTTGTTGGTCATACACACCAAAATCGCAGTTAAACACAGAGAAAGAGGAAAAAACAATTGCATGTGATATATATATTTTTTTTGATAAGTAACAATTGCACATGAAAATTATTCTCTTCAAAGTAAAAAACTAGACTTACTGGTTCTCCCAAAAAATCACCACCATTAAGATTTCACACCAAAGATAATCCTAGACCTGAATCTTTTATAAGATGAGTAAAAGAGGAATTTAATAAAAATCCATGGCATCACTTACCTTTCAAGTGGAGCCCAGGAAAGTGCTCTAATAGGAACTGTATCTGCACTGAAGCAAAGCAATGGCCTCGTATCTGCAAAGCAAAAGGTGGAAAATAAATTTCATGTAAGTAAATCACATTGCATCATAATTCCAATCCTTGGAACAATCTTACAATATGCTCAATACCTTTAGATGAACAACTTGCAGAAAACTTCCATAAAGCAACCTGAATGTAAGACAAACATCTTTAGTTGTAATACTCAAATGAATTCAAAATCACAAGCAACCATGATCTTTCAAACTAGAGAATTAATGGTTTTAGCTGTAAAGCTAGCATCAATTTAATCGACAGTTATTCATGGCAACCATACTAAACCATAAATGTCTAAACCACATATTGTTTACTAAGAACACAAACATATTTCCTTATTTCCGATTATGCAAAAGCTGATTAAGTACTGACCCATATTAACTAGGATGCAATGTGCAGTCAAGAAGAAAAAACGTGGTAAATAAATAATAAAAAGAACAAGATATTAAAGTGAAAATATTACTGTTCCATCATGGCATCCAGCAAGCAGGTACTCATGAGGGGGTGAAGCTGACCACTCCACTGTCAGAGGGATGCTACATAACAAACAATAATTGAGTTTAAATTAGCTTTTAATCATGTAAATTAAACCACATAACAAGGTCAACAAAGACAGTGCCCGTAGCAAATAGTTATAGGAACTTGTTACTATTCTTCATTAATTAAATATGTCCTGCTGCCTGTAGTAAAAAGGGACAAGGATTTGCATGCTCTTCAACCCCTCTACCCCATTCTTTATGAAGGGAGGAAGTGCCGGTTGAGCTAGGGCTCATTGGCAAGATAACTTTTGTTTTTTTAACTGATGAGGAACCTCACCAAGGCAGGGGCCTTCGGACCCACTCTTGGGTAGTAAATTTTTGGTCCATTCCATTAAAATTCCAAAGTATTTATCAAAAAGGTAGAAACTCAAATACCTCTGTATGCCACCGCATTTCAACATTGAGCATCTGAATACAGGCTCCAATTTTACAAAACGGGGATCAGTGCCCTCCTGATGCAAAGAAGAATAGATAACTTTCATTGTACGAGGAAGAGGAACCTCCCACCTGCATTGGTAGGTATAATGTTGGCAAAACAAGATACAAATTACAGAGTGCAATAAATATTTTAGAACTATAGACGCAAGCAATTGGTGCAGAAGAATAATGTAATATGTGGACATAATCAGAGAAGGATACTGGTCAAAATGTAATTTACAAGTTCAATTCGTTGTAATACACCAATTTTACTATGTTAAAGTAGTTTGATATTCAAACTAGGATAATATTTTAGATTTTATTTTTACTTGCCAATGCCCACCTTTTGACACCTCTACACAATATACTTCCTATCCATGCAAAGTAGTGTAGTTTCTCAATTGTAATTGCCTTTTGTTGCATTTGACATATTCTTATCGAAACTAGTTTCAGTACCAAGTATATAGCCTTTGTATGCACACAAGCAAATATTTAATACCTCAACATGACAGTCAGTATTATAATATGCATCCTTTAACCTCATAATAAGTTGATATCATAAATCATTGATTAAAAAGTAACCATGAATGTTCCCTTAATAGAAGGGAAAAAGAAGAACATGAAAAACCATCTAAGAAGGTCTTAGGGAGGAGACTCTCAAACGAGGAAAAGGATTCAACAACTTCAAAAGAATTTTATTTATTTTTTATTTTTTATAATTAACAACTTCAAAAGAATTGAACTAATAGAAGGGAAAGAAGAAATTGCAAAACCATCTAAAAAGGACTTGATAAATGAGGACAAGAGAAGCGAAGACAGGATATTCAAGGGAACATGGAAACTGGACAACTGAAGCAGATTTCTTACACTTCCAGAGATCCGCTCCCAAGCAAGACAGCAAGATAGCCCATCCGATGCTTACATTTGGATTCACATGCACTAGAAGGCCGCCATTTGACATCCCATGCAACCTTCCCATTATGAGCTAGGCATAATAAAACTCTTGGCAAAGCAACATCCTTTGAAATAGAGAAACTACCTGAGCTAATTCCTAAGGAACCACTGTGTAACACATTATCACTTGCAGGTTCCTGCAGAGTTATGTTGTATTTGAGGTAACAGAAGATCCTGTCTTCATATTTTGTCAATAACAGCGGACTTTGTATTATCACCTGTGACTCTTTTTACCACCATCTTCTTGCACAGCATGTTCATGGGCATCCCTAGGAACCCCATCCACAGCATGTGCTTCTGATGCATCTTCTGGGAGTTGAACAGCAAGAGCTTGAACATGCTGGTCGATGCAGTTCAAATTATCAAGAGATTCTTCTATCGGATTTTTCCTAGGTCTTCCTCTAGGCCTCTTTGATTGAGTTGTTATGGCCTCATTGTCTTCGATTGGCTTCTTTCTAGGTCTTCCTCTAGGCCTCTTTGATAAGGTTGACTTTTCTATTGAAGCTGGCACCTCTTCCTCATTCATGCTGACATTTAGAATACACCATATCTGAATGACACCTCTACCAGTAAGTGGGGCACCAATCTTGTGATATGAAGACCCAGGAGGATGAGCAGCAACAGCAATAAACTGGAAAGTAAGAAACCAGAAAGAAGGCAGTCACATAAAAATGATTTAACATGAATAATCTAAATAAATTGTCACAAATTCTATACATACAATCAAACTACACAACAACTAAAAGTCTTATAAAGGAGTATATCTAATTCTTCTTTCTTGTAAACATAATTTGCTACAAAGAAATAAATGTGCAACAATGCTCAACAGGACTAATGTATAACTATTCCAACTAACCATTTTTAGGTCTTACCCATAATATCACAAACAATTGCCTAAATGAAACTACATCATGTTTCTTAAGTGGTACACTGCAGAACCAAAAATAAATAAATGATTTGGCCTTTTTTTTTTTTTTTTTTTTTTGATTGGTAATGATCAAAGTTTTAATAATGAAAATAAATGATTTGGCTTTGGTAAATAACATTAAGACACATACATCCATAGATACAAAAGAATATGTATGTGTGTGTGTGTGTATAGCCCTTTAATGCAACAGGGAATAATACATGCATGATGTATGATGAAGATTATTATTAAAAAAAAAAAAAAAAACCAAAGCAGAATGCTTTTTTTTGTGGTCAATATCAAAGTCGGATGAACTTTTCCCAAATAATCGTCATGTATCAATCAGGTAAGAATTATGCAAATTGAAATTTTCTAAGCCAAGAAGCTTTTTGATATGACAACAAATTTAGTTGCTAAGGATTCTTATCATCGAATAAAGAGGAGGATAAACAGGCTAAATTGTGTTAAGGTCCAATATCTTATTAATTAGTTAATCTGCTTATCATTATCTATTAGAACTATCCAAATGTAGTAAATCATCACAAACAATTCTCAAAGTCAAATTGAATATCTAATAAGATTTACAAGCAATCATAACATACACATTAAACTGTCTCGTAAAGAATCAATAGGCAGGACTTCCCTGGTGATGATGAATTCCAATATCAAACTTCGTAACATAATCTTACGAACAAGGATAAGCTATCTAAACATCAAAGTCAGAGATCCTTTTGACAAGTATCAATTAAAAGCATACACAAATGTGGGGACGCGACCCCCAAAGACTTCCAACAGAGTAAAATTTACTCAAAAAAATACAAATACCTCACATTTAAAATGGTTGTCAGGCGTATGAATTCTAGGACACCAATCCAAAGCCCAAACATGCCCTCCAACATACATAACAAAGTCTTTGCTGCAGCAAGATCTGATGAGAGACATTTTGCAAATGTGCATATCAATCATCAATTATATAGTTGGCTGTAGATAGCAATATTACAATGCACCAACAAGTTTAAACATGATTTTATAAATAGAAAATTCCAAACAGTCTTAAGTTCAGCAATAACATCAGTTAAAACATAATAAAAGCTTAGAAGTTCCATTCTTCTACTTCAGTTATATGTTCTGAAATAAAATAAGTAATCTATATTACACAATTCAATTGGAAGTAGCACTTAACACAGATAAACAAACAAGTATTTAAACGAAAGAAACTCTTCGAACTTGCTACAAGGAGCCAAAACCCAAAAATTTATGTCTACAAGAAAAGGAACCAACCCGAAAATCTACAAATACAATTGAGCAGGCTCCATAACTATGTGCAATACTAGCACATGATTAAGGAAAGAAACAAGCATCAAGCATGAGCAACATCATATCATCAGCGATAATTATATTGTTTTCATTTGATAAGTTCCTCATGCAGTTGGTGGACCTCAACCTTCACCTCACTCTTACAACAAAAGGAGACGCCACTTGAGCTAGAACTCATTGGCATCATTAGAAATATTCATATCAAAAGTCAATATAAAGACCTAAGATGTTTTTAATTCTTCAACATAATTTAATAAAAAATTACTATCAGCCTAAATCTGTTGACATAAGCAGTGCAGTAGTACACTTGTGTGAGTTGTGTCCCTGCACTAATTTTTTTTTTTTTGATAAATAATAAGTTTTATTGAGATGAAAAATGCACCAAACTAGACATATACTTGATGTACAACACAATTAAGCTCTAAAAGTAAAATGATCGAGAAACTCTAATAAATTGGAGAATGAAAACAATCCAGTTGCTATAATCCATTCAAACAAGGTTCTAAGGAAATACAATTTCAGATGTAATAAAGTCCGTTCACACTCCTCAAAAAATGTCCCCACACAAAATTGGAAGAGGGTGCTACATGCTATGCATGTTCTGCACATTATTTATTCCTTCTTCCAGTTAATTTAGAACCTGAGTTTCACCACCAAAAAAAATAAAAAAATATAATATAATATAATAAACTAAAATAAATTTTGGTGGATAATGGCTAGTGAATAGAGTGGCATCATTCAAATAATTTCCAACTACCGTTTTACCAATCAAGACCTACATATCATTAAGGACACTTTGGTAATTCAAGGGTCATCCCTAACCAGATGGATAATGTAGTAGCACACTATACCACTACTACACATGAATACAAACAGAGAGAAAATTTCAAAATCCCCCTCATCATCAAACTAGATGTTTCTTTAAAGAAGTTATCATTTGAAAGATTTGTATAAAACATATACTTCCAGCCATTCTCACAATCTGTTCAACAACCAAAACATGCAGAGAATGTTAAATTGCATAGGAGTTCAAGGAAATAAACAGGACTACTAAGATAGTTTCCTCATGAGTGACACATAAAAATATCACAGAAAAGAAAGGTTTCTGTATTGATTTAAAAGTTTCACAGTTTATCACTAAATCAGTGTAAAACCCATAATGTCCAGAGGTAAGTCCTAGGAAAAAATACCTGGATTCCACAGATGTAGCACCGCCAGATGGTCCTTCCTTCTACAACAGTATGCAAGCCAAATGAGGGACTTGTTTGGCAAAAAATTGTGTAACAAGGAACCCCCCACCCCCAAACTACTAGAAAAGATAAGTGACAAAAATTGTTCTAATTTACCTTAGGAACATTTGCAGAAGAAAATTGAGATAACTTAATTCCAACATCTTTCCCTTCAAGGCTTCCCACTTCACAGGCAAACCTAACGGTTCTTGGTTCGTAATTAAAATACTTCCATTCTCTGCAGAGATGCAGTTCTAATTTACATATGAACATAACAAGACTAATAATAATAAGAACAAGTAAAAATAATAACAGCAGCAATAGTGATTAATGTAGATAATAATCATAAAAATAACAACAACAACAACGACAACAACCACCTCCACCAAGAAGAAAAGTGAACAAGGACCTTCAAAAGAACAAGTAGAGACCAGCCTGGCATAGGACTTAAATGAAAGTTGAATGAATGTGTCCACCCTTTGGCAAAAATTTTAATGGCCATATTGTATTTTATCTGGCACCACACAAAAAAGTTCCCTAGCACTTTTTCAACAAAAATTCCGAATACTTTTTCAACACCAGATAATCTGCACTCTCAATTCCCTCATGGATTTGATTGACATTTGTAATTTCTGATTTTCTTGGCTGTCCCTTAGTATACTACTAGTGTGCTTGGGCTGTCCTTTCAATAAAAAAATTACTTATAAAAAAGAAACACCTGATAATCTGCTCATAATAATATATAACATAACAATCAAATACTATGAAAAAGCTCGAGTTGATTGAATAACAAAGAGTTAGTGTGGTATACTGGATAAACAAATACTATGAAAAACAATGTTAGCGCTACAACTATAATCTAGCCGAGCCAAACCAAATACAAGTTCACAATTGGTCATTTACTTTTACTTTGAATACAAGTCGAGCTCGAACTCGTCACCAAGCTCGACTACTTGTTTAGACTTAGTTCTTCTTTTTCTTTTCTTGTTGAACAAGCTCGAGTTTGTTGCCTTATTCATGAGCGACTTAGATTAACTTATTCCTTCCACATATTAAATAAACACAAAGATTATTATTATTATTATTTTTTTTATCCCTCCACAAATTTATGCCAATGATTAATAACTAGCTTATATTTGAAATTATCTTATTTAGGGAAAAATACACAAAACCCCCATGCGGTTTCCTCATAAAACACAAACCTTCCTATAGTTTTGAGTTTAACACTTAACTCTCTAAATAGTTTTATGTGTAAACCATTAAGCATCCATAAAAATAAACAGTGAAATGTGATGACATGTGTCCATATATTCAATATTTATTTTTACATAAAACAACACCACAAGGGGTTTGTGTTACACTAAAAAACCTAGGGAAGGGGGGATCAAGTATCACGAGGGGTTAAGTGTTACACTTTTAGGGGGTTTTGTGTTTTACGAAACAGATGAATTTGTATATTTCCCTATTATTTAAGCTAATTAGAATGATTGACTTTCATCTATGAACTTATAAAAATTAGATTCACCAATCTTTGTTGTTAGAAATCACGTATAATTTTTACTATAGAATGGCCTATTTATAATATCAATAAATTAAAAATAATAATTTGATATATTTTGAACTTATTTATCAACTTAAACAATCTAATCTCAAGTCTGTATCAATATACCTATACATGCATATATACAACACAATATGCCTATATATACACTCAAAACAAGCCATACACCCACGAGTTTATTCATGAATATATTATTCTGTTTGAGCTTGTCTCGTTTAATAATCAAGCCTAAACCTAGACTTGAGCTTGACTTGTTAGCTAAACAACCAAATATAAACAAGCTTTAATTTTAGCCGAGTTTGAATTATTCATAAACAGCTACATCTCTAATTTTGCACTAACACAACTAATTTTAAACCAGGAACATCCAAGCTCAAAAACAGCACAATATAAGCTTAGTTAACTCATTATCACCCTCCTTTACTTAATAAACCACCTGTAGTTACCTAGTCTTAAACCAACAAGGAAATAAAAAATACAAGTACGAAAACCATGACAAGCAATGCCTAGTACTCATTTCATCATTGCATATACATACATACATATATGCATACATGGATGATGATAGGTCCTTCTATACATTTCTAATGTTTTTGGGTATGATATTACTAGTGAATGTTGAAAAAATTACTATCTCGTGTAATGCTATTGCTGCCTATCCAAAATGACCCAAAAAAAAAAATTATTATGTGACATGGCAGAATCTACCATTGAATTTGATGTGGACACATTCAATATTACATAGATACTATCTTATTTGATAATCTAACAAAAAAAATATTAAAATTAAAATAGAGATCGTAGATTGCAAAAAGTAACAGTAAGTGGATGACAGAGATTAAAAATTACAAAAAACAATTTTTCATTTCGATCGTCTAAACAAAATGTAACTTTTTATATTTTTTTAATATATCTGCTCGAACGGTCAAGATTTAAATTTGTTTTGCAAATAGTAATAGTACATGCACAACCGAGATTAAAAATTGCAAAAACAACATTTCATCTAGACCATCAAAAGAAAAAATAACTTTTTATATTTTTTAATATATCTGTTTACACGGTCGAGATTTAAAGTTGGTTGTACCTCAAGAAAGTTACTGAGGAGGAAAAGCGGTGAATCTCTGTTTCTTGAAGAGCATCATCTTCTTCTTCTTCTTCCTCTGTCTCTCCACAGAGCTTAGAGATGGTTTCCATGGCTCTGAAGTGATTCTCCACATCATAATCGAACTCCGAAACATTAACTCTATTTCCATTGCAATCCTCCGAAGAACCCGATGGATTCTCGGCGTTCACTGAATCAACTGGAACATCATCCTTCTCCTTGTTGTTGTTGTTCTTCTTCTTCTTCTTTCCGCGCTTGATGCTGAATAGCTTCGAGATTGGAGGCTCTCCCTCCACTTGCTCCATTCTGGGAGGGAAGTGAGTTTTCCTTCCCTGGTTCTTTGGCGGTCTGCGGAGGAGAAGGAAGGGAAAGAAAAAAAGAAAATAAAAAGATGAACGAATTGGAGCTGATGGGTTTCGAATTCGGGATCACTTTATTTACTAAACTGCCACGGTAATTTTTTTTTAGGCTTAACTAGTATTTTTATTCCTAAAATTTGTATGAATTACTTTTTTTGTCCCTGAACTTTGAAAAGTTTAGTTTTCATCCATGAATTTTAAAATTTTTTGTTTTTACACTTGAATTACGTCTTTTTAAAAAAAGTTTAGGGATGAAATTCATGCGTAAAAATAATTTTTTTTAAAAGTCAGGGACGAAAACTGAAGTTCATACAAAGTTTAGAAATGAAAACGATAATTTAACTTTTTTATTATTATTATTATTATTATTATTGGAAATTATATAAAAACGGTGTAGGGTTTATATCATGTTACAAAATTAGGTATAGGTGTTAAACTTATGAAACTGTTTCCATTTGAAGTCTTAATCCATTTATGTTATAATGTTACATATTAGGTGGTTTTAATTTTGTTAATTAAAGTCATAAACTTATAAAATTGTTTTAATTTGAAATATTATCTATTTCTGTTATTCATTTACATTATTCTAGTTAGTAACAAAAAACAAATTCGTTGATAAAACTTTATGGTCTATGTAACGAGTTTTGATTTCCTTATAATCACTTTCTCGATCTAAGCAAAAATTTCGTTCTCTTAACAAAGATATTTCTCTCAATCCTCTATGTTCGTTCAATCACTCTCAAATTATTTTTATTTTTATTTGATAGTTGAGGGAAGGAGCATTCAAACCCCAATAGTATCTCTAACTTAGTCTTAAAAAACAAGTAGATTTTACCAACATATATAAATAACTTACGAACCAACTCCAATCGAGCCTTCAAAACCACGTGTCATTTGGCATTTGAGCTACACTGAAGTCAAATTTGAAAGTTGCTTGGTTTTTTAAATTTGACATATCGGATTAGGTGTCTAGTTTTGATGACATCAATTTGAACCTTCGATTTGCGATATCAGCCATCAATTCTTTTTTGTCATTCCAAAACCAATATTCAACTCAAAATACTCAAATTCTCCTCCTAGAGAGTCAAAATACTAGTTGAGCATGGGCTACAAGAGTTACAAGACTCTTACCCAAAGACTCTCAAATTGATTTATAAATAAATCCTCGATTACATTTTAAATTTCATCAATGACTTGTACATAAGTTTCAAATCAAAACAATTTAACAAATTTCGGATTTTAATGACAAAATTAAAAACCTATGTGATACGTTCACAATTTTTGGATAAAGGAGGAAAATAGAACTGGTGCAAAACCAGGAATTAAAAGAAAAGCTATGAATTTAATTGAGGAAATCCTGACCTCAGATAGATTTAACTGAGGAAATCCTGACCATCTAGATATAGGTTTTTCGAGGAAAACCAACCTCCCAAGAGTCTTAAAGACTACAAATATTTTTATGATTAATCAGATAATTTTATTTAAAGGACTTTCAGAATTTATACAAGCACATCCTAACTTCAAGAGCATAAAACATAAGATTATAACTTAAAACATGAGATAGTAGAGATATAGACTAACCACCTTTTCTTTCATCGTAGCACACAACATTTTCCTCTTATTAACAAACCACTAACATCAACAAATAACCAAACAACTAAAATAAAGGGAATTACTACTCCTAATGACTAGGACTTGGATCGCATAGAGATGCCAAAACATTTATGCCGTTGCTGGAGAAGGAGCTATCAACATAGGACCCGAAGCTCTTGTACGTATTACTGTGTTTTTAATTTATGTTTTTGAAGTTCATCTTGCCGAGCAAACATTTTCAAATGTTGTGTGTACAAACATATTGCTTCTTTGTTTCAGACACATCGAAAGAATGAGCGTCACTGGCTCTAACATGCCTGAGTTCCCCAAATCCCTCTCTCCCAAGCGACTTCTGCAGCTACTCAAAGCAGAGAAAACCGCTCATTCTGCACTCGCCCTGTTCGACTCAGCGACTCGTCACCCTGGTTACACTCACTCACCAAACGTGTTCCACCACATCCTTCGCCGACTCGTGGATCGGACCCTCGTTTCCCAGGTGGGTCGGGTCGTCGAACTGATCCGAACCCAGAAATGCCAATGCTCCGAAGACATCGCTTTGACTGTGATCAAAGCCTACGCGAAGAACTCCATGCCCGAACAAGCTCTCGATGTGTTTCAACGAATGGACGACATTTTTGGATGTAAGCCTGGGATAAGGTCGTATAACTCGCTGCTCAATGCTTTCATTGAGTCGAACCAGTGGGACCGAGCCGAGTCGTTCTTGGCTTACTTTGAAACAGTGGGTATGTCTCCGAATTTGCAAACTTACAATATATTGATCAAGATTTCGTGTAAGAAGAAGCAGTTTGAGAAGGCGAAAGGGTTGTTGGATTGGATGTGGGAAAAGGGTTTTAACCCTGATGTGTTTAGCTATGGTACTTTGATTAATGGGCTTGTGAAAGGTGGGAGTTTACGCTTCGCGTTGGAGGTGTTCGATGAAATGCCTGTGAGAGGAGTGGAGCATGATGTGATGTGTTATAACATTTTAATTGATGGGTTTTTCAAGAAAGGTGATTTTGTCAAGGCTATGGAGATTTGGGAGAGGTTATCGAGGGCCTCTTCGGTGTACCCGAGTGTTGTTACGTATAATGTTATGATCAATGGATTGTGTAAATGCGGGAAGTTCGATGAGAGTTTGGAAATATGGGATAGGATGAAAAGAAATGAGCGGAAATGGGATTTGTTTACTTGTAGTACTTTGATACATGGTTTGTGCGAGGCAGGTAATGTTGATGGGGCCGAGAGAGTTTATAAGGAGATGGTTGAGAGTGGGATGTCTCCGGATGTGGTTACATATAATGCCATGCTTAATGGATTTTGCCGAGTGGGGAAAGTTAAGGAGGGGTTTCAGTTGTGGGAGTTGATGGGGAAGAATGGTTGTCGTAATGTTGTTAGTTACAACATATTTATTAAAGGGTTGTTTGATAATGGGAAGGTTGATGAAGCAATGTCTATTTGGGAACTCTTACCGGAGAAGATTATCATTGCAGATTCCATCACTTATGGAGTGTTAATTCATGGGTTATGTAAGAATGGATGCTTGAATAAGGCTTTATGGATTTTGAAAGAGGCGGAAAATAAGGGAGCTCATATAGATATTTTTGCACATTCCTCGATGATTAATGGGTTATGCAAAGAAGGGAGGTTAGATGAAGCGGCCGAAGTAGTGGATCAAATGGGTAAGCGTGGCTGTAAACTGAATCCTCATATTTGCAATGCACTGCTTAACGGGTTTATCAGAGCTTCCAAACTTGAGAAGGCAATTCACTTTTTCAGGGAAATGAGCACCAGGGGTTGCTTTCCAACAGTTGTCTCCTATAACATTCTTATAAATGGTTTATGCAAATCTGAAAGGTTTAATGAAGCATATCTTTTTGTGAAAGAAATGCTGGAAAAGGGTTGGAAGCCAGACATGATCACGTATAGCTTGTTGATGGATGGGCTTTTTCAAGGCAAGAAGACAGACATGGCCCTCAACTTGTGGCAACATTTTCTGGACAAAGGTTTTAAGCCTGATGTAACTATGCACAACATTATAATTCATGGGCTTTGCTCAGCTGGAAAAGTAGAAGATGCTTTGCAGCTCTATTCAAAGATGAAGCAATGGAACTGTATTCCAAATCTTGTGACCCATAATACCCTCATGGACGGCCTCTACAAAGCCCAGGACTGTGAAAAGGCATCAGAGATCTGGGCTCGCATCTTAGAAGATGGGTTACAGCCAGATATTATCTCCTATAATATTACTCTTAAGGGGCTTTGCTCTTGCAGTAGGATATCAGATGCTGTTGGGCTACTTAAATCATGCTTTGAATCATGGAATTCTTCCGACTGTCATTACATGGGACATTCTTGTAAGAGCGGTGATTAATAATGGGGCCTCAACTGTGATCTTTTAGGGTTTATAATTGCTTGTAAGCATGTTTTAGCTCTTACCAGCACATTCACCTTCTTCTTTTGGACTACATCTGTATGGCAAGGAAGGCTAATTAATGATCACAATATACTTTAGAGCTTCTGCCTCGGAATCAATGTTTCAACCCCACATTGTGTCAACAAAAGTTACTGCAACCAGTCTTTGGGTTGGTCGTTTCGGATGCTCAGACTCTACGGATATGCACATTGAGATATGTTGGAGTTCTCCTGAATAATGGATTATACACAGTAATACAGTATGAGTGAGTTTTCCTGAATGTGCCTGCTTAATTTTTCATAGAGAAGTTATATTCTTAACTTTTCATTGGAAGTTGTTTGTTATGCTATTCTTGCAAGTTGGATTTAATATCTTCACGTACCCTGAACAGGACTCTATTTCACCAAGTTGGCGAAGTGGTGAGCTATCCAAAACCTGGATCACCAAGTTGGCTCACCAAATTCCAGTTGCTATAGCCAATCGGTTCAATTCTGGGTCAGTATAGATCTTGTTATACATTTTGGATTTTTGTATGGGTAGTACAAAAAACATGGTTGTTAACTGAAAAAACTTGAAAGCAGCTATAGGCTAGTGCTGGTCATTAACACTTAAAATCAACTAAGGATTAAGGAAAAAATAATTTGTTTGAATAAATTTTGTTACCTACCTGAACTATTCGTCATCGATGCTTAAAAGCCAATGAAGGAACACACCTTATTCATTTTAATTAAAAGGGTTTCCTATCTGAACGGGATGCTGCTTTTTGTTCTGCTTTTAGGCTATTTCATTGCCAAAAAATCCTGCTTATGCTAGACCAGAAGTTACTTACTGGACCTTGGAGATATCAGATATGTGGCCAAAATCTTCATGCTTTTGCTTGCTGGTTTTGCTTGGTACAGCCTCTGCAAATCTACCTAGTTTTGATATATCTTGTCAAGAAGTGTCTAAGAAAAATAAACATTTATTAGAAATGGGTATTGTCATATATAAAAATGCAAAACCTTTAGCTATTTCTTTGTATCAGTTTTTATATTGGAGAAATGTTTATAAAGCATCAGATGTGATAACTCAGTTACACACGTTTTAGTGATTATAGTGATATCACCAAGATCAGATAATGATGCCAAAGTGAAGTAGCTTGATGTATCAGACCCAAGTTGTAAGCTCTCGCTTGGGGTTATTGAATCATGCCATATTCTTTTCTTTATTATATAATTCGATAGTTGGGAGACGTTTAGCTATTTCTTTGTATCAGTTTTACATTGGAGAAATGTTCATAAAGCATCAGATATGGTAACTCAGTTACATAGGTTTTGGTGATTATAGTGATATCACCAAGATCACTTATCGATGATGCTAAAGTGAAGTAGCTTGATGTATCAGACCCAAGTTGTAAGCTCTTGCTTGGGGTTATTGAATCATGCCATATTCTTTTCTTTTATTATATAATTCGATAGTGGGGAGACCTTTAGCTATTTCTTTGTATCAGTTTTACATCGGAGAAATGTTCATAAAGCATCAGATATGGTAACTCAGTTACATAGGTTTTGGTGATTATAGTGATATCACCAAGATCACCTATTGATGATGCTAAAGTGAAGTAGCTTGATGTATCAGACCCAAGTTGTAAGTTTTCGCTTGGGGTTATTGAATCATGCCATATTCACTAAATATTTTTGGACATAATTTAGCTACAAACCAACTATGTAGCAATTAATAAGACCATCCACATGTGAGTCATGTGACTTGTTTAAATTATACACGTGAGTGGTCTTATGAGTTGCCACATAGTTGATTTGTAGCTGAACTCTGTTCAAAATTTTATACAAAAACTTATTAGAACATTGCCAAGGATTTTCACTTATTTTCTTCCCTAGTCTGTCCCTTTTTTGTATGTTCTGTTTCTGACAACATCCTCTGCTCATAGATGAATTGCGAAAGCATAGCCACTTGAATTGCTCTGAGAGCTGCAACCTTTCACCAATCAGATGAAGAAGACAGGAAGAATCAGCAATGCCAACGAATATAAGGCCCTATTAATGCAAGGTAAATGTTCCTCATTTTTTATTCGGCATTCTCTTTAGTAAGCTCTTTTATCTTCTCCATTTCCTCCTTGGCTTTTGCTTTTTCTGTAGGTGTTCTTGAAGAAAAGCCCTTCATTCCGGTCTTATCTCAATCTGACCTTCAAACTCTGCTAATTGTCTTCATTCTTCTCAATCTCCAGTTTGTTCACTTCTGAGGATTCCTCCAAGGCCTGCATGTAGCTCTCTCCAGATTCTCCCTTATCAGCTTAACATGAGATAAGAAGTGGTTTTCTTTTTCCCTAAGCATTTTTCATGATTTGCATCCTCAAATAAGAAGTTAAAACAGACCCTGGCACCAGCTTCATCTAGTCCTATGAGGGCATCTTCTCCAATCTTGTTGAACTCTGCATTGGCTTCTTCACCAAATTGTGTTCGATGACCTTTAATCCAAGTAGTCTGTGAGACCGACTTTTCGAGCTTAAGCATTGCTATTCTGGCAAGCAGCTCTTGCTAACTGGTATCTCCTAAGCCCCTGAATTGGAATCATTGGGTTAGCTTGCATTATTTGGAAAAAGTTAATTGTTTTTGTGTTGAAGGCTCTTCCTATGTAGGTTTATACATGTTTGGTAGTGGTGAACGAGATTTGAAAGGTGTTGAGGGCTATAATTTTTTCTTTTTCTTCTTAGTGCAAGAGAGTGTAAGATGCTAGAAGATGTAAAAAGCAATTTAAAATTGTTTTATTTGTGTGAATCATGTGCTTTTAGCTGCTTGTTTCCTGTAATTGAATGTTCTAGAAAATGTTATTGTGCTTAATTATTTGGAAAAAGTTAATTGTTTAACTTGTCATTGATATTAGATTTGTTTTTAATGTTTGTGGTTTCTGTGTTCTTTAGAAGAACTGCTTGAATATGTCTTAAACAAACTTCCATGGTTAGAACTAAGATTGTTCTTAGGCCAATACATTGAGAACCTAGGAAGAGTAGTTCAACTGTCTTTTAAAAAAAAAAAAAATTGATGAGTAATCTAACATGATGGGACATGAATCTACACAAAAGAAAACAGCGTTAACTACTGAGAAAATAGGCATTAAATTTTAAATATTCAAACATTTAGAACAGAAACTTAATATGTTAAAATTGATGGATTTGTTTCTAAGGTCTGTTGTATTATTTTGTTGCACTACGAAGAAAGGAGCGAGCCAAAACCTACTCCTAAAAGGTTGGTGGCTTTTCAGCTTTTGCACGCTAGCGTTTAAACTTTAATCAAATCAAGGCCAAATTACGTTGTTGATTCTTAACGTTTATATGTGTTGTGTTTTTGTTTCTTAATGTGTCAAACAAGTAATATTAGTCTCTAACGTTTCAAACGCGTGCACTATTGGTTCATGTGAGCGCTTTTAGTCCCCAAAAACACTTGTTTGAAACTTGAGAGACGGAAAACACTAAACAAGTAAATTTTGGAGACGAACAGTATATTCAAGGACACCCAAGAAGGGACCAGTTTAAAAATATATACATTTAAAATTTGGGTGTAAATTATATATATTTGGCCATTTTCCCTAAAAAATTAAAAACTGGGCTCATAAAAAAAATTGCAAATTTCATCCAAAAATTTAATGATAAGTTTCTTAAAGTATCATTATTTGATGTTGTTTCTTATTTTCTTGGTTATCAAGAAAGAATTAGAAGGGATGACAAGAAATCCTTGTCATTGAATGAATTAAGGTAATCATATTATAGAAAAAAAAAAAAAAAAAAAGAAAAAAAAGAAAAAAAAGTAATCGATTAGGGGAAGGAGCGAGGTAAAAAGAGAAGCATTTGGATACAGTACTTCTTAAGTAACCCCCATTCCTTTTCTTTTTCATTTTTTTATTTTATTTTATTGTATTTTAGAATTCACGTATAATGCTAACTTTATGAAAGAGCAACATAATGGTGCAAGTAATCCTTTATCCTTTCCTTTTTCTAGAGTAACATTGTGATGCTTATCCTTTATTCTTTACTTCTTATACTGAGTAGATGTTGACTGAGTCAATATTCCCATATTAAGATTTGGTTATTTAATTAGTTGGAATGTAGATTGAATTATTATGGTATTAATTTAAGTTTGAATGGCTCTATATGACTCATACAGAGCTTCATAGCAATTTTTCATCAAGAATTTAATTGTTTCTCAATATAGTTCAAGTGACCTCTCTCTCTCTCTCTCTCTCTTTAAGGTACATTCTTGATGGTGACTGATGCACAAGATCTTTCTATTATCTAGCTATTTTTTTTTAAGAGATGGACTTTCTCAAGTCTAATGTTAAAGAGTTAGGCGAATTCACATAAGAACACAAATTGTTGATAGACTCTATGATAGAAAACTGATATATCATTCGAAAAAAAAGGATACTTAATTGAAGATATCAAATTTATTAGTAAAGTTTAAACATATCAAGATTGACAATTATTTTGTTTTTTTGTTTAAAAGTAAATAGGGTAGTGATGCACGGAATGGATTGGAGAACAAGAAAGATAACTTTCAAGTTTAGAATAATTGAGTAAATTCTTAGAAACGCAAAAAAGTATAGTTCCTTAATTTTTCTTGACTTCTTAATTTCATTTATTATTTTGTTGCAATTCATGAAAGAACAGAAAAAAAAAAAAAAAAAAAGAAAAAATAAAAAAATACTAAGAGATCATGTCCATGAATAAATTTTTTAAAGTAATAAAAATATAGAAAAAGAAAATGTAACAGATAAAAGAGAGAAGCATACAAGTCTAGTTTGCTTAGTAAGTCGGAGTACCTTTCCTTTTTTTCTTTATCTTTTTCTTTTTCTTTTTTTCACTCCTATCTATGAATTTTCACATAATGCTAATGACATATACTTTTGATATTGGATATTATTGGCCCACGAAAGGTCCACCTTTAATGGCCTTCAAGTGCAAGTATGAGACTTTATGTGTAGCAAATGACAAAATCTTGTTTTTTAATAGCCTTCAATTGCAAGTATGTGACCTTTGCGTGAAGCACATATCAAAATCTTTTGTTTTCTTGTCTTCTTATTCTTCTTCTTTTGTTTCCTTTTTGGATGAGGTTGGGTTGTCTAAGTCCAACCAATGCTTGCATTGTTTTAGACATTAGGAATAGTTTTAAAACAATATATTAAAGGAAATCCTAAACGTAAAAAAAGACTTCCAAAAGCTCTTAGAATTTACTAAATGATGGGGATTTCGAACATATTAATATAAATTTGCATTGTTTGGATGAGTATATCTAAAAATTTAGAAATTACTATTAAGAGTTGTTTTTTTTTTTTTTTTGGTTGAATTATAGAATTATGGTAGTTATGACAATGATGGTAATAATGGTAACAATGACTTGATTATGGTGATGGTATGGTATAAAGGTATTGGTGGTGGTGGTGGTAGCGGCAACACTATGAATGATGGAGGAGGTGGTGGCGACAACATTGATAGGTGGGGAAAATGGGGTGGTGGTGGCAGTAGCAATAGGATTGATAATGACAGTGGGGGTATTGGCGATGGCAATGGTAGTATGAATAGTAGTTATGGGTGGAACTAGAATTTCAAGAGTAGAGTTCCAAAGTAATTAAAATTATATAAACATACTTAAGTGGGTCTTAAAAGAAATAGGAAAGTTTTGGGTGACCTATATATACTTGTTGCAAAATTAAATTGGAATATGAGGGTGAATTTTGAAATTTTAAAAAGTTCAGATGCTATAGTCATATCTGTAGTGGTTTTTTTTTTCATGAAAGAATAATGGTGGATTGGTTCATTGGTTGGTGGTATGATAATAGTAATATTGGTAGAATCTGTAAATGATGCATTCCTCCGTAGAATTTGAAACCCGAATTTGGATGTTTGGAAATCTCAAGTCTAAAAGGTTGTGAAAAAATTTCAAATTACCTTCTAGTTAACCCGAACAAAGGAAACCAATATTGGATATTTCCAAATTACAATTTGCGTAAATTCCACATCAAATTTCTTATCCAAATACAACATAATAAATAGAATCTCACATGTGTATAACCTAAATAGAATGGACAAAGAATTTTTATAAAAGAATAGAAATAAAAAGTTAGTATGGACATGTTTAGGAAAAAAAAAAGATGTTAGTATGATATCTAGACATGGCATATACATCTAACTTGGAAAGAATAAGTTCTTTGTTTTCTTGCTTTTTTTCTTTCTTTCTTTGATTCGTTTTCTTATGTGTTGGAGAATGTTTTCATAATTTTTCTTATATATAGTGGAAGTCATACATGAGCTCCACATAAACTTCTCATTAACAAATTGAAATTGGGGCTAACTTGTAAGCTTCTTTAGGGGTGTTTTGAAACAAAAATTGGATTCTTATTCATGTAAGTATTGATGGCTGCTTTCGCAACTTTGTTTTGTATGTTTGTGTGTGTTTTTTCTATATTTATTCGTATACAGTAAGTTGCTTTGCTTTCTTAATTTGTCATATAAATGTTAAAAATGCACTAAATTTTTGGGCTATTTAATTGTTAATTTGCACTTGAATGAACAATGTTTATTGTTAAATGGGTTTGGTTCTTGTTACATCTAATGTAACTTCTATATAAAGTACATAACTCAATTATTTTTTTTAGTATATTTAGGAATTAAAAAAAAAAAAGAAAAGAAAAAACTATACTTTTGAGCTGATTAATGAGTTTTTTTTATGCCTGATTATCATCCACCAGCTTAATATTTGGTAAGCCTAAGGGGAGACTACCACACCAAATTCTCCTCTCTATCTCCATTTCAAATTTCAATTCTTACGCCCACACCTTTATTTCCCCTCTAACCTCTCTTTCACACTTTTTTTCTCATAATGTCTGATCCACAATTTTTCATACCAAATTGATTAGCACCTGAGATTGGAGAGGTTGTAGCAGTAGAATAGGCTGAATAGGCGAGGACTTTGTGAGCGTAGTTTGAGTTGCGGTGTTATATCTCATATACATAGATCTATATATAAAGGTATCTATTGGTGTCCAATAATTTTCTATGAAATCATTTCTAAACAAATTCGAACACAAATTGTTGATAGACTCTAAAATTGAAAATTTGTATATAGTATTTGAAACAATTGTATACGAATTTATTAATGATGTTACAAGGTGAACAATGCTCTAAATTGATTAGGTACATGAAAGATAACTCTCTTCTTTTTTGGAATAATTTTTAGAAATCATTGAATAGATTTTGAGCAAACATAATTAAAAAGGTATAGTTCCTTAAAGTCAATTGGTTTCTAAATGACATTTATCAATAAGAATAAAGGAAAGGAAAACATTGAAACTACATCATTAATAGTTCAAGTTTCTGATGCTGACAAATAAAAATCAACATACAAATACTCCTGTTGTTGTCATAAAAGTGAATAAATAGTTTATCTGCTATGATACAATTAATTCTGTAAACATATTACTTTTTCCGCATTAATTTAAAAAAAGAAAACAAAACAAGAAATGAAATCTTGCAGCTATATTACAAGTTTATTGGACCAAAAAATAATATCAAGAAGTTTGAGGATCTATTGCACCAGTTGGAGAACCAGGAACAAATGGAACAAAGCCCTGTCCACCAAGTACTGGCCTCATGAACTTGTCATCAAACTTTCTCCAAAAATAGTGAATAGTTGAACTTAGCATGCTACCCTTCTGGCGGGCAGGTTGATTGCTACCACCCTTATCAATTAGATCACAATTTTCAAGGAATGATATTTGTAAGTCATCTAAACTTGGTATGTCAGTTGCATCTGAATGACACCTAATATCTGAATTTCGTAATTGTTGTTCCACTTCATCTGGAACAATATACTAGCTGTTTCGCATTGCTGCTTTTCCATTTATCAATGTCTAAGGCATCCATATTCCATACCAACATATAGGAATATAAAAGTCTATGCAAGATATTGATGCAAATACATCCCTGAGATCATCAAACCATTTTGAAGATTAGAATCTGTCATTGGAACTTATTCTTCATTGGTATACTTAAAATGTTAACATATGTCTTGCCTAGTAATTTACAAAGATCAAAATCCCTTATCTCTGTCAAAACATGTAAATTGCTGACTGATAAGAATGAATTCAATAGAGCAACAAACAAGAAGATAGAACCAAATCTAAAGTAAATTGGAGATTTGAAGTAGAATAGGAAAGAGAACAAAGTATATAGGCAAACATTTGAATCTTGACACCCTTTCAAATGAAATTCACTAATGGTTATTGGCTTTATTGCTTAGATTGTGACATTTTTTTTTTTTTTTTTTTTACATAAGAATGTTGATTGAGTATCCAGCTTGAGACAACCTTAATCCATTCAAGCAAAAATCATGACCTCTGCATCCCTTTCTTGCCAGCATTTCAATCTAAAGTTACTAAGTTTAGCTGTCAAATATTTCTTTGCAGCTGCACTCTAATTCTTCTCCATTTATCAATGTCTAAGGCATCCTTTCTGAGTTTCTAAATAATAGGAGACTTGAAGTTGAACATGACACAGTCTTTCCACACCAACAAAAGAGTGAAATGTCATCAAATTCTAGTGAAAGTGCAGTAGGAGGCCACTCTTGTTGTAGGCATTATGAGGGGCTGTTCAATTTTATCACAGTTATTGCATCTCCAATTTTAGGATACATGTTCACTAGGGCAGTCCCAGTAGCAATATCCTTGCTAATATTTGTTTTTAATATGTAAGCATGAATACTTTGTTCCAATGCTAAAGCCGGTTTGGGAGAGGTTTTTTCACCATGCCGAGTAGGTTGGTTTTCCCATAATTTATTTGGGCTGTTTTGAACTGGGCCTTTCTCACAAAAAGGGAAGAAAAAAAAAATGATGTTTTTAGAGCTGGTTGGCCCGGAAAAAAAAAACCCTTTGACCCTTTGTTTAATAAATCTAACATATAATATAATCATTATAAATCAACCACAATCCTTATTGTTTAATAAATCTAACATATAATATAATCATTATAAATCAACCACAATCCTTATAGATCTAAGGAATAAAATCAAACGCACCTCCAGAATTTTGACCTTAAATCAAACACACATCCAGTACTTTCAATTTGAAAAATTTAATACTTGAACTTTATAAATGTACAAATCAGTTCTTCCATCAACATTCTGTCTATTTAATTAATGGAATCACGTGACACTAAAAAATAAACATTGTTCACTAACAAAAAACACTACCCAAACATACACTGGGTTCTCTCTCCTCAAAGCCTGATACATTATAAATAAAGAAAAAAAAAATTTAAGGACATTTTACATTAGTCTAAAAGTTCTATTTCAAGGACAAATTATTAAAAAGGACATAATTATTAATTAAAAAGTTATTTATTTATTTTTAGTTTTTATTTTTTTTACATTCAATTTGAAAATTGATAATTCATATGTGCCTACTGCCTAGGTATATAGACAAATGAGATTCGATCTCTTACGATTGACGTCAACATCTCAATCTTCTTTTATAGGATTTCTTTTAATATATTGTTTTCAAACTATTTCTTATCTTTAAACAAATCAAGGATAAGGTGGGCTTCCAACCCCCTTTAAAAAAAGGAAAAATATAAAAAGATAAAAGATAAAGATAAAGATAATTTCGTAAAGCTTAGGCTTATACTATACTTGCATTTGAAGGCTATTAAAGGTGTAATTTTATTTATTTATTTTTAAGAAAGTTAAAGGTGTAAGTTTTGAAGGGCCAATTTTGTTCTTGACATTAATATCATAGGTATATGATAAGTTTTTCTTTTTTTAGGGAAAGGTATATAATAAGTTTGTTTCTTTTTTCTTTTTTTTCTTCTCTTTTGAGAATAAGTATATGACAAGTTGATAACACTATATGTTATGCCAAAATCCAGAAACAAGAGGAAAAGGAAGGTAATGGAACTTATTATGTTACCTAGATTTGTATGTCTTTCTCTCATATGTTACTTTCTCCTTTTCATTATTCTTATTACTTTAACCTGAAATATTCATTGAAAAAGATTTCTTAGCATCTCTTGAAATTCTTTCTTGATAAGCAAACAAAAGTTATTGAATGACATTAAGAAACCAAGATACTTTAAGATTGCCTTATACAATAATGTTGATTGCTTGAGGATTCATTATACAATAATGCTCAAGACATAATGCTTTTACAATATTTTCATAACATTGCCTATGTGGCAAGTTGCAAATGATAAACAATAAAAGTAGTGTAAGTAGTGGATTCATATGATAATCAATCACAACTTGACACCTAGACAATGTTATAAAAATATTGCAAAGCTTGTGGTTGGATTTAAAATTGAAGAGTGGGTCAGTTCAGATCCGACCCTTTTCTTTTTCTTTTTTAATTGGGCTCATGGCGGCTGGATGTGATGGCTTTATGATGTATGGGTTTGGACTTTGGACCGCCACATGTGGTAAGTATTGGTTGAACGGTTTTAATGGGCTTTGGCCAGATTAAATGGGTTTGAAAGGGCTGAGTGTTGGTTTGGCCAAGTGTGGCTTTGGCCTTTTGTTGCATATTTTCGCTTTGGTCACAGAAGACAAAATGGGCAATCCATGTTGATGAGGTTACTTGGAAAAGAATATATATGCTTTTTGGCAACAAGGGAAGATGGAACATGGCTTCATTGGTTCTATGATGCCCAAATATAGGCTTTAAGACAAAAAGTTATCCATATCTTAAGCTTAGAGCAAAGTTGTTAAATCACTTAGAAGTTAGAACACTGTTTTTACTTTGGCCTTTTACAGGACACTATGAATTCAGTTAGGACAAGTGTTGATATAATAATGGAAAATTGATCTTTTATGCTTATTAAAGGTAACAAATCTACTCAATCATCTTATTACCAATGTTTGACATGATTAAGCCACATCAATCAAATTTAACCTTCAAGTTTGGGATAATCAATTTTTGAAAAATGATTTGAGTTGAATCTATGCAAAGATAAAAGAGCGTAGTTTTTCAATTTTTTGGTTACTAGAAAATAATCCGAAGAGATGTCTTTATAGACCATTTTTCCAATTCCATCCTTTTTTTTTAACACATAATTATGAATTCAAAATAATGATTTGATTATAATGTTATAAAAGAGCATTATGATGGTGAAAGTGATCCTCTTTCCTTTTCTCTTTTACAGCAATCTGATAACTTATATTTTTTAAAGATACAAAAAATGCAAAGAAGAAACAAATAACAAAATAGACCTCCCTAAGGTTTACTTGGCAGTTGGCACTCGTACTTTATTTTTATAACTAGTTTGGGTCGCACGTGCAAGGCAAGTGCTTCCTAATATATTGGATATTTGTAATTTATTCCCTAAACCTTTAAAAGTTTACAATCCACACCTTAATTCGGTGATAATTTTCAATGCCCACCCCATTGTTTAAATTAGTGTTAAAAATAACAATTTAATAGGCAACTACACACCCCAAAATTATAATCGCATTTACAATGAGCAACAAGAAATTAGATGTCAATTTGGATGGTGAGTAGATATAGCAAACTATTTTAAAGTTTAGAGCTCACATTACAAATACCTTATTGTTTAGGGTGAATAGGGGCAGTTGATCCCTCTTTTGGATTAATTGATAATGGTAGACAATAAAAGGTAAACTCCATTGAAAAATCTCGTCCCAATAACAAATGAAACCAAAGACTTAGTAAGTCCCTTCTTGGCAAATGAGTCTACATGGTTCTCATACTTTTCATAGAGCACACGCAATGTGTGAAGCAAAACAAATGGTGTAACAAAGTCAAGAAACGATGTGTTAAGAGCTAATCTATAATTCTATATCCCCCGAAGAATTAGAGTTTAAGACTTGTATAATTTACAAAATCAACAAAATAAGAAGAAACATAAACAGGATGAATAATGATCTAACTGGACTGAGCATATTAAAGATAACTTTCAAATTTGGAATAATCGATTTCAAAAATAATTGAATGTACTTTGAACCAAGATTTAAAAAATATATATAGTTCCTCAACGTCTATTAGTTTCTTAGTATCTTTTATCATGAAAAGATCACAAGAGATAGGCTGAGATACTAAAAATCTTGTCAATGAAAGGAAATGTCAAGGTAATATAAGCATATAGAAACCGAAAAGGTAATAAGAGAGAGAGAGAGTAATATCATTTAGGTTGCTTAGCAAAAGCCTTTGTGTTTCTTTTGCTATCTTTTTTCCTCATTTTCTTGTCAATAAAAGGAAATTTCAAGATAATAAGAATATAGAAAAGGAAAATGTAACATATTAGAGAAAGAGGCATATAGATCTATGTCAGCAAACTCTATTACCTTTCTTTTACTTTTCTTCTAAATTTTCACATGATAATGTTTATCATATACTTATGATTTTGCAAAGGACATTCTTGGCTCTTGAAAAGTCACTCCTTTGACAGTCTTTAAGTGCAAGCTTTGCTTCGTGCACTTTTTCTTATTAATATGGGGCGCTGGGTGGGGTAGTTCTAATAAAAGATTGATAAAAGATAATAGATGAGCATAAGTGGCACTTGCTTCTCTTTTGCTTTCTCTGTTCCTTTTCTTTTGTGATTGAGAAGGTTTTTCTTGGTGCACTTTTTTTTATTAATTTTTTTTTGGGTAGTTCTAATGCTATGTAGGGGAGCCGGGTGGGGTAGTTCTAATAAATGATTGATAAAAGATAATATCTAAGTGACTAAAATGAAGATTGGAAAGGTTGTTTATTAACTAATTTGAAGTCATTATAGTTTAAGGTAAAAAAAGGTTGTGATATTCATAATAGCAAAAGTGATACTTGGCGTACTTTATAATATGGACTCGTTACAGTGTGATACTTTAACATGAGGAAATTTTAGGTTTGGAATAATATTAGCTTGTTCTTGGCCATACTGATATATGGACAAATGTTTTGATACATTTATATACGGTAGAGATGCAATATCATTTTATTTATTGGGTGTATTTAATTTCCAGTGACCTGTTTATCGACTGGAAGAAAAATTATTTAGTAGTCTCCCTCTCACATGAATAGTGGATTCTACTATGAATTTAATTAGTGAGACCCACCATTTATGTGAAAGGAAAATTACGCATTTATTTGTAGTCCTGAACTATTGAATAATCATTGGAAATATGCAAATTGCCTTCAACATCTATTTTTTTATTATTTGTGTTAACTTTAGTAACAAATTGACTAAATTACCTTTATTAGCGTATTGAAATGTCTATTATATCTTTAGGTAACACAATTTTTATTTTTATTTTTTTAAGAAACCCACAAAACTCTGAATTCAAAACACAAATCCTAATTACACAAAACATAAATCCTCATCCACCCAATTGAGGAAAAAAACCACCAAATCAAGTGAAAACCAAAACTCCCCAATCAAATAGGCGAAGGCCCCAGAAACCAACTTTGGCAACAACAATGCTCAGTTCTGCCAGCTTAAAGCTCAGCAATCCCATTATGTTTCTCTCTATTTCAAACTTTGCAATATTCGGTTTGAGGCCCTTTAGAATAACTGCTTGAATATGTTCTAAACGAAATTCAATGGTAAGAACTAAGATTTTTCTTAGGCAAATACATTGAGAACTCAGGAAGAGTAGTTGAACTTTTGTTTTTTACTAATTGATGAGTAATCTAACATAATCGGACATGAATCTAACATATCGTTATCTGGAAAATACATAAATCTACATAAAAGTAAAATTTGGATCATTAGCTACTGAGCTAAACAAAATTGAAAATCGTTAGCAAATATTTATGAGAAACATAGGCATTGAATATTCAAACATTATAACATAAATAATTGAATTATGTTAAAATTAATGGATTTGTCTCTATTGATCTTTATTGTATTAGATTTATTCAACTACTAAGAAAGGGGCGAGCCAAAACCTACTCCTAACAAGTTGCTGGCTTTTTAGCATTAAAAAATAAATAATAAATTAAAAAAAAAAATTTCTAAAAGTTTATAAGAAGTTAGGGAAGAGTGGCCCATACAAATTAAAATATCATTCAAAATAACCTTCCATAATGTTTACTAACTAGATTGGTTATATGATAAGAAAATCAAGAAACATAAAATATAAAGGCAATAACTCCAATGAACTAAGTGCTGTTTCTGAAATAAGAAGAGGTTAATGACAACTCCCAAAATATTGGCTAGGCATGTGTATTTAAAGAACATTGAACAAGTATGTTTTTACTATTCCAGAGGAGTTAGAATAATGAAATGTAAGGCATTGTGGCAATGGGATAAAATCATCCTATATGCTCATTCATCTACAGTATATTTTTACTATTCCATTGCTTGCTATAACCTTCAATATTTCAATGTGACAAACTATAGAATTTTATTATACTTGTACATTTGAACATACATTCTGGAGGTTGAAGGCATCATGATTTTTCCAAATCAAATAAGAGTAAAAAACAAAACTTAAAACTTAAAAAAAAAATAAAAGAGAAGAAATGAATAAAATGATATAAATTTTTTGTCTTTGGTACCTCAGCCAACATATATGACAAATAAGCCATAAGCATCATGAGTGCAACTTCACGGTCTGTGGAGTGCATGTGGTGGAAAAATGACAATGTCAAGTTAATTGTTTAACTTGTCATTGATATTAGATTTGTTTTTAATGTTTGTGGTTTCTGTGTTCTTTAGAAGAACTGCTTGAATATGTCTTAAACAAACTTCCATGGTTAGAACTAAGATTGTTCTTAGGCCAATACATTGAGAACCTAGGAAGAGTAGTTCAACTGTCTTTTAAAAAAAAAAAATTGATGAGTAATCTAACATGATGGGACATGAATCTACACAAAAGAAAACAGCGTTAACTACTGAGAAAATAGGCATTAAATTTTAAATATTCAAACATTTAGAACAGAAACTTAATATGTTAAAATTGATGGATTTGTTTCTAAGGTCTGTTGTATTATTTTGTTGCACTACGATGAAAGGGGCGAGCCAAAACCTACTCCTAAAAGGTTGGTGGCTTTCCAGCTTTTGCACGCTAGCGTTTAAACTTTAACCAAATCAAGGCCAAATTACGTTCGTTTATATGTGTTGTGTTTTTGTTTCTTAATGTGTCAAACAAGTAATATTAGTCTCTTAACGTTTCAAACTCATGCACTAATAGTCCATGTGAGCACTTTTAGTCCCAAAAAACACTTGTTTGAAACTAAACGCTAAACAAGTAAATTTTGGAGACGAACAGTATATTCAAGGACACCCAAGAAGGGATCAGTTTAAAAATATATACATTTAAAATTTGGGTGTAAATTATATATATTTGGCCATTTTCCCTAAAAAATTAAAACTGGGCTCATAAAAAAAATTGCAAATTTGATCCAAAAATTTAATGATAAGTTTCTTAAAGTATCATTATTTGATGTTGTTTCTTATTTTCTTGGTTATCAAGAAAGAATTAGAAGGGATGACAAGAAATCCTTATCATTGAATGAATTAAGGGTAATCATATTATAGAAAAAAAAAAAGAAAAAGAAAAAAAAAAAGAGAAAAGTAATCGATTAGGGGAAGGAGCGAGGTAAAAAGAGAAGCATTTGGATACAGTACTTCTTAAGTAACCCCCATTCCTTTTCTTTTTCATTTTTTTATTTTATTTTATTGTATTTTAGAATTTACGTATAATGCTAACTTTATGAAAGAGCAACATAATGGTGCAAGTAATCCTTTATCCTTTCCTTTTTCTAGATGTAACATACTGTGATGCTTATCCTTTGCCCAACCATTCTTTACTTCTTATACTGAGTAGATGTTGATTGAGTCAATATTCCCATATTAAGATCAATTTGGTTATTTAATTAGTTGGAATGTAGATTGAATCATTATGGTATTAATTTAAGTGTGAATGACTCTACATGAGTCATACAGAGATTTATAGCACTTTTTCGTCCAGAATTTAATTGTTTCTCAATATAGTTCAAGTGACCTCTCTCTCTCTCTCTCTTGATGATGGTCTGATGCACAAGATCTTCCTCTATTCATACAAATTTTTTTTTTTCTTTGAGAGATGGACTTTCTCAAGTCTAATGTTAAAGAGTTAGACAAATTCACATAAGAACACAAATTGTTGATAGACTCTATGATAGAAAACTGATATATTTTTCAAAAAGAAAGGATACTTATTGAAGATATCAAATTTAATAGTAAAGTTTAAACATATCAAGATTGACAATTTTGCTGTTGTTTGTTTAAAAGTAAATAGGGCAGATGATGCATTAAATGAATTGGAGAACAAGAAAGATAACTTTCATGTTTAGAATAATTGAATTTTAAAAGTAATTGATTCTTAAGAAACAAAAAAGAAGAAGTATAGTTCCTTAACTTCTCTTGACTTCTTCAAGTCATTTATTATTTTCTTGCAATTCAAGAAAGAACAAAAGAAAAAAAAAAAAAATACTAAGAGATCATGTCAATGAATAAAATCTTTAAGGTAATAAGAATATAGAAAAAGAAAATGTAACAGATGAAAGATATAAGAATACAAGTCTAGTTTGCCTAATTAGTAAGTTGGAGTACCTTTCCTTTTTTTCTTTTTCTTTTTCTTTTTTTCACTCCTATCAATGAATTTTCACATAATACTAATGACATATACTTCTGATGTTGGATATTATTTGGCCCACGAAAAGGTCCAACCTTTAATAGCCTTCAAGTGCAAGTATGAGCCTTTACGTGTAGCAAATGACAAAATCTTGTTTTTTAATAGCCTTCAATTGCAAGTATGTGACCTTTGCGTGAAGCACATATCAAAATCTTTTGTTTTCTTGAGCGAGGTTGGGTTGTCTAAGTCCAACCAATGCTTGCATTGTTTTAGACATTAGGAATAGTTTTAAAACAATATATTAAAGGAAATCCTAAACGTAAAAAAAGACTTCCAAAAGCTCTTAGAATTTACTAAATGATGGGGATTTCGAACATATTAATATAAATTTGCATTGTTGGATGAGTATATCTAAAAATTTAGAAATTACTATTAAGAGTTGTTTTTTTTCTTTTTTTTGGTTGAATTATAGAATTATGGTAGTTATGACAATGATGGTAATAATGGTAACAATGACTTGATTATGGTGATGGTATGGTATAAAGGTATTGGTGGTGGTGGTGGTAGCGGCAACACTATGAATGATGGAGGAGGTGGTGGCGACAACATTGATAGGTGGGGAAAATGGGGTGGTGGTGGCAGTAGCAATAGGATTGATAATGACAGTGGGGGTATTGGCGATGGCAATGGTAGTATGAATAGTAGTTATGGGTGGAACTAGAATTTCAAGAGTAGAGTTCCAAAGTAATTAAAATTATATAAACATACTTAAGTGGGTCATAAAAGAAATAGGAAAGTTTTGGGTGACCTATATATACTTGTTGCAAAATTAAATTGGAATATGAGGGTGAATTTTGAAATTTTAAAAAGTTCAGATGCTATAGTCATATCTGTAGTGGTTTTTTTTTTCCATGAAAGAATAATGGTGGATTGGTTCATTGGTTGGTGGTATGATAATAGTAATATTGGTAGAATCTGTAAATGATGCATTCCTCCGTAGAATTTGAAACCCGAATTTGGATGTTTGGAAATCTCAAGTCTAAAAGGTTGTGAAAAAATTTCAAATTACCTTCTAGTTAACCCGAACAAAGGAAACCAATATTGGATATTTCCAAATTACAATTTGCGTAAATTCCACATCAAATTTCTTATCCAAATACAACATAATAAATAGAATCTCACATGTGTATAACCTAAATAGAATGGACAAAGAATTTTTATAAAAGAATAGAAATAAAAAGTTAGTATGGACATGTTTAGGAAAAAAAAAAGATGTTAGTATGATATCTAGACATGGATAATCTAACTTGGAAAGAATAAGTTCTTTGTTTTCTTGCTTTTTTTCTTTCTTTCTTTGATTCGTTTTCTTATGTGTTGGAGAATGTTTTCATAATTTTTCTTATATATAGTGGAAGTCATACATGAGCTCCACATAAACTTCTCATTAACAAAATTGAAATTGGGGCTAACTTGTAAGCTTCTTTAGGGGTGTTTTGAAGCCAAAAATTGGATTCTTATTCATGTAAGTATTGATGGCTGCTTTCGCAACTTTGTTTTGTATGTTTGTGTGTGTTTTTTCTATATTTATTCGTATACAGTAAGTTGCTTTGCTTTCTTAATTTGTCATATAAATGTTAAAAATGCACTAAATTTTGAGGCTATTTAATTGTTAATTTACACTTGAATGAACAATTTTTATTGTTAAATGGGTTTGGTTCTTGTTACATCTAATGTAACTTCTATATAAAGAATCCACATTTTTATTACTATTATAGGTTAATAACAAGATTTCACAACAATTATTTTTTTTAGTATATTTAGGAATTAAAAAAAAGAAAAGAAAAAACTATACTTTTGAGCTGATTAATGAGTTTTTTTTATGCCTGATTATCATCCATCAAGCTTAATATTTGGTAAGCCTAAGGGGAGACTACCACACCAAATTCTCCTTCTCTATCTCCATTTCAAATTTCAATTCTTACGCCCACCACCACCTTTATTTCCCCTCTAACCTCTCTTTCACACTTTTTTTCTCATAATGTCTAATCCACAATTTTTCATACCAAATTGATTAGCACCTGAGATTGGAGAGGTTGTAGCAGTAGAATAGGCGAGGACTTTGTGAGCGTAGTTTGAGTTGCGGTGTTATATCTCATATACATAGATCTATATATAAAGGTATCCATTCGGTGTCCAATAATTTTCTATGAAATCATTTTCTAAACAAATTTGAACACAAATTGTTGATAGACTCTAAAATTGAAAATTTGTATATAGTATTTGAAACAATTGTATACGAATTTATTAATGATGTTACAAGGTGAACAATGCTCTAAATTGATTAGGTACATGAAAGATAACTCTCTTCTTTTTTGGAATAATCGATTTTCAGAAATCATTGAATAGATTTTGAGCAAACATAATTAAAAAGGTATAAGTTCCTTAAAGTCAATTGGTTTCTAAATGACATTTATCATGAAAAAATTAATAGAGATGCTAAAAATCTTGTCAATGATTGGAAATATGAAGGTAATAAGAATATAGAAAAAGAAAGGTAAAAAAGGTAGAGTAGCATCTTTACTATGTTTTTCCTCTTTTTCTTTGTCAATAAGAATATAGGAAAGGAAAACATCAGAAATTAGAGAAACCACAAGCTGTGTATATCTGAGATAGCAAATTCTTTGTTCATTATTATGAATTTGGTATTGTTCCATAGCAAATTCTTTGTTCATTCTTTGTTCATCCTTAGCAGCATGGACAAAATTTCTTTGAAGAAATTGAGGGAGGCTTCTGCTGCTGAATCTGAGGCAGCTACTGCTGTATGGCATGCTGTGAGGGCTGCTCTTGCTGAGTCATCTACTGAGGCAGCTACTGCTGTCTGGCAAGCTGTGTGGGTTGCTCTTGCTGAGACATCTACTGAGGCAGCTACTGCTGTCTCGCAAGCTGTGCAGGCTGCTCTTGCTGAGGCATCTACTCAGGTAGCTCTAAAAGTCCTTTGCATTGGTGATGTATCTAAGTTTCTATTTTATCTCCATAGAAATTTGACATGCCCAACACGACATTATCATTACTTGCATATAATCTACGTTGTATGTATAGGCTATAGCAAGTTAATTTGTCGCGGTATTTTGTTTCAATCATCAAACTATTGATTTTGTTATTTATTATGTATTTCTTGTCTACCAAGCCATTAACCTTTTCTATTCCTTTTTTTTTTTCTTCAAACAAACTCAATTGCTGAAACTAATCCATCAATTAATCTGAATGACTCAATTTCTAAGACACCACAAAAGAAAAAAAGTGAGAAATTTTAATTTTTTTTAAAAAATAAAAAGCCTTTGAGCACATGCAAAGCGTTTGCGAAGAGGCTAGCACTTATTATAAGCTTTTCTTGATGCTAACAATAAAATCTTCTTTTCATTTCTTCTTTTTCTTTTTCTTTTAGTGAGGGGGTTGTTGGGTGTCTATGCCCACCCGATTCTTGCTTTGTTTTAGAGATAAGAACAACTTCAAAGCAACATATTAATAGAAATCCTAATAAATGTATGACAACCCTAAGAGATAGAATTACATATGTTTATGACTTGAAGAGAGATGGGTAAAAAAATCTCATAAGTGAATGGGAAAAATAAAATGTTAATTTGAAAATGCTATAAGAAAAAGAAATATTAGATTGGAGTATTGACAAGAATATAAAATAAAAAGATTTGATAAAAGAGAAAATGAAGTATGTAAAGTAAATGTGCATAATTAATTAGTGTCTTACCCATTTGTTTCTCTTTTTCGTTTCTTTTGGGTTTGAAAAGGTTTTTCTTTCTTGGCACAATGACATAATCATAATTTGAGAAAATAATGAGGAATAAGTTTTATTATCGAAAAGTAACACCTTCTAGTTCTATATATATAGTAGAAGTTATAGATTAGCTCTTCGAGTGAACTTAGCTTTAATAGAAGTGAAAATAAGGGCTTACTTAGAAACTTATTTGTTTAGTATATTTTAAAATACAAAAAGCAATAATTCCGAACTCTTGTTAGATAAGTGAATGTTTAATGTCCAATCACCTTAATATTTGGTACGCATGATAGGTACAAGAAATACATTTAATCAAATATTATTAAGGAGAAAAGTCATGTATAACCTTTGTAAAAGTTATTCTAATTGCAACTTCAGCGTAATGGCTATCAAATATTCATCATGTCTTATATATAATAGCCTTGCTTGAAAATACTCAATTTTTTTAATAAATTAATTAAATAATTCTATTTATCTCAATATTTATAACTTTCTAACATTGCCTTCCACTTTTTACATAACAAAACAAAAAAGCAATAATATCATTTTATGATAAGTTAGTTAAATTAATATTATAATTTAGGGACAACCTTAAAACGTAAGGGAGGGAGCGAGCATGTTATTTTGTAAGTATTTCATCTACTGTGAAAAAAACTGGTATAGACTCATTAGAAGTATATATTGACCACACCATTTGACAACCCCCCATCATGTGGCCACTCACCCACTCACGCCACAAACACTCACCTCTGTTTCTTTCACTCACTCTCTCTCTCTCTCTCTTTGGGGTGATGTACCATTTGGATTTAAGGTACCACCCAACCCCATTCTATTATGTAATTTTCTAAACAGATTGGATGTTGTCTGTGCATGTCA
>OU015761.1:13911456-14068480 GCA_907173295.1 Fagus sylvatica
AAAAGATGAACGAATTGGAGCTGATGGGTTTCGAATTCGGGATCACTTTATTTACTAAACTGCCACGGTAATTTTTTTTTAGGCTTAACTAGTATTTTTATTCCTAAAATTTGTATGAATTACTTTTTTTGTCCCTGAACTTTGAAAAGTTTAGTTTTCATCCATGAATTTTAAAATTTTTTGTTTTTACACTTGAATTACGTCTTTTTAAAAAAAGTTTAGGGATGAAATTCATGCGTAAAAATAATTTTTTTTAAAAGTCAGGGACGAAAACTGAAGTTCATACAAAGTTTAGAAATGAAAACGATAATTTAACTTTTTTATTATTATTATTATTATTATTATTGGAAATTATATAAAAACGGTGTAGGGTTTATATCATGTTACAAAATTAGGTATAGGTGTTAAACTTATGAAACTGTTTCCATTTGAAGTCTTAATCCATTTATGTTATAATGTTACATATTAGGTGGTTTTAATTTTGTTAATTAAAGTCATAAACTTATAAAATTGTTTTAATTTGAAATATTATCTATTTCTGTTATTCATTTACATTATTCTAGTTAGTAACAAAAAACAAATTCGTTGATAAAACTTTATGGTCTATGTAACGAGTTTTGATTTCCTTATAATCACTTTCTCGATCTAAGCAAAAATTTCGTTCTCTTAACAAAGATATTTCTCTCAATCCTCTATGTTCGTTCAATCACTCTCAAATTATTTTTATTTTTATTTGATAGTTGAGGGAAGGAGCATTCAAACCCCAATAGTATCTCTAACTTAGTCTTAAAAAACAAGTAGATTTTACCAACATATATAAATAACTTACGAACCAACTCCAATCGAGCCTTCAAAACCACGTGTCATTTGGCATTTGAGCTACACTGAAGTCAAATTTGAAAGTTGCTTGGTTTTTTAAATTTGACATATCGGTTAGGTGTCTAGTTTTGATGACATCAATTTGAACCTTCGATTTGCGATATCAGCCATCAATTCTTTTTTGTCATTCCAAAACCAATATTCAACTCAAAATACTCAAATTCTCCTCCTAGAGAGTCAAAATACTAGTTGAGCATGGGCTACAAGAGTTACAAGACTCTTACCCAAAGACTCTCAAATTGATTTATAAATAAATCCTCGATTACATTTTAAATTTCATCAATGACTTGTACATAAGTTTCAAATCAAAACAATTTAACAAATTTCGGATTTTAATGACAAAATTAAAAACCTATGTGATACGTTCACAATTTTTGGATAAAGGAGGAAAATAGAACTGGTGCAAAACCAGGAATTAAAAGAAAAGCTATGGATTTAATTGAGGAAATCCTGACCTCAGATAGATTTAACTGAGGAAATCCTGACATCTAGATATAGGTTTTTCGAGGAAAACCAACCTCCCAAGAGTCTTAAAGACTACAAATATTTTTATGATTAATCAGATAATTTTATTTAAAGGACTTTCAGAATTTATACAAGCACATCCTAACTTCAAGAGCATAAAACATGAGATTATAGCTTAAAACATGGGATAGTAGAGATATAGACTAACCACCTTTTCTTTTCATTCACGTAGCACACAACATTTTCCTCTTATTAACAAACCACTAACATCAACAAATAACCAAACAACTAAAATAAAGGGAATTACTACTCCTAATGACTAGGACTTGGATCGCATAGAGATGCCAAAACATTTATGCCGTTGCTGGAGAAGGAGCTATCAACATAGGACCCGAAGCTCTTGTACGTATTACTGTGTTTTTAATTTAGGTTGTTTTTGAAGTTCATCTTGCCGAGCAAACATTTTCAAATGTTGTGTGTACAAACATATTGCTTCTTTGTTTCAGACACATCGAAAGAATGAGCGTCACTGGCTCTAACATGCCTGAGTTCCCCAAATCCCTCTCTCCCAAGCGACTTCTGCAGCTACTCAAAGCAGAGAAAACCGCTCATTCTGCACTCGCCCTGTTCGACTCAGCGACTCGTCACCCTGGTTACACTCACTCACCAAACGTGTTCCACCACATCCTTCGCCGACTCGTGGATCGGACCCTCGTTTCCCAGGTGGGTCGGGTCGTCGAACTGATCCGAACCCAGAAATGCCAATGCTCCGAAGACATCGCTTTGACTGTGATCAAAGCCTACGCGAAGAACTCCATGCCCGAACAAGCTCTCGATGTGTTTCAACGAATGGACGACATTTTTGGATGTAAGCCTGGGATAAGGTCGTATAACTCGCTGCTCAATGCTTTCATTGAGTCGAACCAGTGGGACCGAGCCGAGTCGTTCTTGGCTTACTTTGAAACAGTGGGTATGTCTCCGAATTTGCAAACTTACAATATATTGATCAAGATTTCGTGTAAGAAGAAGCAGTTTGAGAAGGCGAAAGGGTTGTTGGATTGGATGTGGGAAAAGGGTTTTAACCCTGATGTGTTTAGCTATGGTACTTTGATTAATGGGCTTGTGAAAGGTGGGAGTTTACGCTTCGCGTTGGAGGTGTTCGATGAAATGCCTGTGAGAGGAGTGGAGCATGATGTGATGTGTTATAACATTTTAATTGATGGGTTTTTCAAGAAAGGTGATTTTGTCAAGGCTATGGAGATTTGGGAGAGGTTATCGAGGGCCTCTTCGGTGTACCCGAGTGTTGTTACGTATAATGTTATGATCAATGGATTGTGTAAATGCGGGAAGTTCGATGAGAGTTTGGAAATATGGGATAGGATGAAAAGAAACGAGCGGAAATGGGATTTGTTTACTTGTAGTACTTTGATACATGGTTTGTGCGAGGTGGGTAATGTTGATGGGGCCGAGAGAGTTTATAAGGAGATGGTTGAGAGTGGGATGTCTCCGGATGTGGTTACGTATAATGCGATGCTTAATGGATTTTGTCGAGTGGGGAAAGTTAAGGAGGGGTTTGAGTTGTGGGAGTTGATGGGGAAGGATGGTTGTCGTAATGTTGTTAGTTACAACATATTTATTAAAGGGTTGTTTGATAATGGGAAGGTTGATGAAGCAATGTCTATTTGGGAACTCTTACCGGAGAAGATTATCATTGCAGATTCCATCACTTATGGAGTGTTAATTCATGGGTTATGTAAGAATGGATGCTTGAATAAGGCTTTATGGATTTTGAAAGAGGCGGAAAATAAGGGAGCTCATATAGATATTTTTGCACATTCCTCGATGATTAATGGGTTATGCAAAGAAGGGAGGTTAGATGAAGCGGCCGAAGTAGTGGATCAAATGGGTAAGCGTGGCTGTAAACTGAATCCTCATATTTGCAATGCACTGCTTAACGGGTTTATCAGAGCTTCCAAACTTGAGAAGGCAATTCACTTTTTCAGGGAAATGAGCACCAGGGGTTGCTTTCCAACAGTTGTCTCCTATAACATTCTTATAAATGGTTTATGCAAATCTGAAAGGTTTAATGAAGCATATCTTTTTGTGAAAGAAATGCTGGAAAAGGGGTGGAAGCCAGACATGATCACATATAGCTTGTTGATGGATGGGCTTTTTCAAGACAAGAAGACTGACATGGCCCTCAACTTGTGGCAACATTTTCTGGACAAAGGTTTTAAGCCTGATGTAACTATGCACAACATTATAATTCATGGGCTTTGCTCAGCTGGAAAAGTAGAAGATGCTTTGCAGCTCTATTCAAAGATGAAGCAATGGAACTGTATTCCAAATCTTGTGACCCATAATACCCTCATGGACGGCCTCTACAAAGCCCAGGACTGTGAAAAGGCATCAGAGATCTGGGCTCGCATCTTAGAAGATGGGTTACAGCCAGATATTATCTCCTATAATATTACTCTTAAGGGGCTTTGCTCTTGCAGTAGGATATCAGATGCTGTTGGGTACTTAAATCATGCTTTGAATCATGGAATTCTTCCGACTGTCATTACATGGGACATTCTTGTAAGAGCGGTGATTAATAATGGGGCCTCAACTGTGATCTTTTAGGGTTTATAATTGCTTGTAAGCATGTTTTAGCTCTTACCAGCACATTCACCTTCTTCTTTTGGACTACATCTGTATGGCAAGGAAGGCTAATTAATGATCACAATATACTTTAGAGCTTCTGCCTCGGAATCAATGTTTCAACCCCACATTGTGTCAACAAAAGTTACTGCAACCAGTCTTTGGGTTGGTCGTTTCGGATGCTCAGACTCTACGGATATGCACATTGAGATATGTTGGAGTTCTCCTGAATAATGGATTATACACAGTAATACAGTATGAGTGAGTTTTCCTGAATGTGCCTGCTTAATTTTTCATAGAGATGTTATATTCTTAACTTTTCATTGGAAGTTGTTTGTTATGCTATTCTTGCAAGTTGGATTTAATATCTTCACGTACCCTGAACAGGACTCTATTTCACCAAGTTGGCGAAGTGGTGAGCTATCCAAAACCTGGATCACCAAGTTGGCTCACCAAATTCCAGTTGCTATAGCCAATCGGTTCAATTCTGGGTCAGTATAGATCTTGTTATACATTTTGGATTTTTGTATGGGTAGTACAAAAAACATGGTTGTTAACTGAAAAAAAAAAAAAAAACTTGAAAGTAGCTATAGGCTAGTGCTAGTCATCAACACTTAAAAATCAACTAAGGATTAAGGACAAAATAATTTGTTTGAATAAATTTTGTTTCCTACCTGAAGTATTGGTCATCGATGCTTAAAAGCCAATGAAGGAACACACCTTATTCATTTTAATTAAAAGAGTTTCCTATCTGAACGGGATGCTGCTTTTTGTTCTGCTTTTTAGGCTATTTCATTGCCAAAAAATCCTGCTTATGCTAGACCAGAAGTTACTTACTGGATCTTGGAGATATCAGATATGTGGCCAAAAGCTTCATGCTTTTGCTTGCTGGTTTTGCTTGGTACAGCCTCTGCAAATCTACCTACTTTTGATATATCTTGTCAAGAAGTGTCTAAGAAAAATAAACATTTATTAGAAATGGGTATTGTCATATATAAAAATGCAAAACCTTTAGCTATTTCTTTGTATCAGTTTTTATATTGGAGAAATGTTTATAAAGCATCAGATGTGATAACTCAGTTACACACGTTTTAGTGATTATAGTGATATCACCAAGATCAGATAATGATGCCAAAGTGAAGTAGCTTGATGTATCAGACCCAAGTTGTAAGCTCTCGCTTGGGGTTATTGAATCATGCCATATTCTTTTCTTTATTATATAATTTGATAGTTGGGAGACGTTTAGCTATTTCTTTGTATCAGTTTTACATTGGAGAAATGTTCATAAAGCATCAGATATGGTAACTCAGTTACATAGGTTTTGGTGATTATAGTGATATCACCAAGATCACTTATTGATGATGCTAAAGTGAAGTAGCTTGATGTATCAGACCCAAGTTGTAAGCTCTTGCTTGGGGTTATTGAATCATGCCATATTCTTTTCTTTTATTATATAATTCGATAGTTGGGAGACCTTTAGCTATTTCTTTGTATCAGTTTTATATCAGAGAAATGTTCATAAAGCATCAGATATGGTAACTCAGTTACATAGGTTTTGGTGATTCTAGTGATATCACCAAGATCACCTATTGATGATGCTAAAGTGAAGTAGCTTGATGTATCAGACCCAAGTTGTAAGTTTTCGCTTGGGGTTATTGAATCATGCCATATTCACTAAATATTTTAGGACAGAATTTAGCTACAAACCAACTATGTAGCAACTAATAAGACCATCCACATGTGAGTCATGTGACTTGTTTAAATTATACACGTGGATAGTTTTATGAGTTGTCACATAGTTGATTTGTGGCTAAACTCTGTTCAAAATTTTATACAAAAACTTATTAGAACATTGCCAAGGATTTTCACTTATTTTCTTCCCTAGTCTGTCCCTTTTTTGTATGTTCTGTTTCTGACAACATCCTCTGCTCATAGATGAATTGCGAAAGCATAGCCACTTGAATTGCTCTGAGAGCTGCAACCTTTCACCAATCAGATGAAGAAGACAGGAAGAATCAGCAATGCCAACGAATATAAGGCCCTATTAATGCAAGGTAAATGTTCCTCATTTTTTATTCGGCATTCTCTTTAGTAAGCTCTTTTATCTTCTCCATTTCCTCCTTGGCTTTTGCTTTTTCTGTAGGTGTTCTTGAAGAAAAGCCCTTCATTCCGGTCTTATCTCAATCTGACCTTCAAACTCTGCTAATTGTCTTCATTCTTCTCAATCTCCAGTTTGTTCACTTCTGAGGATTCCTCCAAGGCCTGCATGTAGCTCTCTCCAGATTCTCCCTTATCAGCTTAACATGAGATAAGAAGTGGTTTTCTTTTTCCCTAAGCATTTTTCATGATTTGCATCCTCAAATAAGAAGTTAAAACAGACCCTGGCACCAGCTTCATCTAGTCCTATGAGGGCATCTTCTCCAATCTTGTTGAACTCTGCATTGGCTTCTTCACCAAATTGTGTTCGATGACCTTTAATCCAAGTAGTCTGTGAGACCGACTTTTCGAGCTTAAGCATTGCTATTCTGGCAAGCAGCTCTTGCTAACTGGTATCTCCTAAGCCCCTGAATTGGAATCATTAGGTTAGCGGAGACACAGGAAAAAAAGGTCTTTGTGTTGAAGGCTCTTCCTGTGTAGGTTTGGACATGTTTGGTAGTGGTGAAAGAGATTTGAATGGTGTTGAGGGCTATAATTTTTTCTTTTTCTTCTTAGTGCAAGAGAGTGTAAGATGCTAGAAGATGTAAAAAGCAATTTAAAATTGTTTTATTTGTGTGAATCATGTGCTTTTAGCTGCTTGTTTCCTGTAATTGAATGTTCTAGAAAATGTTATTGTGCTTAATTATTTGGAAAAGTTAATTGTTTAACTTGTCATTGATATTAGATTTGTTTTTAATGTTTGTGGTTTCTGTGTTCTTTAGAAGAACTGCTTGAATATGTCTTAAACAAACTTCCATGGTTAGAACTAAGATTGTTCTTAGGCCAATACATTGAGAACCTAGGAAGAGTAGTTCAACTGTCTTTTAAAAAAAAAAAAAATTGATGAGTAATCTAACATGATGGGACATGAATCTACACAAAAGAAAACAGCGTTAACTACTGAGAAAATAGGCATTAAATTTTAAATATTCAAACATTTAGAACAGAAACTTAATATGTTAAAATTGATGGATTTGTTTCTAAGGTCTGTTGTATTATTTTGTTGCACTACGAAGAAAGGAGCGAGCCAAAACCTACTCCTAAAAGGTTGGTGGCTTTTCAGCTTTTGCACGCTAGCGTTTAAACTTTAACCAAATCAAGGCCAAATTACGTTGTTGTTTTAACGTTTATATGTGTTGTGTTTTTGTTTCTTAATGTGTCAAACAAGTAATATTAGTCTCTAACGTTTCAAACGTGTGCACTATTAGTCCATGTGAGCGCTTTTAGTCCCCAAAAACACTTATTTGAAACTTGGGAGACGAAAACTCTAAACAAGTAAATTTTGGAGACGAACAGTATATTCAAGGACACCCAAGAAGGGACCAGTTTAAAAATATATACATTTAAAATTTGGGTGTAAATTATATATATTTGGCCATTTTCCCTAAAAAATTAAAAACTGGGCTCATAAAAAAAATTGCAAATTTCATCCAAAAATTTAATGATAATTTTCTTAAAGTATCATTATTTGATGTTGTTTCTTATTTTCTTGGTTATCAAGAAAGAATTAGAAGGGATGACAAGAAATCCTTGTCATTGAATGAATTAAGGTAATCATATTATAGAAAAAAAAAAAAAAAAAAAAAAAAGAAAGAAAAGAAAATAATCGATTAGGGGAAGGAGCGAGGTAAAAAGAGAAGCATTTGGATACAGTACTTCTTAAGTAACCCCCATTCCTTTTCTTTTTCATTTTTTTATTTTATTTTATTGTATTTTAGAATTCACGTATAATGCTAACTTTATGAAAGAGCAACATAATGGTGCAAGTAATCCTTTATCCTTTCCTTTTTCTAGAGTAACATTGTGATGCTTATCCTTTATTCTTTACTTCTTATACTGAGTAGATGTTGACTGAGTCAATATTCCCATATTAAGATTTGGTTATTTAATTAGTTGGAATGTAGATTGAATTATTATGGTATTAATTTAAGTTTGAATGGCTCTATATGACTCATACAGAGCTTCATAGCAATTTTTCATCAAGAATTTAATTGTTTCTCAATATAGTTCAAGTGACCTCTCTCTCTCTCTCTCTCTTAAGGTACATTCTTGATGGTGACTGATGCACAAGATCTTTCTATTATCTAGCTATTTTTTTTTAAGAGATGGACTTTCTCAAGTCTAATGTTAAAGAGTTGATACACTCTATGATAGAAAACTGATATATCATTCGAAAAAAAAGGATACTTAATTGAAGATATCAAATTTATTAGTAAAGTTTAAACTTATCAAGATTGACAATTATTTTGTTTTTTTGTTTAAAAGTAAATAGGGTAGTGATGCACGGAATGGATTGGAGAACAAGAAAGATAACTTTCAAGTTTAGAATAATTGAGTAAATTCTTAGAAACGCAAAAAAGTATAGTTCCTTAATTTTTCTTGACTTCTTAATTTCATTTATTATTTTGTTGCAATTCATGAAAGAACAAAAGAAAAAAAATAAATAAATACTAAGAGATCATGTCCATGAATAATTTTTTTAAAGTAATAAAAATATAGAAAAAGAAAATGTAACAGATAAAAGAGAGAAGCATACAAGTCTAGTTTGCTTAGTAAGTCGGAGTACCTTTCCTTTTTTTTCTTTTTCTTTTTCTTTTTTTCACTCCTATCTATGAATTTTCACATAATGCTAATGACATATACTTTTGATATTGGATATTATTGGCCCACGAAAGGTCCACCTTTAATGGCCTTCAAGTGCAAGTATGAGCCTTTACGTGTAGCAAATGACAAAATCTTGTTTTTTAATAGCCTTCAATTGCAAGTATGTGACCTTTGCGTGAAGCACATATCAAAATCTTTTGTTTTCTTGAGCGAGGTTGGGTTGTCTAAGTCCAACCAATGCTTGCATTGTTTTAGACATTAGGAATAGTTTTAAAACAATATATTAAAGGAAATCCTAAACGTAAAAAAAGACTTCCAAAAGCTCTTAGAATTTACTAAATGATGGGGATTTCGAACATATTAATATAAATTTGCATTGTTGGATGAGTATATCTAAAAATTTAGAAATTACTATTAAGAGTTGTTTTTTTTTTTTTTTTGGTTGAATTATAGAATTATGGTAGTTATGACAATGATGGTAATAATGGTAACAATGACTTGATTATGGTGATGGTATGGTATAAAGGTATTGGTGGTGGTGGTGGTAGCGGCAACACTATGAATGATGGAGGAGGTGGTGGCGACAACATTGATAGGTGGGGAAAATGGGGTGGTGGTGGCAGTAGCAATAGGATTGATAATGACAGGTGGGGGTATTGGCGATGGCAATGGTAGTATGAATAGTAGTTATGGGTGGAACTAGAATTTCAAGAGTAGAGTTCCAAAGTAATTAAAATTATATAAACATACTTAAGTGGGTCTTAAAAGAAATAGGAAAGTTTTGGGTGACCTATATATACTTGTTGCAAAATTAAATTGGAATATGAGGGTGAATTTTGAAATTTTAAAAAGTTCAGATGCTATAGTCATATCTGTAGTGGTTTTTTTTTTCATGAAAGAATAATGGTGGATTGGTTCATTGGTTGGTGGTATGATAATAGTAATATTGGTAGAATCTGTAAATGATGCATTCCTCCGTAGAATTTGAAACCCGAATTTGGATGTTTGGAAATCTCAAGTCTAAAAGGTTGTGAAAAAATTTCAAATTACCTTCTAGTTAACCCGAACAAAGGAAACCAATATTGGATATTTCCAAATTACAATTTGCGTAAATTCCACATCAAATTTCTTATCCAAATACAACATAATAAATAGAATCTCACATGTGTATAACCTAAATAGAATGGACAAAGAATTTTTATAAAAGAATAGAAATAAAAAGTTAGTATGGACATGTTTAGGAAAAAAAAAGATGTTAGTATGATATCTAGACATGGCATATACATCTAACTTGGAAAGAATAAGTTCTTTGTTTTCTTGCTTTTTTTCTTTCTTTCTTTGATTCGTTTTCTTATGTGTTGGAGAATGTTTTCATAATTTTTCTTATATATAGTGGAAGTCATACATGAGCTCCACATAAACTTCTCATTAACAAATTGAAATTGGGGCTAACTTGTAAGCTTCTTTAGGGGTGTTTTGAAACAAAAATTGGATTCTTATTCATGTAAGTATTGATGGCTGCTTTCGCAACTTTGTTTTGTATGTTTGTGTGTGTTTTTTCTATATTTATTCGTATACAGTAAGTTGCTTTGCTTTCTTAATTTGTCATATAAATGTTAAAAATGCACTAAATTTTTGGGCTATTTAATTGTTAATTTGCACTTGAATGAACAATGTTTATTGTTAAATGGGTTTGGTTCTTGTTACATCTAATGTAACTTCTATATAAAGTACATAACTCAATTATTTTTTTTAGTATATTTAGGAATTAAAAAAAAAAAAGAAAAGAAAAAACTATACTTTTGAGCTGATTAATGAGTTTTTTTTATGCCTGATTATCATCCATCAGCTTAATATTTGGTAAGCCTAAGGGAAGACTACCACACCAAATTCTCCTTCTCTATCTCCATTTCAAATTTCAATTCTTACGCCCACACCTTTATTTCCCCTCTAACCTCTCTTTCACACTTTTTTTCTCATAATGTCTGATCCACAATTTTTCATACCAAATTGATTAGCACCTGAGATTGGAGAGGTTGTAGCAGTAGAATAGGCGAGGACTTTGTGAGCGTAGTTTGAGTTGCGGTGTTATATCTCATATACATAGATCTATATATAAAGGTATCCATCGGTGTCCAATAATTTTCTATGAAATCATTTTCTAAACAAATTTGAACACAAATTGTTGATAGACTCTAAAATTGAAAATTTGTATATAGTATTTGAAACAATTGTATACGAATTTATTAATGATGTTACAAGGTGAACAATGCTCTAAATTGATTAGGTACATGAAAGATAACTCTCTTCTTTTTTGGAATAATTTTTAGAAATCATTGAATAGATTTTGAGCAAACATAATTAAAAAGGTATAGTTCCTTAAAGTCAATTGGTTTCTAAATGACATTTATCATGAAAAAATTAATAGAGATCCTAAAAATCTTGTTAATGATTGGAAATATGAAGGTAATAAGAATGTAGAAAAAGAAAGGTAAAAATGGGGAGTAGCATGTTTACTATGTTTTTCCTCTTTTTCTTTGTCAATAAGAATATAGGAAAGGAAAACATCAGAAATTACAAGCTGTGTATATCTGAGATAGCAAATTCTTTGTTCATTATTATGAATTTGGTATTGTTCCATAGAAAATTCTTTGTTCATTATTTGTTCATCGATCCTTAGCAGCATGGACAAAATTTCTTTGAAGAAATTGAGGGAGGCTTCTGCTGCTGAATCTGAGGCAGCTACTGCTGTCTGGCAAGCTGTGTGGGCTGCTCTTGCTACGTCATCTACTGAGGAAGCTACTACTGTCTCGCAGGCTGTGCAGGCTGCTCTTGCTGAGGCATCTACTCAGGTAGCTCTAAAAGCCGTATGCCCCTTGCATTAGTGATGTATCAAGTTTCTATTTTATCTCCATAGACATTTGATCATTATCTTACTTGCATATAATCTGCGTTGTATGTATAGGCTATAGCAAGTTAATTTGTCGCGGTATTTTGTTTCAATCATCAAACTATTGATTTTGTTATTTATTATGTATTTCTTGTCTACCAAGCCATTAACCTTTTTATTCCTTTTTTTTTTGTTTTTTCTTCAAACAAACTCAATTGCTGAAACTAATCCATCAATTAATCTGAATGACTCAATTTCTAAGACACCACAGAAGAAAAAAAGTGAGAAATTTTAATTTTTTTAAAAAATAAAAAGCCTTTGAGCACTTGCAAAGTGTTTGCAAAGAGGCTAGCATTTATTATAAGCTTTTCTTGATGCTAACAATAAAATCTTCTTTTCATTTCTTCTTTTTCTTTTTCTTTTAGTGAGGGGGTTGTTGGGTGTCTATGCCCACCCGATTCTTGCTTTGTTTTAGAGATAAGAACAACTTCAAAGCAACATATTAATAGAAATCCTAATAAATGTATGACAACCCTAAGAGATAGAATTACATATGTTTATGACTTGAAGAGAGATGGGTAAAAAAATCTCATAAGTGAATGGGAAAAATAAAATGTTAATTTGAAAATGCTATAAGAAAAAGAAATATTAGATTGGACTATTGACAAGAACATAAAATAAAAAGATTTGATAAAAGAGAAAATGAAGTATGTAAAGTAAATGTGCATAATTAATTAGTGTCTTACTCATTTGTTTCTCTTTTTCGTTTCTTTTGGGTTTGAAAAGGTTTTTCTTTCTTGGCACAATGACATAATCATAATTTGAGAAAATAATGAGGAATAAGTTTTATTATCGAAAAGTAACACCTTCTAGTTCTATATATATAGTAGAAGTTATAGATTAGCTCTTCGAGTGAACTTAGCTTTAATAGAAGTGAAAATAAGGGCTTACTTAGAAACTTATTTGTTTAGTATATTTTAAAATACAAAAAGCAATAATTCCGAACTCTTGTTAGATAAGTGAATGTTTAATGTCCAATCACCTTAATATTTGGTACGCATGATAGGTACAAGAAATACATTTAATCAAATATTATTAAGGAGAAAAGTCATGTATAACCTTTGTAAAAGTTATTCTAATTGCAACTTCAGCGTAATGGCTATCAAATTTTCATCATGTCTTATATATAATAGCCTTGCTTGAAAATACTCAATTTTTTTAATAAATTAATTAAATAATTCTATTTATCTCAATATTTATAACTTTCTAACATTGCCTTCCACTTTTTACATAACAAAACAAAAAAGCAATAATATCATTTTATGATAAGTTAGTTAAATTAATATTATAATTTAGGGACAACCTTAAGACGTAAGGGAGGGAGCAAGCATGTTATTTTGTAATTATTTCATCTACTGTGAAAAAACTGGTATAGACTCATTAGAAGTATATATTGACCACAACCCCCCATCATGTGGCCACTCACCCACTCACGCCACAAACACTCACCTCTGTTTCTTTCACTCACTCTCTCTCTCTCTCTTTGGGGTGATGTACCATTTGGATTTAAGGTACCACCCAACCCCATTCTATTATGTAATTTTCTAAACAGATTGGATGTTGTCTGTGCATGTCATAGAAGATGGAGCTTCAACATTTTGGCCACTCCGCCCATCCATTGGTCTTCAATGAAAGGGGAATTTATGGTTTCGTTTGTTTGGGATGTCGAGAACCAATTTTGGGTCGTAACTACAGCTGTATAAAATGCGAGACTGACACCCTTTTATACGCCCTTCATAAATCATGTGCTGAACTACCCCTTGGGTTGAACCATCCTTTGCACCCAAAACATCCTCTTATTCTCTGTGACGAATGGATATATAGAAACGACAAAGAATTTAGCAAATGCGAAGTCTGCAAAGAATATCGTAGGGAGTACACTTATCGTTGTTCCCGTTGCAACTTTAACATTCACATCACGTGCGCTTCTTTACCGCCTACCATGGAAGTTGAATTCCACGACCACCCATTGACCACCATTGGGAAGTCGATCACGTTCACTTGCGACCTTTGTGGCAAAGAAGGCAAGGGTATACCTTATCTATGTAACACATGTGGTTTTTGGATTCATAGAAGTTGTGCTTTCTTCTCACGCAGAATGAAAGTTGTACGTCACAAGCACCCTCTCAACCTCATCCATTCACTTGAAGTCCATCAATCTGACTCCCCATTTTGTCAACTATGTTTTCAAAAAATTATACACACTATGGGCTTTACTATTGCTCCACATGCAATTTTCTTGCCCACCTTGATTGTGCTACGAACAGGAGAAACTGGGACAACATAAATTTGCTGGAACTTAAAGATGAGGAGACCATAGAGTCAAAAACTATGATGAAAAATGAAGATACAGAGCTTGATCAATTCGTTGACTTAGAAGCTTACAAAGTCAAAAAAACCAATATGGGGGAGGACGGAATTGAAATAGCCATAGAAATCAAACATTTTAGTCATAAGCATGTCTTAAAGCTTACTTATGAGGTTCAAAATAAGGAAAAATGCAATGGGTGCCTACGAGACATTGTCCCTCCGTTTTACAGTTGTGCAAAGTGTAGCTTCATTCTACATAAATCTTGTGCTGAATTACCTAGAAAAAAACGACACCCACTTCATCTACACCCACTCACCCTCCTCTTAGTCGAAACAAACCAGTATTGGTGTCATGCTTGTGAATATCCTTACAATGGCTTCACCTATGGATGTAAGGAATGCAATTTTCAACTCCATGTTCAATGTAGTTTGGTCTTAGATCCCCTTACCCACAAAAGTCATGAGCACCAACTTTTCCTCTCCAGCACAAGCTATAGACAGAGTTGCAATAGTTGTGGTGGTAAAGAATTCAATGTATTCCGTTGTCCTACTTGTGAATTTGCACTAGACTTCAAATGTGCTACACTACCACTTACCACAAGGTACAAGCAACATGAGCATCCCTTCACTTTGTATTGTACTCCTGAAGATGACTCTGGTGAATATTACTGTGATATCTGTGAAGAAGAACGAGACCCAATACATTGGTTCTACTACTGTGAAGATTGCAGTTATCCTGCTCATCTTCAATGTATTCATGGGAAATACCCAGATTGTAGGTTTGGAGCTACTTACGACAAAATATGGCACCGACACCGCGTTTCTTTGATTAAGGAAATGAAAGATCCTCCTCCATGCGACGAATGCCATCAACCTTGTGAAGAGTTGATTTATCAATGTACCCAATGCAATTTCAATATCCACGGCAAAGGAGACTGTAGACGTAACCTAAGAAAAAGATTGTTGTAACATAGTAATGTGTTATTACAGCTGTCCATTAATGAGTGCAGTATTTGAGATGAAGGTTTTTAGGATTGTTGTTTGATAGCTCCCAAAACAATAAACAATAAACAATAAACGTGTTGTAATATTTATTAAAGTTGGATTTCAATTGTACAAGCACTTTACTAAATTCTTCATTGTGATGCCAATAGCAACCTCGAGGTCACTTTATTCTCTCTCTTTCAATTACCTTAATTTGTTTTCTTTGATGATTTGCTTTGTGTGGATACGTTTGGATGTTTTGAACAACTTTTGAGCTTCTTGATCTGAGGATTGTATCATACAACATTTCTGTGTTTGATTGTTGGTTGCTGTTGATGTTACCATTTTGGGGTGTATTCTAAATGTTTGACAAAAGGTCTTATAACCTCAAGTCTCAAGTTGCATCAACTGACTTTAAAAATCCAACTTTTTTTTTGGGGGGGGAGTAAATTGTTTATAATTTTGTTGCAACGATAAGTACAATTATATGAAATTTCTTACAAGTAATTCTTACAAAATTGCGAAGTTAGACTTTTCTTCTAAGAGACATTTATTATTTTGATAAATGCTTAAATAATGTCTGATATATCAACTTTGCTGTATTTCAAGTATGGAGAATTCCACTGAAATGGAGGGAACAGTCATGACTATCAAAGTAGCACAAGAGGAAATCATGTAGTCTTTAGAGAAGATAAGAATTTCTGCAATATACATGTGTAATCGAAGTTTATTTTTAATGTTATTTAAAATCCCAACTTTTTAATGGTTTGTTACATATGTAACTCAAAATTTATTTTATTGTTGTAAATGATGATTGCGTGTATTTGTGTATTCTTCTAGTTTTCCACTTCATATCTAATTAGTGAGCTCCCAAGGTTTCAAATCTGATTAAAATTGAAATGGTAGTGCAGCTCATGGATAACCATGTTTTGTCACAACAATCAAGGTTGAAATTAGAGAGTGCTTCAGTAAACAATTCTGTGTTTTCAAATAAGTTTCCATTGCTAAACTCACTAGAATGTGAAACTAACACATTAATAGTTCAAGTTTCTGATGCTGGCAAATAAAAATCAACATACAGATACTCCTGTTGTTGTCACAAAAGTGAATAAATAGTTTATCTTCTATGATACAATTAATTCTGTAAACATATTACTTTTTCCGCATTATATAATTTAAAAAAGGAAAACAAAACAAGAAATGAAATCTTGCAGCTATATTACAAGTTATTGGACCAAAAAATAATATCAAGAAGTTTGAGGATCTGTTGCACCAGTTGGAGAACCAGGAACAAATGGAACAAAACCCTGTCCACCAAATACTGGCCTCATGAACTTGTCATCAAACTTTCTCCAAAAATAGTGAATAGTTGAACTTAGCATGCTACCCATCTGGCGGGCAGGTTGATTGCTACCACCCTTATCAATTAGATCACAATTTTGAAGGAATGATATTTGTAAGTCATCTAAACTTGGTATGTCAGTTGCATCTGAATGACACCTAATATCTGAATTTCGTAATTGTTGTTCCATTTCATCTGGAACAATATACTAGCTGTTTCGCATTGCTGCTTTCCCATTTATCAATGTCTAAGGCATCCATATTCCAAACCAACATATAGGAATATAAAAGTCTATGCAAGATATTGATGCAAATACATCCCTGAGATCATCAAACCATTTTGAAGATTAGAATCTGTCATTGGAGCTTATTCTTCATTGGTATACTTAAAATGTTAACATATGTCTTGCCTAGTAATTTACAAAGATCAAAATCCCTTATCTCTGTCAAAACAGGTAAATTGCTGACTAATAAGAATGAATTCAATAGAGCAACAAACAAGAAGATAGAACCAAATCTAAAGTAAATTGGAGATTTGAAGTAGAATAGGAAAAAGAACAAAGTATATAAGCAAACATTTGAATCTTGACACCCTTTCAAATGAAATTCACTAATGGTTATTGGGTTTATTGCTTAGATTGTGACATTTTTTTTTTTTTTACAGAAGAATGTTGATTGAGTATCCAGCTTGAGACAACTTTAATCCATTCAAGAAAAAATCATGACCTCTGCATCCCTTTCTTGCTAGCATTTCAATCTAAAGTTACTAAGTTTAGCTGTCAAATATTTCTTTGCAGCTGCACTCTAAAGCTTCTCCATTTATCAATGTCTAAGGCATCCTTTCTGAGTTTCTAAATAATAGGAGACTTGAAGTTGAACATGACACAGTCTTTCCACACCAACAAAAGAGTGAAATGTCATCAAATTCTAGTGAAAGTGCAGTAGGAGGCCACTCTTGTTGTAGGCATTATGAGGGGCTGTTCAATTTTATCACAGTTATTGCATCTCCAATTTTAGGATACATGTTCACTAGGGCAGTCCCAGTAGCAATATCCTTGCTAATATTTGCTTTTAATATGTAAGCATGAATACTTTGTTCCAATGCTAAAGCCGGATTGAGGAGAGGTTTTTTCACCATGCCGAGTAGGTTGGTTTTCCCATAATTTATTTGGGCTGTTTTGAACTGGGCCTTTCTCTCAAAAAGGGAAGAAAAAAAAAATGATGTTTTTAGGGCTGGTTGGCCCGGTTAACAAAAACACTTTCATATATATATATTTAAAAAAAAACCCTTTGATTGTTTAATAAATCTAACATATAATATAATCATTATAAATCAACCACAATCCTTATAGATCTAAGGAATAAAATCAAACGCACCTCCAGAATTTTGACCTTAAATCAAACACACATCCAGTACTTTCAATTTGAAAAATTTAATACTTGAACTTTATAAATGTACAAATCAGTTCTTCCATCAACATTCTGTCTATTTAATTAATGGAATCACGTGACACTAAAAAATAAACATTGTTCACTAACAAAAAACACTACCCAAACATACACTGGGTTCTCTCTCCTCAAAGCCTGATACATTATAAATAAAGAAAAAAAAAATTTAAGGACATTTTACATTAGTCTAAAAGTTCTATTTCAAGGACAAATTATTAAAAAGGACATAATTATTAATTAAAAAGTTATTTTATTTTTATTTTGTTTTTTTTACATTCAATTTGAAAATTGATAATTCATATGTGCCTACTGCCTAGGTATATAGACAAATGAGATTCGATCTCTTACGATTGACGTCAACATCTCAATCTTCTTTTATAGGATTTCTTTTAATATATTGTTTTCAAACTATTTCTTATCTTTAAACAAATCAAGGATAAGGTGGGCTTCCAACCCCCTTTAAAAAAAGGAAAAATATAAAAAGATAAAAGATAAAGATAAAGATAATTTCGTAAAGCTTAGGCTTATACTATACTTGCATTTGAAGGCTATTAAAGGTGTAATTTTATTTATTTATTTTTAAGAAAGTTAAAGGTGTAAGTTTTGAAGGGCCAATTTTGTTCTTGACATTAATATCATAGGTATATGATAAGTTTTTCTTTTTTTAGGGAAAGGTATATAATAAGTTTGTTTCTTTTTTCTTTTTTTTCTTCTCTTTTGAGAATAAGTATATGACAAGTTGATAACACTATATGTTATGCCAAAATCCAGAAACAAGAGGAAAAGGAAGGTAATGGAACTTATTATGTTACCTAGATTTGTATGTCTTTCTCTCATATGTTACTTTCTCCTTTTCATTATTCTTATTACTTTAACCTGAAATATTCGTTGAAAAATATTTCTTAGCATCTCTTGAAATTCTTTCTTGATAAGCAAACAAAAGTTATTGAATGACATTACGAAACCAAGGTACTTTAAGATTGCCTTATACAATAATGTTGATTACTTGAGGATTCATTATACAATAATGCTCAAGACATAATGCTTTTACAATATTTTCATAACATTGCCTATGTGGCAAGTTGCAAATGATAAACAATAAAATAGTATAAGTAGTGGATTCATATGATAATTAATCTCAACTTGATACCTAGACAATGTTGTGAAAATATTACCCACCTTGTGGTTGGATTTAAAATTGAAGAGTGGGTCAGTTTAGATCCGGCCCTTTTCTTTTTCCTTTTTAATTGGGCTCATGGCGCCTGGATGTGATGGCTTTATGATGTATGGGTTTGGACTTTGGACCGCCACATGTGGTAAGTATTGGTTGAACGGTTTTAATGGGCTTTGGCCAGATTAAATGGGTTTGAAAGGGTTTGAGTGTTGGTTGGCCGAGTGTGGCTTTGGCCTTTTGTTGCATATTTTGGCTTGGTCACAGAAGACAAATGGGCAATCCATGTTGATGAGGTTACTTGATGGTGCGGAAAAGAATATATATGCTTTTTGGCAACAAGGGAAGATGGAACATGGCTTCATTGGTTATATGATGCCCAAATATAGGCTTTAAGGCAAAAAGTCATCCATATCTTAAGCTTAGAGCAAAGTTGTTAAATCACTTAGAAGTTAGAACACTGTTTTTACTTTGGCCTTTTACAGGACACTATGAATTCAGTTAGGACAAGTGTTGATATAATAATGGAAAATTGATCTTTTATGCTTATTAAAGGTAACCAAATCTACTCAATCATCTTATTACCAATGTTTGACATGATTAAGCCACATCAATCAAATTTAACCTTCAGGTTTGGGATAATCAATTTTTGAAAAATGATTTGAGTTGAATCTATGCAAAGATAAAAGAGCGTAGTTTTTCAATTTTTTGGTTACTAGAAAATAATCCGAAGAGATGTCTTTATAGACCATTTTTCCAATTCCATCCTTTTTTTTTAACACATAATTATGAATTCAAAATAATGATTTGATTATAATGTTATAAAAGAGCATTATGATGGTGAAAGTGATCCTCTTTCCTTTTCTCTTTTACAGCAATCTGATAACTTATATTTTTTAAAGACACAAAAAATGCAAAGAAGAAGCAAATAACAAAATAGACCTCCCTAAGGTTTACTTGGCAGTTGGCACTCGTACTTTATTTTTATAACTAGTTTGGGTCGCACGTGCAAGGCAAGTGCTTCCTAATATATTGGATATTTGTAATTTATTCCCTAAACCTTTAAAAGTTTACAATCCACACCTTAATTCGGTGATAATTTTCAATGCCCACCCCATTGTTTAAATTAGTGTTAAAAATAACAATTTAATTGATAATTATGCAAGGTGGGGGAGGATGGAACTAAAATAGCTATAAAAATCAAACACTTTAGTCATAAGCATGTCTTAAAGCTTACTTATGAGGTTCAAAATAATGAAAAATGCAACGGGTGCCTATGATATATCATCCCTCCGTTTTGCAGTTATGCAAAGTGTAGCTTCTTTCTACATAAATCTTGTGCTGAATTACCTAGAAAAAAAACGACACCCACTTCATCTACACCCACTCACCCTCCTCTTTTGGGAAAGAGGGTTGTTATGGTGTAGAGCCTGTGGCTATCCTTACAGTGGCTTTACCTATATATGTAAGGAATGTGATTTTGCTCTCCATGTTCAATGTAGTTTGATCTCAGAATTGAGTAACTTTTAGGAAGTATAGTGCAGCATATATGCATGTCACTTCACTTTGCTTTCACAAGCAACCTATATCTGCAAAGGAAAGTGGCATCATCTCTAATAAATGAAATCAACTTTTCCACTAGCTTGAGTAACACTTCTGAATGATTATTATTCAGGATTTTGGAGTCCACACAATTCCCACAGTTCCTGGGCCACCACCAAAACTCCATAGTGATCCAACTCCATTGGAAGCTTTTCGTGCCAAGGCTTGCTTGCTAACAATAGCTAGAGTATCTAGATTCTGCCAAGTTCTCTCTCTCTCTCTATCTCTCTCTCTCTCTCTCTCCCTCTCTCTCTCTCTCTCTCTCAGTGTGTGTGTGTTGTGAGACATGACCATCTTACTTTTTCCTTGCTTGTTTATTTTAAGACCTTTGAAAAACCAGCTAAATTTGTTTCTGCATATCTACAGGTGAGCATACCACTAAATTTGCTTCTGCATATCTACAGGTGAGTATACCACTAGGGTTGTATGATAATCTTCCTGTGGCAATTTCCTAATGGGCGAAACTTGGTTTAGATGGGTTCCTACTTAATCTTGTAGAGATTCTTTATGACACTCTCCAAGAAGAGGTTGGCTTTGCTGAGAAAAAGGGTTACTGAATTCATTCTCTTCCAAATGTTTTATTGTAAGTCTTATATCGTACTCAAAGATATAAAAATGGGATGGGCTTTGTGCTTGCACTTTTGTGCCACAGAGCCCATTTCTTCTTGAAATATTTCATTCTCTATGTGACTCTAAAATGTAACTAATAACTATTTGATCATCAATATATTGCTCTATTTCCAACTCAATGGATTAACTTTGTAGCTAGGACTTTCTCCATTTTTATTGTCAGTTTAAGCCAATCAAGGAATGTTGCGCTGGGTATTCCTTTGTGATAACAAATTAAGGTTTGGAATAATTACTTATCCCAATTTAATTTAATATTGGGGATTAGATGGTATAACTTGTACTCAGATATGAGCCATTGAATAAGATGGCTAGCATAATGAAAATTTGGTATGTGGTTGATTTATCTAAAAACCAAATCATGTTTATGTAAACATAAAACACTCTCATTTTAGTTAGGAAGGGAACCTTTTTCCACTAAAAACTTTGGTGGATCAGAGATGAAAATTTGTAATTCTTGTTTTCGCTCTTTCTAGTCTTTTTTCTGCTCATTTACAAACCAGACAAAGACAATGGAACAAAATCAAAACTTAGATTTTTTTATTCTTTTGTTTTCTCTATTGGTAAACCATACAACAAACACAGTGTGATGATATGCCATAAACATGATCTTTTGAATGTAAAGGACAACATGTGGTTTCTTGTTTTGGATATTTGTGATGGGGTTGTGCTGAATTGGCACAAAGGTGGGAGATTTTGGTACTGGGTTGAATTGTGTATGGGTTGAAATAGTGATTAGAGGATACTCTTTTTGAGTTTTTGTGGTTTTGTGTTGTGTGTGTGTGTTTCAATGTGTTTCTATGATTGTTTAATTTGGGTTGGAATTAGGTTTGGTTGATTTTGTTGATTGGAATATACCCTCTTCAGCATTTTTGGATGAAACTAATGATGAGTGATTACAAGGTGGTGATGATCAATGATGGCAATAGTTTTATGTGGATTTTCATGGACCTAAACACAGTAAATCTTCCTTACCCATTATCGATTTTTTTTTTTTTTGGGGGGGGGGGTGGGGGGGTTCTTTTTCCTAGTGATTTGTATGTGTCTTTGTATGAAGTTGAGCAATTGTTTATCAAAAGAAAAAAAAAATGGAGCTTTAAAAATAAAAAAAAAATTGTTTCTATGTGTGTTTTTCCATTAATTTGGTTGATTCTGTGTTTCAAGTTTCAAATGTGTTGATCACATGAAAATGTCACCATGTTTTGATTTATCCTTTATTTGTATAGACATACTATAGTTGCTAACCATTTTAAGGTTTTTTTTTTTTTTTTTTTTTTTTTTTTTTTTTTTTTTTTTTTTTTTTTTTTTTTTTTTTTTTCCTGAAATGAGTTTGGTTGAATTGTTAATTGGAGTAAACCCTTTTGAGCATTTGTGGTTTTCCTCTCCCTGAGTGTATGTTGCAATGTTTGGATATGGTTTGCTTTGAATTGTTAATTGGAGTACACCCAGCCCTGTTGTATTGTGTCCTTTTTATACAAGATGGAGCTTCAACATTTTTCCCACCCCGAACATTTGCTGGTCTTCAATGAAAACAACCAAAGTGGAAATGAATGTTATGGTTGCAAGTTACCAATTTTCGGTCCTAGCTACAGTTGTAAAGAATGCTGGTATAGGTACTACCATCATAAATCATGTGCCAAACTACCCTTTGGGTTGCACCATCCCTTGCACTCAAAACATTCTCTAATTCTCTTTCCCCCATGGAGATATGAGTCGACAGAATTTGATTACGAATATGGAAAATACGAAGTTTGCAAAGAAATTTGTGAGGAATACACTTATCGTTGTTCCCATTGCAACTTTAACATTCACATTGGATGTTCTATTTTACCAATTGAAGCCGAATTCCATGACCACCCATTGACTCCCATTGGCAAGTTGATCACGTTCACTTGCGACATTTGTGGTCAAGAAGGCAAGGGTGTGCCCAATTTGTGTGGCCTATGTTATTTCTGGATTCATAGATGATGTGCTTCTTTCCCACACAGAGTGAAAGTTGTGCGTCACAAACATCCCCTCTACCTCACCCATTCTCTTGAAGTAGATCAATCTGACTCCTGATTTTGTCAACTTTGTGTTCAAAAAGCGGACACACACTATGGGCTTTACTATTGCTCTAGATGCGATTTTGTTGCTCACATTGATTGTGTTGTAAACTATCATAACAGGGAGGATATTAAAGATGAGGAGTCCACCGAGTCAAAAGCTACGTTGGAAAATGAAGATACAAAGCTCAGTGAATTCGCTAACTCGTCAGCTTACAAAGTCAAAATAATCAATGTGGGGAATGACGGAACTGAAATTGCCACAAAAATCAAACACTTCAGTCATGAGCATGATTTAAAACTTATTTGAGGAGGTTCAAAATAACGAAATATGCGATGGGTGCTCACAAGCCATTGTCCCTCTGTTTTATAGTTGTGTCAAGTGTAATTTATTTCTTCATAAATCCTGTGTTCAATTACCAAGAAAAAAGAGACACCCGCTTCATCAACACCCACTCACCCTTCTCCTAAAGGCACCTAAATGGTTTTGGTGTAAGGCTTGTTATAAGGATTGCAATGGCTTCACCTACAATTGTGAGACATGCAATTTTGATCTCGATATTAAATGCAGTTTAATCTCAGACAACCTTACCCACAAAGGTTATGAGCATCCACTTATCCTCTCCAACACATCACAAAAACAGAAATGCAGTTGTGATGCCCCGCACCACCTAGCATCATAAATTAATGATATAATAGTCAAATATATTAGATGATTAATTAAGGTTAAGCTAATTAAGAGTATTAAAGGTTAATGGTATTAAGTTAATATAAGCATGTTAATGGCCTAGTGAACCAATAGGAGTTGAACACATGTAAGTCACTAACAAAGAGAGAGCCAATAAGAGTTGAACACATGTAAGTCACTAACAAAGAGAGAGCCAATAAGAGTTGGACACATGGAATCCACTAGCAATCTTCACCTTCTTATAATTGACACTTGGAATCCACTAAGTAAATCTTACACTCTTGCAATGACATGTGTAATGCACTAGCCTATTTCTTTCCTCTAGAACCGGTCATTCACTTCCCCATTTCATTTGGTTTCATTTCTTGCACAATGCCTTAACTATAACTCATTTCCTCTCAAGAAGCCAAGCCCCACCCGAAAATCACTTGCCCAAATTCCTCTCAAATATCTTAATTTCTCTAAGGAATCATCACCTTCTCACCTAGGCCTAGACCTATAGCCAAATCAAGGTAAGAGTTTATGATTTTAGTTTAGTTTTGAAATGAGTATATTTTAAATTATTGGTAATGTTCTTTGCTGGAATTTATGTTGGGTGTGGACACTTTATCATTTCATGTTAGTTTCTTAAGTTTGATGTGGAAATTGTGTTTGCTTTTTGATTTTTATGAGTTCTATGGACAGTGTGTGATGGATTACATTGATGTTTTACTTGATTTGGTCCTGCATGTGTTGGATTTAGGAGGATTGTTGGCTAATGGTTGATGGTTGTTAAGTTTCTTGAGGAAAAATGCAACTTATTTCTGTTTTCTGTAGTGAACGGTTTTCTCTAGGATAATCTATCATATGTCTAGGTTATGTATATGAAATTTCATAGAAAAATATTGAGTTTTGATAATTATTTGTGAGTTTACAAGAAAACTGTGCAAATCTGTCCATTTGACAGATTCTGTGTTTGTCGGTTTGAAATTGCATAATAAATCCAATATATGGAATTTAAGTGATTGGAATATGTTTCTGGATCCCTAGGATACATATTTTATTTATGGAATTAACCTCATACAATTTTAGTAAATAAGGAATTGTGGGTACTGATTTAAAGTTACCTTCAAAACTGTGCTGGCAGATTTGAGTTTTCTCTCTTGGTTAAATTTTATAATTTTGCATAAAGCTCAAATAGAGCTGTAATTTTTATGGGATGTACTAGACATATAATAGAACAAGTATATGAAATATCAAGGAAATTGAATAGTGAATGGATAGTTAAATCTACTGTTCAAATGGTCCGCCCTGTACTGGGACAGAACCTTTATTTCCTAAAAGAATGAGACTTTGAAGAATTTATTCTTGCAATTGAATGATTTATTTGAGTTGATATTTTATGTGTAAGGCCAATTGCATGTTTATTGTATAATTGAATTTTATTGTGCATTGATTCCATTGTTTGGTATTATAAAGAAAATTATGAGCCATGTAACTATGGTTTCTGCATTAGTGTCTTATAAACAACACGTGATTGCTTGAAGTATGTTGTATTTGGTATTATAATTATGAGGTTGGTTAGCCTTGGATGCCTTCAATATGTTGATTGGGGTTGTGAAAGGGTTTAGGATAGTTTTAAGCTAAGAATTGAAAAAATTAGTAATCAGTGTTTCCCTTGGTTTAGGAGAATCCGAAGACACTAGGTGAGACTACAGGCTTGCTCGAGACTCTGGTTCAGGTTCTGCTACTGTGTACAGGTAAGGGAATGTGCCATGAAAATTTAATAGTCCATGTTTTAAGAATATATCTATATATGTTTTATCAATGCTTTCAGTAAACTCTGTTTAATACTTGTTTATAAAGAAAACGTGCATTGATTTAGAAATAGTTTTGAGTTGGGACAGTTAAGACAGATTTTAGAAGCAAGTTGTGGATATGCTATGAATTTTGGCTTAGTAAGGCAAGAGAGAGATTGAAAAATAAATAAGCATGATATGTTTTATGAACACCTAAAACAGTTTTGAGTGTGATGCCCTGTAGACTGACAACCCAAGGCCACAAGGGGATCTATGCCCTAAAGACATGGTAGCAGGCCACGAGTGGTTTTATTCCCTGTAGACCGGCAACAAGTAAGGCCACGAGGGGTTGTATTCCCTGAAGATATGGCAACCCAGGCCACGAGGGGATCTTCGGATCTTTGTAGACTGGCAACCTAGGTCACGAGGGGATAGTTTCCCTATAGACATGGCACCAGTAAGGTCACGAGGGGCAAAACCTTAAAGATAAAGTACAGTTACATGTTCCATATAGTTTTGCTATATTATGCAATAGTATGAGATAAGTTTCTCTTCAAAACAGATTAAGGGAACATATTTTACATATAAAGGAATCATGCTATATGTTCAGATTTCAATAGTTATATTATGCTTTACAAGTTATCAAATATTATGTTTATCAGTATGAAACATATATGTTCAAGAAACTCATGAAAATCTTTTTAGCATGAATTGTTTATACACAAGTCATATCCACAAAGATTATTCTGTTTATCATGTATTCATGCATACTGTTAAATCTTCATGTCACGCCTCCTTTACTGAGCAAAGTGGGTTGCTCAGATTGCAAGAACATTCTATAGTGCAACCAAGAGTCTCAGCATGGAGAAGCAATTTTGTTGTATCTAGAACTAGTCTTAGACGTTTTGAGTTTTTGTGTATATAAGTAGAAGTGATGTATATATTCAAATAGTTTTCCGCTGTAATAGAGTTATTATGTTTGCATACTGATGTATTTTGTATAAACAGTCATAAATGCTCTGACTACTATCACTTCCTTTAGGTGGACTAATATATTCAATTATTTTGCAAAGGAGTATATTATTATATTATGGGAGTTCCCAATCCAAGAAAGAGTTAAAGAATTAGGATGAGAGAAGAGAGAAAAGAAAGAAGAAAAATTTTATACTCCTTTTAGTTGGTTCGTGTTAATATCAGGCACAGGCTTGGTATTAGCATGCCGGTCCGACTCCGAATCATATTACAGATTTGGGTCGTGACAGCAGTTGTTGTGATTATGAAAGATACCTAGTATTCCGTTGTACTACTTGTGAATTTGCACTAGACATAAAATATGCTACACTACCACATACCACAAGTTACAAACAACATGAGCATCCCGTCACTCTATGTTATACTGCTGAAGATGATTCTGGGGAATATTATTGTGAAATCTGTGAAGAAGAGCGAGACCCAAAACATTGGTTTTACTATTGTGCAGATTGCAGTTATCCTACTCATCCTGAATGTATTTTTGGGAAATACCCAAATTGCAAGTTTGGAGGTGCTTACACGTTTGAACCACACCCCCTTACTTTCATTAAGGAAACTAAAGATCACCCTCAATGTCATAGTTGCGGTGATCATTGCGAAGAGTTAATCTATCAATGTGCCCAGTGTAATTTCAACATCCACAATGAATGTTTATATATAGGGCAAATGTGATTTTAATTTTAATTTTTATATTTTTTTCCTTTGGATTCAATCTTAGTCCTTTATTATTGAATCCAATGTGTTCTTAACTTGTCCATTATGTAGTTTACCGGTAACTCTTTTTTTGGTCCTTTTTCAATGAAGCTTATCGGGATTGTTGTTTCATACCTCACATTTATTAAAGTTAAATTTCATTTTTATAAGCAACTTACTAAATTCTTCATTGTACCTACCAATCGTGATGCCTACAGCAACCTTGAGATGAGTTTCTCTCTCTCTTTATGTCCTTTGTCCTTTGGGTATTTTGAACAAGATTGGAGCTGGTTGTGGGTGTGTTTTGGTGTTGGGACATTGGTCGGTTGCCGATGATGTGATCATTTTGGGGCTGTGGATAGTGTTTTGGGTGCATCCTACATGTTTGAAAAAGGTCTTAATAACTTCAAGACTCAAGTTGCGTCAACTACATAATGTACAAGTAGTTAAGGCTCATACCTTTAAAAATTCAACCTTCTTTTAGGTAAATTTGCTTGTTATTTTGTTACAACCATAATTATTAATTATACACAAATTACAAATTACAAATTCTCTGAAGGTATATGAAATTTCTTAAAAGTAATTGCTAGTAAAATGTGAATCTGGACTTTTCTTGTGACATACATCTACTATTTTTCTGTTTGTTTAAATAATACACAATATATCAAATATATCACCTTTGCTGCATTCCAACTGTGGAGAAATCATCTTCGATGGATGGGAAAGTTGTGGCCATCCAAATAGTCCAAGAGGCAAGAGAAGATAATAGTCTAGCAAGACAGAAAAGCATACAGCCAAACCATCAAAAAGAGAAAGGTGGTTTTCCTTTGAATTTTTAAGGCCAAATTACACATTACACCCTTTATGTTTGGTCAAAGTTCAATTCAGTCTTCTAAGTTTTGACTGTTTCAATATTCAGTCCTTTAAGTTTCATTCTGTTTCAATTGACAATTTTCCGTTAAATTTTGTTAAAACCGTTAGTTTTTAATTTAAATTTGATTTTTTTGGATTTTTTAATCAAATATTAAAAACTAAAACAATAACCCATGAACCCAGTTTAACCAACACCTAACCCTATTTATTGAACCCGATTAAACACAAAAGAAGAAATCATCAGTTCATCACTTTAAAACAAAAACCCAGCCACAGATTGATCACTTTAAAACAAATCATCGGAATATGTAGAAGGCTGTTGCGATGAAGTTTGGGTTATACGAAATCGGGATTTGGGCATAGTGATGAAGTTGGGTTCTGGATTTAGGGATTTCAGAAGTAATTTGGGGACCAATTAGTGTCTGGGTTTTTGTTTTACAATGATGAACTGATGATTTCTTCTTTTGTGTTTAATCGGGTTAAATAAATCGGGTTGGGTGTTGGTTAAATTGGGTTCATGGGTAATTGTTTTAGTTTTTAATATTTGATTAAAAATCCCAAAAAATCAAATTTAAATTAAAAGCTAATGGTGTTAACAAAATTTAACAGAAAATTTTCAATTGAAACGGAATGAAATTTCGAGGACTGAATTGAAACGGTTAAAACTTAGAGTATTGAATTGAACTTTAACCAAACATAAAGGGTGTAATGTGTAATTTGATCAATTTTTAATCACTTCAATCATTTCCTTTATTATTATTTTTTTTCCACTTGAAGTATAGAACATTGGAGACATGATGTCACCAGCGAAATAGAAATTGACCCTTCATCCATCTATTGACCAGGGTAACATTGTAAGAGTTCCCAGATTTCATCTTCTAGGAGCTCATAAATCCATGCCACTTCCTTTAATATGGTTTATGCATCTGAGTTCTGACAAGAGTGAGATTTATGAAATTCGTGTATTTTGTAGAAATATTTTATCGAATGTCGGTCTTTCACAAGGATGTAATAGTAGTTAGGTACTATTATTCATTTGAATTGCATACAGTTTTCATGACCATGCCACCATGTGAAGCAACTATTTTCTTTAACCTGATGGGGAAAAAGTTGTAAACAATTGTATAATCGTGTGTAATTCAATAAAGATTGCATGTATTTGTTTAATCTTTTAGTTTTCCACTTCATATCTAATTAGTGAGCTCCCAAGGTGCCAAGGCTGATTAAAATTGAAATAGTAGTGCAGCTCATGGATCCATTTTATATTAGAATTGTGAAGGGTTTGCAGAGTTTATTTTATTTTATTTTTATTTCCTTGAAATTTTATGCTATTGGTTAATGTTAGCACAAGAATGTTATTTGCGCACTTTGTTGTACACCTGTTTTTCGCACCAGACCTTTAGACCTTCATTTAAAATTAAAACATTGATCACATTTCCTTGAAATTTTAAACTGTAATTAATTGATATTTTCACTGGGGCCCTTTTTCAGCAATAGATTCTTGCTGCTCACTTTTCAATATCGCTGTGTCCTCGAGTGCCATATAACATTAGTTTAAGTTTCTCTTCTCAAAAAGTCATTTGGCCTAGTGGTAATTCTTCTTTCCAAAAAGTTTAAGCCCTCTATAATATGATAACAACATCCTGTGAAAATGTAGAAGAAAAGTAAAAGAAAGGCAACAGTGCTTGCTAAACAAGCTAGATTGATTCTCTCTCTAATTTGTTACATTTTCCTTTTCTATATTTTATTATTTTTATATTACCTTATTGTTTCCTTTCATTGACAAGGAAATGAGGAAAAAGATAGTAAAATTAAAATAAAGGCAATGAGTCTTGCTAAGCAAAAGAAATTCAGATGCTACTCTCCCTCCTATTACCTTTACATTTCCATTCATTGAAAAGATTTTTAGCATCTCTTTTGATGTTTTCATCATAAATGACTCTAGAAACTTAATAGACGTAAGGAAATATACTTTTTCCTTACACTTTTTCTTTTTATCTTTGATCAAAATATATTCACTTATTTATGAAATCGATTATTCCAAATTTTAAAGTTTTTTTTTTTTTTTTTAATGAAATTCAATCTAGTTAAAAGCATTATTTGACGTAGAACAGCTAGCAAAAGAGTTTATGAAAAAATTCGAGAGTCAAAAGACCAAACAGGCTTCCCAACATCCTTGATTTTATGGCTACCCTAAATGGGCCATAACTTTTGATTCCAAAAGAGTTACGGAACTTACAAGATATTTTCGGAACGCCCTAGAAGATTTCAAGGTGGGATGTAACCCCCAAATTCGTGTGTTTAGATGCTGTTTTAGCGTGTTTTAATGTATTTTGCAATTTTCGTATTGATTTGTCATTTTTTGTAATTTCATGTTTTAAGTCATTTAAAGGGTTTTTTTTTTTTTTTTAAATAGTTTAAATACTGGTTATAATAAACTAAATTTGATCATTCAGCCATTAGTATTATTTATCTTTTTAAAAGTTTCTTTTACTTGTGGATTTAAGTTCTTTGTGTATTAACACAGTTCGTACTCTTTCAATTTATCAAGCTTTATTTTGCATCATTATTCATATGTTCATTTGAAAAGAGAAAAAAAGAGTGATATTTTCCATTATAGAGTCGATTGTTAGTCTTTATTTGATATACCTAATGGTTTGTCCAGGACTGGCCCTGGGAATTACGAGGCCTGGGGCGGTGCAAAAAAATGAGGTATTCTATCTCTTAAAAAAAATCATTGAAAAATTACTCTACACAAAATTTGTGTTACAAAATTACTAATTAAACTTTTATATTCAATATTTTCTAACAAATCTCGTTCAACAGATAATATAGCTAACCCATTAAATATAGTTGATCGCAAATAAGATTTTTATAATTTTAACTTTGAAAAGCTTCTTTCAATGGATGTGACTGTGACAGGTATAGTCAATAATATCCTATATGCGATAAATGCATTTGGAAAACAATTCAAATCCTTAATAAATTAAGTATATCAGTCGCGGTCTTTTTTTCTTTTGGTAAAATCTCTTATAAGACTTTTAATTCTAAAAATAAATCAATATTATCAAGATCAGAAAATTATCATATTTAAAAAACTTTCAAAATTAACACAATACTTTTTCAAATTATCATAATTTAGTGAAGTTAACTTCTTTACATCAAATAAATACCAAAAATTGTTCTCATGCATACTTGGGCTAGAGAAAAAAAATTATTATTAGACTTATTTTAAAGGTTTGTTTTAGATATATAGGCCTTTTCAATTTCTTGTATAGGGTTATATATAATAATAATAAGGGTGTTAAAAAATTTTTGAATGAGGCCTAATTTTGAGGTGAGGCTTAGGGCGGTCGCTCGCCTCACCCTTGCCTAGGGCCACCCCTGGGTTTGTCACACACTTCACCATCCTTCACTTTGCAATGACAATAGCGAGATTACCGAGATATTACTGGGAGGAGTCCATTGGGGGTGGCCCAAGATGCTTGTTAGTGGTTTTGAACTCAAGATCTCATGGATCTAATGGTGCCTTAGGAACCACTAAGCCAACCCCTCGAGGTTAGCTATTCTTTCAATATTATTGCAATGAAAATGTGATTATGAATTTTTGACACATCAATGATACTTGGGAATTCCTCTTTGATTTATATTGAGGTTGGGGAGATTTTAGCATGACAATATTTTTATATCATAGTAAGATATTAATATTCCTGATGGAAACGAGTTCGAAAAAAAGAAAAAAAGAAAAAATTGCAGGTTTTTTTTAATGGGTGGTTTTCTCATGTAGCTAATCTTAGCAATTTGGGGCGTGACAAAAACTTGGATTTGAGTTTGAATTGTTTGCAAATAATTAACGAACTAAACGATGTTTTTTCCCAAGATAAGTCCAAACTGTTTTGTGAGTTTTTTTTCCACGAACTATATATTCATAGACGACTTCATTCATAAACTTGCTTTTCGTGTGGGTTTGTTATTGGGAATTAATGGAAGTTGTGTTCTTTAACTATGTTACATTAATAAATGAGCTGTGTATATTAAGCCCAAGAACTTACCGAAGGAAGTAATCAAATTTACATGAGAAGTCAAATTCAAAAGCAAACATAAAAATTACGATTTAATGATTCCAAACCTCAACTGTTAAGTAAAGAATTGAAGAGAAAGTAAAAGTGAGAGATTTTCAGCTTTCATATAGGAAAGTGATCAATGAACAAAGATAAAAGGAAACTCCAACTGCCAAGTAAATTAAGAATAGTAGCTTTTGGAGCGGCACCAACAGACTCGGCCCGACAATTGAAGAAAAAGTAAAAGCAATACATCAGGGATGGCAAAGTAATCAGACAAAGCCAAGTCATTGATGAACACTCAACACTCAAACTAAATGCCAAATGGAAAGGATCCTATTCCCACATACAGAGAAAGACTTTGTCTTGTAAATTGTAGAAAAAGTAAATGCATAATAGCTCACCGTCTAAAGCTAGGCAAGAACTACACCAAATTGAAGAAAAGTAAAGGACGGGACTCAAAGTAGGAAAGCAATAAAGTAAAAGATAAAGCCATAAGAATATAAAACAGAGAGTATAATAGACAATTAGACAGTGCAAGCCCTATACAATTAGCATGGAGAATGACGGCCAGCTTTATCATACTTTATAGTCCCTGCAACTTGGATTGACAATGACCTATTTGAAGAGACAACAAACCAACATTGTGCTTCTAATATCATTTAACTTTGCAATTCTAATTCATTTCTTTTCTTCCTTATAAATGAAAAACTCAATAATTAAAGTTGTACCAAATAGTCAAACTAAACAAGTTGCTTGACCACACTCTTTCCTTCTCACCCTTCCGTAGTATTCATCTCCATCAATCCAACCATGCATTCCTCTACCGATAAACAAACAAATCCTGGAGAAACCTTGACCCTTCCAGAAATTGTTGATGCCATAACCAAAAGCTTGAATGAACGTCTCGACAAATTGAAGGCCTCTGTTGAAACCACCCCCACCACCACCACCACTACCATCATCAACACCAAGGGCAACAGCACTCCAAAGCAAGAAGTGAGCAAAGCCACGGAGGAGATAAAGTCAGACAGAGAGTACTACGGAAGCAAGATTGAAGGTCCTAGTAATTTGAATCCCTCTGATGAAACCACCACTACCATCATCAACACCAAGGGCAACAACACTCCAAAGAAAGAAGTGAGGGAAGCCACGGAGGAGATAGAGTCGGACAGAGAGGACAAAAGCAAGATTGAAGGTCCTAATAAATTGAATCCCTCTGATAACACCACCACCACCAACACCAGCACGGACAGTGGTAGCACTTCAAAGCAAGAAACAAGCAACACCACGAAGAAGGAGGAGGACAGCAACAAAAATACCTACTCTCAAGTTGAGAAGTTACACAAAAATCTCAAACAAATTAAAGATTCCTTAACTCAACTTCAGAAGTTTGAAGAAAGCGATCTTGGTAAACAGCTACGCAATTATCTACCCAACCTCAAAGACAGACTTGAGAAGAACAAAAATGAAGCAACCTCTGATACTAATGCTTCATCCAGCCTTCAAAATATCTGCAAGGAAGTTATGAAGTTAAAGTACCAGATTCCATCACTCCGCAAACTGTCCGAGCTGGATAGTTCGAGTACTAATTTACAGACAAGCAACGGGTCTAATGTGAAAAGTGAAATCCATGGATTGGTTAACCCACACAAGAGTGATTGCTTCCGTTATAGCTCATTTTACAGAGAAATTAAAGAAATCTTTGACGGCTTTAATGACAAAAAAAAATTCTTTTTGTCCTGCTTTGCTGCGCTCCCTGAAAATGCAGTGGTGAAGAGGAGGCTTTTGACATATTGGGGGCTGGGAGAGGGCTTTTTGAAGGAATCAGATTCAACTACTACACCTGAGAAAGATGTTGACGCAATTCTTGAGGAATTTCAGGAGATGGGCTTAATCGAGCCTGCTACAAAAAAGCGAAAACTGGAAATCAAAAGCTATAAAATGGATCCTCTTATGCTTATGGCTGTGAATGTGCTTTCCAAGAAAGATGGATTCTTTCAAGAAAGAAATGAGGCGGATAGCTCATCTAAGACTAAGAGGGCATTCTTGGTGAAAAGGGAGGAAAAATCTTCAGAACATGGAGTGCCGCAAAGTGAGAATTTAGATCAAGATGAAGTTGTTACATTATTCAATCTTAATGAGCTCTCTCTTGATGTCGAGTCGTTGTTGCAGTTATCAAAGATGAAAAAGGTCAAAGTTGTTTATCTGGGAAGATGGCAGAAATCAGCTAGTCATCACATTTTGTTGAAGAACACTGCATTATTAGATGGATTGAAGAGTATGAAAGAATTAAAGTTTCTTAGCCTTCGAGGGATGTCTAGAATTAATAAGCTTCCAGGTTCGATAGGCCAAGTTGATAATTTGGTGATATTAGACCTCAAGGATTGTCACAATCTAGAGGAACTTCCAGCGGAGATAGGCTCACTCAAGAAGCTGACGTACTTGGATATTTCTAATTGTTATCTTCTGAGTCGCTTACCCAAGAGGCTATCCTCGCTCTCAAAACTCCAAGTTCTTAAGGGGTTTCTCATTGGAAGCTCGGGAAATACTTTAGAAGATTTGAAGGAAATGAAGAAGCTGGTGAAACTAACCATCATTGCAACTAGAAATGACTTCCCCACACGCAAAGATCTACATGCTCTCCAACATCTTGAAGAACTTCAAAAGCTAACGATATCATGGGGATCAGAAGTAAAGCCTCCAAAATCAACAGATCAACAAACACAATCCGAAGGAAAGAAGATGGAACAGATGGAGAATCTTCCTGAGAAACTGGATCTTCATTGGTTCCCAGGCAAGCTTATACCGTGGCTGAAACCTAATTGTTTGCCAAAATCAACACATCAACAAACACAATCCGAAGGAGAGAAGATGGAACAGATCGAGAAACTTCCTGAAAAAATAGAGAAACTGGATCTTCATTGTTTCCCAGGCAAGCATATACCGTGGCTGAAACCTGATTGCTTGCGAAAGCTAAAGAAACTCTACATAAGAGGAGGAAAGCTCACAACTCTGGAGAAAGGAGAGTGGACGGTGGAGACTTTACGTTTGAAGTACTTGACTGAAATGAAGACGAATTGGATAGAACTGGTTCAATTATTTCCAAATTTGCTTTACTACGAGAAAGTCAAATGCCCTTGGATCTCACTCTGCCCTTGTGACGAGAATGGAGTGTGGCTGAAGTCCTGAACCCTTCAACAAATACAATAAAATAAAATGGATTTTTTTTTTATGCTATAAAATAAAATGGATTGATTATTATTCTCTAATGAATTCACATTATTAAAAAATATTATTGTATGTTTATTTCCTTTTAATTTGAATTTTTTTTCTTTTAATTTGAATTTTAGATCCACGTGTTCTCTAAACTTTGTACTCTTTTTCTTGGATTATACTATCTAGGATATTTAGCTTTGTAATTTATTTTATTTTGAAAATTTATGTAATCTCAATTCTCATTAATAAAATTTATCTTTGTAAAGATCGTACATCACTTTGAGTAGGGGGGATTATTATGGATAGTAGTCATTGCAGGGATGTCTTCCCTTTTTCTATTAAAGTGGAGAATCACGTCGCGGTTCTCACACATATCAAAATGTGAGTACTCTCTAATCCTAATTGATGAAAATGAAAAGCGTCATAGGTTTGATATTTTTCTAACTAAATGTAAGCCTTTAAATCAGTAAGTAGTTCCTTGAATCTACTAGGAAGAACTATAGAATTTACCAGATGAAAAAATAAATAAAAAATTGATAGTAATTTTATTTATAATGAATTGTTTTTTGGGTCAGTTACACTTTTTCCATTTATCTATAAAATCGAACAATGTCCTCCTTTATGTATTGAAAATATGCAAATTACCCCCTACCGTCTAATTTTATGTTAAATCCAACCCAAAATAACGGAATATTATAGTATATTAATATATAATGATAGATTTTGAGTATTATGACTAGAAATTGATAAAATACATAAAAAAAAAAAAAAAAAAAAAAATTTTGTTAATTTTGTTAGAATTTGACATAAAATTAGACAATGGAGGTTATTTGCATATTTTCAATACATAAAAAGGAAACATTGCTCAGTTTTATAGATAAATGGGGAAATTGAGATGGACCAATAGTTAAAGGGGAAAAGTGCAATTTCCCCTTTTTTTTTTTTTTTTTTCAAATTAGGGTTAATTTAAAGGCTTTGAAAAAATTATTTTCCAAGCAAAATATTCCTAAATATATAGATTCCATTTGATTCCCTATCATAACTCTGATTTGACTAGGAAAGTTTTGCTAAAGAGTTTTGTAACTCAATTAACATTGCCTATTGTCTTGAATGAAGAGAATCTGTGTTCAAATCCTACTTTCCTTATCTTATCAAATTATCAAAAAATAAAAAAGGATGAAAAAGTCATAAAAACGCTTATAATCATGGAAATGAAATCCTAACTCCTACTAACAAACCACAAAAATTAACTGCCATATAATCCTACATCACATTGGATACCTCAAGAATTCAATTGCAATAATAATCAGTATATTAATCAATAGAAGTAAGTCAATAGATATATTCTTATATTCATAAAAAAAAAAAAAAAAAAAAAAAAAAAAAAAAAAAAAACATGAAAATTACAATTTTGTTGAATACATGATTCCAAACCTCAATTGCGAAGTAAAGAATACCAGTAGACATCTCTCTTTCACACAAAAGAGATATGCATATATGCCTTGCAAGTTAATGAGAAAAAAAAGGTAAGAGATTTTTTGCCAAGAGCCTTATAGCTCAATTAGAATTGAAACCTCCTAGTAATTCCAACATCGATATTCAAGATTCAAATTTTCTCTTTCCCAATTATCGAATTATCAAAAGAAAATATATAGTAAGTGATTTTCAGCTTTCATATCTATATACAACTAGTCGGTAACCTGTGCAAGCAAACTTTCACCTTTATTGATATGATATAAAAGAAGATTACTTACTAATAGCAACAAACACCTTTCTCAAAGTCAAGTTTTGTGCTTCTTGCTTTAGATTGATTGCAGGGCGCATTAGCGCTTTACTAATATAATAAAAGTCAAGGCTCTTCTCTTTTCTATGAATCTACAACTCTCTTTATATACTGTAAGAGACTCCATCCATATCCCTATTAGGGGGGTTCTTCTTAATTTGTTTGATAGTGTAAACTATAACACACGGGAAAATTTAATATAATATGACTTTTTTTTTTTTTTTTTGTCTAAATATGAAAATTGATAATTATGATAATTATTAAAAATTATTATTATTGTGTTTATATATAAAATATATTATAGTATTAGGCATTTATTATGATTGTGTTTATATATATATTGGAATAATATATTATTTCTATTAATAGAAAATATATTATGATTGTATATATATGGAACAATATATTATTTTATTAAAGAAAATATGTGTCAAGATTCTAATAGAAGTTTAATTATATAGAATAAAATTTAAATTCAATTAGAAAATATATATTAAAATAATGAGATGTAAAATTGTAAGATTTCAAAAGCTTATGTGAGACAATATTATGAGGTAAACCAAAAATCAAAAAAGATTTTGGATTTACATTATAGCACATGTATAGATAGCTATATAATTGCCACTTGGGTATTTGATCCAATGGTAATCCCCTCCTCAAAAAGCCCTACCCCTCTTTGAGGCTGTGAATTCGATCCCTGAGATTTTCAAAATATACATGTGTGTGAGTTTAGATTAGAATTTCTATCATATATATATATATATATATATAAAAGAAAAAAAAAAATATATAATTGTGGAAGCTATCAATCAATTCAGTCCTCACCTTGTCCATCCCCATTATCACCAACTCTCCCCACAATAAGCCACGTCAGCCTTCCAATTTCCTTTTCTAAAATTTTTTTTCTAGTCCCCATTTAGTTATCGCCTCCAACCTATTAATAACTCATTTTAATATCCCATAACTCGGTCCACCGTTTGAATTGCGCAAAATTCTAACCTCTTCATCACATCAGAACGTCATTATTTCCCAGAAAATGCCAAAGTTGCAAATCTCATTGACCAAGCTTCAAATACTTGGAAACACCCTCTGATCCAGCACCTATTCAATCCAATAGAAGCCCAGAAAATCCTTGGTCTACCTCTGAGCAACCATGCTACCCCTGATAAGCTCTACTGGCCACACACTGCCTCGGGTACTTTCTCTGTTCGCAGTGCTTACCATCTTCAGATATGCTCAGAATATATTTCCAATGCTCAGCAATCTCGGACCACAGTGGACTCCACTATATGGCGTTTTATTTGGGGGCTTAACACACCACCAAAAATACGTCACTTCCTTTGGAGAGCATGTACTGAATCCCTTCCCACCAGAAAGAACCTGTACTGGTGGCATATACCCATTGACCCTCTTTGCTCCGAATGCTCCCAATCAGAAGAAGATGCTCTTCACGCCTTATGGGGATGCCAAGTTGCAGTGAACTTATGGGCTAAAAACACCAGTTTCCAATCTCTCCAGGGAAGTAGCTTCACCTCTTTCACTGATTTACTCGTACGGGTCTCCAACACAATGGATGAGAAATTCCAATTGATTTTTGCTGTTCAAGCTTGGCTCCTTTGGTTTCGTCGAAACAAGGGCCGAGTTGAAAACATATGGGATAGTGTTGACAGTATAGTGACTAGAGCTACTATTATTATCCAGGATCATCTATCTCATCATGCTAGATCTCCATGCAGTCCAGCTCATTCAGCTCCTGCCAGCGTGATTCCTCCACAAGTTGGAACCTGGAAAGTCAATTTTGATGGGGCCATGTTTCAGACTTCACTGACCTCGGGTGTAGGTGTAGTGGTTCCTGACCATAGGGGCTATGCTTTGGCTGCTCTGTCCCAGAAATTCCCGATTCCACATGTGCCAGTGGTGATTGAAGCGATGGCAGCCCGAGTAGCAGTTCAACTCGCCTTAGATCTCAAGCTGGACCGAGTTTCTTTTGAAGGGGACTCAACACAAGTCATCACAGCGCTACAATCTTCGGAAAGCAACTACTCTTCTTATGGACATCTTGTTGCCGAGACTCAAAACAAGACTCTTTCTTTATTAAGTTTCACTTTTGAGCATGTTCGCCATTCTGCAAATTCTGTGGCCCATGTATTGGCCAAAAAAGCTATTTCTATTGAGTCTAGTTATCTGTGGTTGTCAAGCATGCCACATGATGTTATTTCTTGTTTACAGGCTGATTTAGCCCATTAATAAAACTTCTCATCTTTTCCTCAAAAAAAAAAAAAAAAATCATCATTATCTTTCTCTCTTAATTAGGAAATTATTGGATAGTGCGGGCTTTAAACCTATAGAAATAAATCAAGTGGCAAAAAAAAATCTGACATCATTTAAAGGCAACCAGTTCATTAAAGGGAGCTAAATGGCTTTTGCCTTAAAGTTGATATGTATTTTTCTTTTCTTTTAAGAAGTTGATATGTATTTGTTAATTCAACCTGATGTAATGATGTAATGGTTTAGAAGGTCTTTGTCCAAGCAGCGCTTCCATTGACTTCACTGCCATCATCTTCTTCTTCCTACGATTGACACCTTTTCAATATAACACTAGATTAGACATTTTCTTACCTCTCTTGAATGGTAATCAATCATTAAACTTTGCTTTTTGTAATATCATTATTCTTTACATTTTCTAGGTTCTAATTTCTAACCCTCAAAATGATCGAAAAAAAACAAAGAGGACTGGAATAGAATTTTAGTTTTGATTATCTGGTATCATCTGTTTCTAAACTGAAAAATAGCTATAACTTTTTTAGAAAAATTTGAATAGACATTGAGCAAAGATTAAAAAAAAAAAAAAGCATAGTCAAAGTATTTTTTTTTTCTTTTCTTTTTTGGGTTTTGCTAAATAGTGCTGAAGGTATTTATTGGTTTCGTAATGTCATTCAATATATATATATTATATATATATATATATATATTATTTGTTCATCAAGAAAGAATCAGAAAGAGATGGTAAGAAATCTTGTCAAGAAATAGAATGGTTAAAGTAACTAGAATAAAGAAAAGGAAAAGTCACATATATGAGAGAGAGAGAGAGAGAATATAGCTGGGTTACTTGACAAGTTTAATTACCTTTCTTTCTTTTTCTATTGTTAGGATTTTGGAATAATTTTGTTATTAAAAATCCATGATATTGTAAGGGACACTACTAGCTCTTTAAAAGTCATAACCTTTACTAAGTTTTAAATGCAAGTATAAGGATTTGTGTGATTCAAACAATGGAATCATGTTTTAACCTAGGTTAAAATAGTTTTTGTCTTTAATGTTTGCATGATTTTCATTTTTCATCCCTAAGTTTTAAAATGTTCATTTTTTTGTCCTTAAACTCAAAAATAAATAAATAAATAAATAATTATCTCTAAATTATTGAAAAAAGTTATTTTTTTCGTCTATATTTTGCCCCTAAACTATTGACAAAAAAAATCTTTTCAAAATTTAGTAACAAAAAACAAAATTCACGAAAATTTTAGGAACAAAAACAATATTTTAATCTTAACTTTATCTCACTTTATTTATTTATTTTTTATTTAAAAGAAAAAACAGATTAGAAGAAATCCTAGAAAAGAAGATTGAGATGTAGATGGCAATCGTAAGACATAGAATATCATGCCTGTCTAAACTAGGAAAAGATTAGTTATTATTATCAACTTTTAACATTGAATATAAAAATGAGTGGGCTTGAATCTCTCGCAAAAATTCAATTATTATTATGTAGGCCATTAGGTTTAGAGGACATTCAGTTATTAAGGCCCAGAGGACCAAGCCTGCTTTAATCATCCTTGTTAGATTTGCTTAGTATTCTAACACTCTCCCGAAATTCCAATACATTCTTTTGTTAGAAAAGAGAGATAAAAAATAATCTTTTAAGTGTTTAGCTATTTTGTAATCTTTCTTGATTAACACCAAGTATAATCTCTCTTATTTGGAAATGAGCTTCTCTCTCATGAGATTATAATTATCTTTAATGCCATAGTTCTTTAGGCATATATAGATATATCCAAATGCGTATTGTTCATAATACAAAAGCTGCACTAGAGATTTGATTGATGGACCCGTCAAATTACTATAGCTTCCCAAAGCTCCAAAATGTAAGATATGGATCTTCTTAATAGACCGTACTATCCTTCATAATTCTTCATGTTATTTATTTGAATCTCCCTTTACCTCTTCTTTTTATTTTTGTTTACTTTACTGAATATTTCAATTTTGTTTATTTATCATTTTGCTCTTTATTTTCTAGTCATTTAAAATTTTGTTACTAGGAATTTTTTTTTTTAAATGATAGTAGCGTACACCACTTTAAGTGTAGCATACACCAGTTTCATTGTAGCGTACACCGATTAGGGTTCATACTCTGTTCGAATGACAGTAGTGTATGCCACTTTTAGTGTAGCGTACACCAATTTCATAATAACGTATGTCAGTTCATATATAAAGTTTCTGCTTGTTTATTTCTTTTACTTTTCCTTCAAAATGCATTCCTTTCATTTTGTTTCAGTTTTACTATTAAACTCTTATTTGAATATTGTTAGATTTCCCACTTATAAATTTGTATATAACTAAATTATAAAAAATAAAAAATAAATAAAAAACAAAAACAAAAAATTAAAATTTTCTTTTTCTCATTTGGGATTTAATTCAAAAGGTAGAATAGAAAATCTTATTTTTTTCTTTGTTAGAGAATGATATTGATGTATAGGGGTGTAAGCTTCACCGACACAACCGACCAAACCGCAAAAACCGCACCGAACCGCACCTCACCAAACCGCAACCGATCTTAATAGGTGTAGGTGTAGGTGCGTGTAATAAGAAAACCGCACTATAAGGTATAGGTGCAGGTGCATATAATAGGAAAACCGCAGAAAACCGCACCGCACCTCTCTGATTACACCCCTAATATATTATACTTGTATGCTAATGTTATATGCAGGTGATGTTACATTATATTTGTATGCTAATGGTATTGAGTTATATTTGTATAAGGATGATATATATGTGCAGGTTGAGATTTAAAATTATGATTCATTCTATGAGATATGTATGTTATAATTTTTTTTTTTCTTAAATATTCAGGTTGAGATTGGAAACTATGATTTATATTTGTATGCTATAGTTAGCCAAATTTTTGAGTTGTTGTAAAGGTGGATTTTTTAAATTCAAATTGACATTTGGACTAGCCCAATTCGACCTAAATGAATTCAGCCCAAACCGCAAGACTGCACCTACACCGCACCACACCAAACCGCACCGCACTGCACCGCGCCAAAACCGATCTTAATAGGTGCAGGTGCAGGTGTATGTAATAGAAAAACCGCACTATAAGGTGTAGGTGCATAAATCCGGAGAAAACCGCACCGCACCTCACCGATTACACCCCTAGATGTATGATAAATTTCACAATCACGTGTTAGAAGATTTTAATTGGAATTTGGAAGGAAGGAATGAGTTATTAATTGAGAATTAATTCTTTCCAAAATGTAAGATCAAAACATGTGTCTAAATTTACATTTGAATTCAAGTCATCCTAAAAACAAACAATCAATGATAAATGATAAGATTAAGACTTGATTCAAATTTAAATTTAAATTGGGAGACAATAGATCGATCACCTATCTATGAAATAGAAAAACTAACTAAACGAACTCGTCATGCATAAAGCTTTAACCCTTTATTGAACTTTTAAAGTGCAATTCGCTTTCTTCAAGAAACTATCCCTCGAATAGCAACTTGATTTTTCCCTAGCTTGACAATCTTAACATATCCAAAATACAAACCTAACATTGTTATCATGTACATGACTCATATATTGGGATTTAGACAGTAACAATAATAGTAATGGAAGTATGTACTCATACAGTGAGATTTGGAAACTAACAATAATAGTAATGGAAGTGAATAAAGCCACACATTTTATTTCATTTTCTTTCATAAGATTTATGGCTACAATTTATTATTACAATGATAATATATTTATTTATCATTCAGTACATAAGCTGCATATGTATATATAGTCATTTATTAAGAATCAGATTTGCTCTGGTACGGGTCTGAATCCAAGCATGCTCCTTCAAGCCAAAATGAGCCATCAATAGCCAAACAAAAGTAAGAAGCTCACCACCTTTACTTAGTAGTTGGACATGGGCATTTGCTCTGCTACGATTGGCAGCATATGACAACAATTCCACCCAAACTTCACTTGTTACCTTCCATTTCATTGGGCCCAAATTTTCAATCTCTTTTGCCAAAATGCATGCATCAAACAGTAGAGACTTAGATTGATCTCCCTTCACATGAACAGGTTTGACACATGTGTCCACTTCAAGAATACTTGTGCAGGCTAGTCGCAGATTTTTTCCTTCATTTGATTCAAACAATCTTTTTGCTTCGACCCAGGTATCCCTGAACCTTAGTTTTGCGATGCCTGAAACTTCTGACATCATACCCGGCTGCTGATATAAAAGATATAACATGTAATCTGAAAGGATCTTACTACGATCACGATCTTTATTATGATCATCATGATCTTTATTAGGATCATCTTGGTGGCTTTCAATATCCTTTTGGCAGCAAAGTTCAGTAGCAATGTGCCATAATAGAAGGCTTTCATCGTAAGCAACATTTTTGACATAATGCATTAAGCTACTTATACTGCTATAATCGAAGTTACCATTTTCAAGAATCCAGTCACCTCTAGCTGAGCTTATTCTCTTGGCTTCTTCTGGATCATCCGCAAAGAAAGATTTCTCTTTCAGCTGGGTGAAGATGAATTCCCATAGGTCATCAGTTAATGGCAGAGGGAACACGTAGTTCATCTGAATAATGTCATTTTTCTTCTGATCTATAAAATCCTTAACGTGCAAATATTTAAGTAAGTCATATACTTTGTCGAAGAAAAATGTGAAGAATTGGTTGTTTCTGAATGTAGTTTTGCTTTTTGAACTTTCTGTATGACAATAATATATGAAATTGAGTTGTGAGAGAGTTTCAGACCACCTTTTAAATATTATTGGTGTTGTCCTCCCTTTTTGCTTCCAATTTATTGATGTCATCGCCTCTAAATTCTTGCACCTTATTGAAGTCCACAGCATTTGCTTTTGGAAAACAACAATTTCCCCCCACTTTGGCTTCTTGAGATCAATGAACTTGTTGAGGATTTTGGATCGGATTTCGGATAGGCGGGAATATTTCTTAGGCTTTTTATTAAGAGAAGCAACAGAACTGTCACTAAACATCCAGAGGAAGTGAGCAAGCATATCCAGGCCTAAGACACCAAAGAACATGGTATATGTCACTTTAACATCGAATCCCTTGAAACCTTGCTTCTCTTCTTTGTAGAAAAGTGACAGGGATGCCACAACTAACCCAAAGGGTATAACCCGAGTTATTTTTCCAAGCTTGGAATTTGCCACCACCACCTTGGTATGGAGAAGATCATAAAAGTAATTGAGCTCGATCTCTAATATTCCCAATGTTTCTTTTGCTTCTAGAGTAGAGAAGACTTCTCGACTCTCCTTATGATCAATGGAGCTGAACATAAGATTGACAATGATTCCCTTGTATTTATCTGCGAAGTGATAAGCATGCTCCACCATGTCATGGCAATTCAACTTATCAGTAATATCGACTCTATAATATTTGTTGGCCTGGGCTTCTTTGTCTTCCACATATTCCATTTTTATAGGAAGATTGTTCTCTCTATAGTGCGAGTATGTACGCATTAATCTCTCATAGTTTGGACCCGGATCAGGTTCTCTAAGTACGGATATTCCCAAACAATCCGAACTTGCAAGATAAAGCGCAATCGTCCTCTCAGCATACTTGATAGCTCCAGCAAGAATGAGAAGAAATGTTGGGAACCATAGTCTGTTTTGGTGAAGTGATTGAATAAACACAAAACCTGTGGTACATACTTGGAGAATGAGCCAAATCAAGTGCCTAAGCCACAATTCATTATCCTCAATAGCAAAAGAAGTTAACCTGTCCTGCCCACCAACCAGTATTAAAAGAAAAGGTGCCCACAACACCAGAAGAAGACCTGTATCATCCATAGTATTGCCATTGACAGGTCCAGAATCAGAAGTAGTATATTTCTCTTCACTGTCAAACACTAGCCCAACTGAAAAACTGGCAGCCCAATCAGCAAGAAGGTAAGCTGACCAGATAGTTGTGATTACCAATTTGTTTGCCGTTTTCTTTCTCATTGATGCAGTGAAAAGCAAAAACAACTGAAGCGAGAGGCTAAAGAGAATAAAGCTCCTGATATTCCATTTAGCCCATAATTGCTTGACACCTTTAGGGATGATGACTATAATATTCTCCACTTGGTTGTTTCCCTGTAAATAGTTAGAAAATTCATTAAACGAGGTCATTCAATTTATTGTCACATTAAATGTAAATATAAAACTTGAGGACACTACTCAAATTTTTAAAATTCTCTACCACAAGTTTTTATATTCGGAAAACATTTCATGATAACCTCATTGGGTATGCTATCAATTATTTATTTATTTATTTATTTTTTAATATATGTAACCAAACGATCATTCATCCTTTGATTAATTACCTATTTGGTTAAGCAATCGGTACATTTTTTTATGAATTTCATCTTAATCATTATGATGACACTCAAATTTTTTTTCCATAATCCTAAATTTGTGGGAAGAGTTTTCAAATCAATATGATTTTTCTTGAATGAATGTATAAATTCAGATTTTCAATAGTTTATAATGACAGCCTAGAAATAGAGAGATAATATAATAATGACAAATGTTTTCCCTATAGCCAACTTCAACCTAACCATATGCACCACTTCCAAAGTCCATAACCCAAACAAATAAGGACTATACACACCCACAAGTACATACAGAAAGCAATTCTTGCATTACGTACGCAAATTAACTATGTTTTGAAATATTATGGCTTTAACATAGAAGCTGTAGATGGCTACTTGAGAGTAGAGATCGAGAGAGATAATTATATTTTACTTCAACCCCAAATGCATCAATTGGGACAATCTCTTTCTGAATAATTCCATGCACTGAGTTCAAGAAGAGATGCTGCAATTGGCAGCAAGAGAGCAGAGAACAGGAACTGTTTTACTCTGGGGCAACCACATTTTGAACATCACATGCTGTTGAGATGTCAGATGTTTTGGTCCCCTAGTGGTGTTTTTCTCCTCAATAAAAGTTTAATTTAGCAAAATATATACTTATAAATTAAGAAAATAACATAGACTCAGAGAGTATGACTAAAGATAGAATAGAATGACAGTAAATAATACATGTGGCTTACCCTGACTTTTTTTATTTTTGATAACCTTGGGTGTTTGGGTCAGCGTTCCATAAATACGCGCACCTCGATTAATCTTAGCAAGACATGCATATAATATCCTACTAGCCATATATACAACGATAGGTATAAGGCTTTCCTTTGAGTAAGTAATCCTGAGAGGATCATTGAGGAGCATACCCAAAGTTGGACTAGTTGAGCTACCACTTAAGGTTATGTGGCCAACCCTAACTAGTTTGTTAAGGATTCATAGTTGATTCCAAAAAATTTCTTATTAAGGCTTGGTTGTTGTGTTTTTATTTTCCATAATTTGTTCACATTTTTAAATATTTAGTAATTTTTTTTTTTCTATGATTAATATTTCAAGTTTATAATGTGCAATATATTTTGGAAATAAAAATTCAATGCTCTAGAATTTATAGGAGTATAAAAAAATAATAATAATATTAAAAAATAAAAATAAAAATTTATAGGAGTAAGTCAAATATAAAAATCTCATATTCCTAAAAATCTTGTAAAAACCTTGGTATCATTACAATCTTAAGCATTCAGATTCCCAAATAACCTATTCCCTTATAAACCAAATGTTAGAATAGGGAACACAACCAAAATTTATACTACTAAGATAACTCTTTGTCTCAATATTATTTGTTAAACCCATTGGATTAGATGCCTTTCCTATGACTATTACGCTTATCAAATATCAAGGCAATAGTGTATAAAAACTTTGTTATCTATAAGTACTAATCTGACATTGACTTGTTTCCTTAATAAGAAGAGCCAAGATTCAAATCTCGCTCCTCCCCCAACTATCAATTAGAAAAAATTACATGTTTTTCATATCTTAAATGCATATATATGAAATATTTCTACCTAATAAGCAATAAGCCGTATACTATCACAATACTACATGGAAGCATAATAAATTTTAATGGAGTCTTTATATTTTCTAAATTGAGATGCATGAATTTACATGTAAAAACACTTGGCACAAAATCACAGTTGAAAGGGTACACTTAGCATAAAATTAGAGTGCAATTAAAAGGATTATTGGACCAAATTGGAGTTCAATTAAAACTAATTTGGATTCTTAAATGAGCTATATATATATATATATATATATATTATGACTTCCAATTTTTGTCAAATTTGGCGTGTGTGAACAACCTATCTAAACATTTAACCAAAGAATGGGTTTCACATAATATATAGTGAGATAATAAAAAAGTAATAGTGTAACGTTTATTAACAATATATTAAAAGTAATTTGAACCCAACTGATTTGAAAATAATATATTTTATGAAAATATATTGTACTCAACTGCAAATTGCCAATAAGCTTTAACTTAGATGGAATCTCAGCTTATCTCATTATAAGAAAAAGGTAGAGAGTGAGATTATGAGTTCAAGACTCATTGAGTGTGTGTAATTACTAACTAAAAAAATGTTACCAATTAACAACTTAATAGGCCCAAAATTTAATGCATTTAACATCTATATCACAATGTTGTGAAAGCAGTCAGCAATACTTACAGGAAAAAGATTCCAATTCATGCTTCGAAACATCTCTAGTAATTTAGTCTCCAGTTTACTTGAGTTTTGCTAACTTCAACTTGGTACTTATCTATCACTTCTAGTACTATATATAAAGAAGGGGAGTCACCTTTCGTGATAAAAAAATGTTCCTCATAATTTCATCGAATTGTAATTATGCCATTCTACAAAATAACTTCTCATATACAAAAGAAAAAGAAAAAGAGGAGAAAGTGGGAAGGCCCTTATGCTTCTCCATTTGGATTTATGTACTTCATTTTGTTTTTTCTCTGATTTTTTATTTATTTTCATTGAACTTTAAAAAGTTCATTTTTCTGTCCTGATCTTTGAAAAGGTTTGTTTTTACACATGAATTTCGTCTTTAAACTTTTTTCTAAAATAACGAAATTCATATGTAAAAAAAGAATTTTTCCAAAATTCAGGAACGAAAAATGAATTTCATACAAAGTTTAACGAGAAAAATACTTTTGTCTATTTTTTATGATCAATTTCGTACAACTATTTAAAATGTCTTTATATATATATATATAATATTATATATATATATATATATATATATATATATATATATATATATATATAATATATATATATATATATAAATAAAAAACACTAATCCAAAAAATAGTTGAGCATTTAGTAAAATCTAAAAGCCTTGAAAAAAAAAAATACCTTTTTTTTTAATCTTTGCTCAAAATCCATTCAATCAGTTCTAAAAATGGATCCAAACTTCAAAGTTATCTCTCAAGTTCCCCAATCCTATTAGAGTATCATCTATACCTTGTTTACTTTAAAAATAAGAAATGTCCTCTAAACTACACTCTTCCATGAGAGTTACAAGGATTGTACCCCGTAAATCGGTATGGAAGGATTTTTGGAGCCTTGGCCTATGATTGTTTTAAGAATCCTAAGCTTTGTATATTTAAAAAAAAAAAAAAAATTAAAAAAAAAAAAAAAAAAAAGAAGAAGAAAGAAGAAAAAGAAGACAAAGAGAAAGAGAATGCATCTTGTGTTTGGTGTACAAGTGTGAGTAGAAGTCTCACATGGAGTAAAAGTACTAAAGATGTTAAGGAATTAATATAATATAACGGGTTTCAAATTCATAGGCTTAAGCTTTTGAGTTAAGTAGTGTCCCTATATATTATATTAAATCCTCAATTAGAGTTTCTCTAAGATATTATGTCCCCAAAATCTTAGTTTGTACTCGGACTAGAGTCACAAGCAATGGCTTCAGTGGTTCTATGAAAGCCCATAATATGGGCTTAAGGTACACGATGAGCACTTAGGAGTTAGGACACAAAGTGTTTTTACTTTGGCCTTTTTTCAGGACACAAGTGTTGATAAACAATAATAATGGGAAAAAAAAAAAAAATGATTCTTTGCTTATCAGGTAAAACAAGTAAGTGTTGATAAACAATAATAATACAAAAATTAATCAAATTTCTCTCGACTCTCAAGCCTCCCTTGATTTTGTCTTCTTAATTGATTAATGCATTTTCCATACGTTTTACTTCAATTTTCAAGGAACTTTAAATGTACTGCTCGAAACAATTCTTTACTTGGCAGTTGGAGTTCCCTTGCATTATCGTAGTTCATTACTATCCTATATGAAGCTGAAAATCTCTTACTTTTTTCTTTTCTTTAACTTGCAAGAATATGCATATCTCTTTTGTGCGAAAGAGAGATGTCTGCTGGTATTCTTTACTTAGCAGTTTAGGTTTGGAATCATGTATTCAACAAAATCGTAATTTTCATGTTTTCTTTTGAATTTTAGCTCTCATGAAAATTTGAAGACTTTCTATTGATTAATATACTGTTTATTATTGCAATTGAAATCCTTGTGGTATCCAATGTGATGTAGGATTATATGGGAGTTAATTTTGTTAGCCCCAAGGTTTCAATGCACATATTTACTGGATAAATTGTCATTTCAACCTAAGAGCATAAAAGAAATTTTGATGATAACAAGATATTAAAAGAATTTCTATAATGTATATAATATTTATGAGCTAATGTTTTTGTGTTTATGAGCATGTTCTTTATAGCTCATTATATTTCATCAAGATCAAGATTTCAGTCAACCAAGCTCAATGAAGATCAACATGCATGCAATGCTTAAGTTCAAGATAAGCTGAAACTCTAACTTCAGAAAACATCAAAGGCAATGGCGAAGCTAATGTAGTTCAACAATGAGAAAAGAAGAAAAACTTCAAAAATTGAGTTCTTATATCTTGGGGTAAGTGAGTGGTTAGGTTAAGGTTCATATGATTTGATCATTATGGCTCATTAACTAAAATTAACCTAAACCTTAGATTGACCATAAGTCCGTAATTATTCATTGAACAAAATTCGTCACTTTGCTGGCAGCCTGACGTCTGCTTAGTAAATGACGCATATTGAAGTGAATGTAGCATTAGTATTTATAAGCCTAATATCCAAGTTAATGTCAACTTGGATATTTTTTTGATCCCCGGATGTAGCATTAGTATCAGGGTTGCTTTCTTTTCGTCTTTCTCAAGCCTGGCTTTGACAATCTCAAGTCAGCTGGTTTTGAGGTTGCTTAGATAAGTGTGTAATTGTTTAGAAAGGTTGCTTCCTTCAAAGTTCTGAAATTGAGTTATGGAAGCTTTATTTTTATTTTTTTGAGATTTTTGGGTAACTTCTCAAGTTGTTTCTGGATCTTTTTATGATCATTTCTTCTCTTGCTGTTGTCCTTGCCCTAGGTGTTGGGAGTGTTAGTGGTAGTGGTGGTGACTGCGGTTGTGAGTTTCAATTTGGGAAGAATTTCAAAACTAAATAAATGTTGATTAAGTTAGGTTTGATTTTTAGCATGAAAAAACTAATTAAATTAGGTACGACTTTTTTTTTTTTTCCCTTTAATTCTCTAATTGACTCTTTATTTATTAATACTCATAAAATAAATAAGTATCATATATGAATTTATTTTGTTGAACTTTCTGGTGCATTATATGAGTTACTGACTAGTATTGCTCTGTTCTATATTCTTCTGGCAATATCTTTTAACTTATTGCTTTCCTACTTTGAGCCCTATTCTTGAAGAAAATTATACTATTTGTTCTATATTCTTATTATACTATCTATTCTATATTCTTATTGTTTTAATTTATTGCTTTCCTACTTTGAGACCCGTCCTTGAAGAAAATTATACCCTTTGTTCTATATTCTTCTGGCTTTATCTTTTAATTTATTGCTTTCCTACGTTGAAGAAAATTATACTCTATGTTCTATATTCTTCCGGCTTTATCTTTTAATTTATTGCTTTCCTAAATTGAACCCCATCCTTGAAGAAAATTATACTATTTGTTCTATATTCTTATTATACTATCTATTCTATATTCTTATTGCTTTATCTTTTAATTTCTTGTTTTCCTACTTTGAGACCCATCCTTGAAGAAAATTATACCCTTTGTTCTATATTCTTCTGGCTTTATCTTTTAATTTATTGCTTTCCTACTTTGAGCTCCGTCTTTGAAGAAAATTATACTCTATGTTCTATATTCTTCCGGCTTTATCTTTTAATTTATTACTTTCCTACATAGAACCCCCGTCCTTGAAGAAAATTATACCCTCTGTTCTATATTCTTCTGGTTTTAACTTTTAATTTTTTTTCTTTCCTACTTTGAGCCTCATCCTTGAAGAAAATTATACCCTTTGTTCTATAATATTCTAGCTTTACCTTTTAATTTATTGCTTTCCTACTGTGAGCCCCGTCCTTGAAGAAAATTATACTGTGTTAAATATTGAGATATAAAGCAAGAAAATTATACTCTTTGTTAAATATTGAGATATAAAGCATTAATGGTGTGATACATGTCCAATAGTATGTAGAGGGTAAAGACTAAAGAGAGAGAGAGCAGAAGAGCAAGGGTTACATGTTTAAGCCTGACAACTTAAGTCCACAAAAGAATGCCCTTAATTAATAACTACATTTATATACTATAGGACAACATGTATTACAATGAGCCTTTAGTAAGGTATTTATAAGAGAATAACCATACAATAACCAGACATTAAGTATAGTTAACATGAGTGCAATAAAAGTGAATTTCCATGCTTGTACACCAAGTATTGGATTGGGCCTTGATATAATATTCTTCTGGCTTTATCTTCTAATTTATTGCTTTCCTACTTTGACCCCTCTCCTTGAAGAAAATTATACTCTCTATTCTACATTCTTTTGGCTTTTATCTTTTAATTTATTGCTTTCCTACTTTGAGTCCCGCCCTTTACTTTTCTTAAATTTGCAAGCAATCACGTCTCTGAAAGGGTTAGATATGTCTGGTAAAGTATTCTTTACTTGGCGTTTGGAGTTCTTGCCTAGCTTTAGGTTCTTGATTAATTACCAGACAGTGAGCTATTAGCCTATTATGCATACTTTTCTTTTTTTCAATTTGCTAGACAAAGTCGATCTCTTTGCGTGAAGGTGGGCCATCTATTGGTCTGAGTGTTCGTTACATGGCATTCCCAGTTCTTTCCTAGCTTTGTCTGATTACTTTGCCATCCGTCATGTATAGCTTTTACTTTTTGTTCAATTGGCGAGGCGGGCATATCTCTTCTGAGTTGGCAGTTGGAGTTTCCTTTGTTATCTTTGTTCATTACTTTCCTACATAAAAAGCTGAAAATTAATCTCACTTTTATTTTCTCTTTTAACTTGCATGGCATATCTCTTATGTCAGTTATGTGAGAAGGAGAGATGTCTGGTGTATTCTTTACTTGACAGTTGAGGTTTTGAACCATGCATTCAAGTAAATCGTAATTTTAATGTTTGCTACTTTGCTTTTGAATTTGAGTTTTCATGTAAATTTGAGTACTTCCTTTTGTACGTTCTTGGGTTTAATATACACAGCTTGTTTATTCTAACATAGTTAAAGAACACAATGGTCACTTGGGCATTCGGTCCAGTGGTAATCCTTCTCCCCAAAAAGCCTCACTCCTCTATGAGGGTATGTGTTCGATCCTCGGGTTCCTTAAAATATATGTGTGTGTGAGTTTAGATTAGAATTACTATCATATATCAAAAAAAAAAAGTTAAAGAACACAACTTCCATTTTCATTAACAAACTCACAAAACAGTTTGGACTTATCTTGGGAAAAAACTCGTTTATGTTAATTTATTTTGCAAACAAATCAAACTCAAACCCAAGTTTTTGTCACGACCCCAAACCGTAAAATATTTGCTACATGAGAAAACAATTGGTCTTAGATGTGGATGGAAATATCGTTAGGGTGGTGACACAAGGAGTGCCTCCTAATGACTAATGGGAGAACATACGTTCAAATGCCACAAGCATTCCCTCTTTATAGATTAGAACACACTCGGCAATGGGCACGACTATTCAATTACAAACATGATTCTAAACCAAAGGATATGTTTTAGTCCCCTTGAGAAGCAACACACCCATCAAGAGGATTATTGCATACACGAGGGTGATCAGGGTGCACAACATTATGGTGTGATCACCAATCAAAATATGCAATATCATCTCCCACTTGATCGCACTATAATGAATAGTATTAGCTCTAATTAGCATGAATAAGTGTCATGGCTATGCCCCTCTCTAACTCTCATCTATGACACCTATAGATCAGCGCCAGTGAATGACCTAGCCAAAACGTGTGCATGCTTTTAGTCACTGCCAAATTGACCACACTCTTCGTGATATAATACTTTTGGAGCATTCTCCGAATGACTTTCAATTCACTATGTTTCAAGTGAACGACATCAACATCGACATCAGAATTAAAACTTGTAGTTTGCGGATACAATGCACACCCATACTGTAATCGACGAATTCAGTCGTACACACCAGACCATATGTCAACATGCATTGAAATTTCCATTATGTACTTCTTCTCAAGGTTGTTAAAATAATAATCCTACGTAAGATCGATGAGAGTGCCTCATGAATTAGATCGAGAATCGTAAGATTCTATTTTCTATAAAAGTAAATTTAAAAAAAAAAAGAGATAAAATATCACAAATAACAACAATTTATGGACAATATATTTTTCATACATTTTTTTTTTTTTTCATTCATAATGGTTATTAATTTCAACTTTTTTTTTCTTCTTTTTTCAATTTGTGTAACATGTTTCTTTACACTGTGTTTGGACGAGGAATTTGCTAATTAATACGCAGAATTTTGCAAATGATGGGATTTACATCCCCGTCATTTAAAATCCCATCATTTATAAATTTCTTTCTTTAGCTGTAATTCACATTTATTATTTAAAAAAGTCACATGACTCATTAAATAGGTCATGTGACTAAAAGTACATGTGGATAATCTTATTAGTTGTCACGTAGTGGGTTGTAGCAAGCTGGCTACAAAATGGTTTGTAGTCAAACTCTGTCCAAAATATAAAATGACAAGAATTGTAAATTTTTAAGTTTGGACTTAAACAGAAATTGTAAAATCTTTCTCTATACAATATGTTGGTTGAATCAATTAAAAAAAGTTCTATTAAATATGTAGTTTCCACGTAAATTCCAATTGCAAGTATATTATTTTGTTTTTCATTCATATTAGTTAATTTTATTGAATCTCATCTTTGCTGAAGGTTGGAACAAAAAAAAAAAAATAATTGATAAAAGGTGCAGTAAGAGAAAACACCAAACATGAATAAGAGACAAGATAACAAATTTATTCCAATTACATTATTTCCTAACAATAATAATACCATGTCCTCTTGAAAGGTTTAAAAATATTCGGAACATAAAATAAAAAACTAAAGCTGAAAAATTATTTTAAAAGCAACATCAAATTAAACCAATTCCATATTCTTTGTGAAATAAACATCAATACCATGATTTTCTTCCTTGTTACCAGATTTTTTTCAAACATTTGAAATTGTTTTTCATTCTCCAAAAACCAAGAACAAGCTGTAAGTTTAAAATAAAAAAAATTATTTTCTTGTTTCTAGAAAATGTAATAGCACTAGCTCATTACTTATTAAACATTTCAGTCACATACCAATATCATACCGTATAAAACTCTGGCCTAGGCTTTGTTGTTGTACGGTTGAGAAAGTTATCTTTCTCATGGCACTCATTTGACAATAATATTGAAGTGTCAAGTTGTGAATGATAAATAATAAAGTGATGTAAGTTGTGGGTCCAAATAAGAACTTATAAAAACCTACTAATTCAGTATTGTTATGAAAATATTGGTGTCTGTAGTATTGCTCTTGTATAAAATGTAATATGTACTACCATCATAAATCATGTGTCAAACTATCCCTTGGGTTGCATCATCCCTTGCACCCAAAACATCCTTTTATTCTCTATGACAGAGGATATAGCAATTGCAAAGTTTGTAATGAATATCGTACGGAATACAGTTATGGTTGTTCCCGTTGCAACTTAAACCTTCACATCATATGTGTTTCTTTACCACTCACCATGGAATTTGAAGTCCACCACCACCCACTGATGCATATTTGGAAGTTGGAAAAGTTCACTTGAGATCTTTGTGGCAAAGAAGGTAGCAATGTTGTGTGTTATCTATGTGCCCCATGCAATTTTTGGACACATTAAATATGTGCTTCTTGCCTACGCAAAGTCAAAGCCATACGCCACAAGTACCCCCTTTACCTCATCCATTCTTTTGAAGTCCATCAATTTGATTCCTGATTTTTCAAATCTAAGTTCAAGAAGTAGACACACATTATAAGCTTTACTATTGCTTCATATGCGATTTTGTTGCCCACCTCAATTGTGCCATGGACTATAGAAACATGGAGGAACTTAAAGATGAGGAGTCTACTTAGTCAAAAACTATCCAGGAAAAGGAAGATCCAGAGCTCAGTGAATCTATTGTCTCAGCTGCTTACAAAAAAAAAAAAATCAATATGGGGAAGGATGGAACTAAAATAGCCACAAAAATTGAACATTTCGGTCATAAGCATGACTTAAAACTTACATAAAATTGTTGGCAACTTTTTTGGGCAGTTTAATTAATGATACATAAAATTGTTATGTGAGCATGTCCAAGTATTGACAGTATAAAAGATAGTTTGATGGAAGTTTTGTGTTGTTGTGACTTATGAGTTGTGACATATGGATGTTATTCTTCTACTAAATATTACATTAGAAGGTGCATGCTGATTTATGTTGAGATTGACATTTGTGAGATGTTTACCTGTCCTTGGCTGCGGAAATTGAAATATGACATTTGAGCACGTGAGAGATGATTTTTGGCTTCTCTCAAGAATATCTGAAAAGGGGTGAGCATTTTTGTGGGGGATTGTAGACTCTTGTTCTAAATTAAATTCTATAATTTTAAAAGTAACAAATATAAATGAAACTTACAGAGAATTATTATTATTATTATTATTTTATGAATCTGAAAGAATATTATTAAAAATCAAACAACCAATACAAACAAAGAGACAAAAAAGCCTTAGAAGTTTGAACCCCGACAAAAAGACAAGCTAGCCACACTAGCAAACAAGCTAAAGACCTACAAACTAGGTCAGCAGCACAAAAACAAAGAAAAGAAAATTTTGCAACTTTAAGTCTACAACAAAGCAAAATTTAAATTTTCCTAAGCAGCACTGAAGAATGAATTCCCCAATTACAACAAAGCACCCGATTAAGGATAGAATCACAATAGGAAAGCATATTCTCAGATCTTGCTTTGACATCCTTCCTTATGAGCTTGATGATCTGCTCCTCAGTTTTGATATGTCCCCCATGAATAATAACATTGCGCTGCAGCCATATATGATACACAGTAGCCCACAAACCCAATCTACAAGTATTGGACCCCATACCTTTACCTTTTAGGTTTGAAGAGCCCCACTCAATCAAATCCTCCAAAGAGAAGAGCGGGTTTGAAACAAGGCATAACCTCATTACTGACACCCATATTCTCTTAGTAAAAGAGCAATCAAAAAATAAATGATCCTTGCTTTCTAAAGCATTTCTGCAGAAGACACAATTTGAGTCTCCAATGAGACTCCAACACAACATCCTGTCTCTAGTATTAATGAATTATTCATAGAAATACTTTTAATTCTTAATGGTTGACTGTCTTTTACTGGGTCAAGTGTCTTTATTGTTTGTTGTGAGTGATAAGATTAAACCAGAGGAACTAAAAAGAGGAGGATATTAAAATACTAGTAACCACATTATATTTCAAATTTGTAGTAAGGGATGAAATTCAACTAGGGGAACCAAAAGGAGGAGAATATTGAAATACTAATGACATCTTTTTATTCCAAAGCTTCTTTTGGCCTAAATGTATTCTATGCTCTCTTAGATTTTCAAACTTGATACAACAAATTATATGCAATTTATAAAAGGGCAGCACACCCCCATAATGGATCACTACAAGAAATTTCATCTTCAACGACGACTCAAAGTCGTTGCTAATGCCTTAAAAATCGTCGCTGATGTTATCTGCTAATGTCGCCGCTAACAGTGGTTGCGTCTGCTCTGTGGCTGATTGGTTTTCTGCAGCGATATTTTGTCGCCGCTAATAGGTATCTATTAGCGACAACATTTGTCGTCGCTCATGGTTACTCTTATCATCGCAAAAACCATAAGAACATAGATCAATAAATCGCTGCTGATACGTCATTATTTTGCGACGACATTTGTGTCGTCGCTAATATGTAATTATCAGCAACGACATTATGCCGTCGCTAATAAATACTAATTAGTTAATAAGTTCTTATCAGCAACGACACACATCGTCGCTAATTGGTACATATTTGCAACGACATTGTGTTGTCGCTAATAAGTTTTTACATTTTTTTGGATTTTTTTTTTATAATTTCTATTATGTTTTTGTATGAGCTAATGAAACACACAAAATCCCAAATCATCATACAACCATTTAATAAACATTTAGAATAAAAAAATTAAAAATAAAAACACAATTCAATTACAATCCATCATATACAAAGTTTATATTCATAATCTATTCAAACATGAATCTTGTCTTATCAACAAATTAAATAAACATCCTCATGAGGATATATAATCTCTAATCAAACTCAAAACTTGTTACATTGAAATGAATCTTCCTCTCGAGATGTGTAGGCATGGATCATTTCTTCTCCCTAAAGTCAAAAACAAAACCCAATGTAAAGGATTACTAAAATAAATGACAAGATTAAAATGAATAGATTTACTAAATAGCTTCCAGAAACACATATATAGAGATTGTAAACTAATAGGCAAAAGCAAACATTAATATGATTATGAAATTTAGGTTGAGTTTTAGTTAATTTTGTAAGTCATTTATATAGCATTCTTCAAGAGACCCGCCTAAATTATTCTCAAAGTACATTTCAATAGACCCACATAAATTATAAATGACAAGATTAAAATGAATAGATTTACTAAATAGCTTCCAGAAACACATATATAGAGATTGTAAACTAATAGGCAAAAGCAAACATTAATATGATTATGAAATTTAGGTTGAGTTTTAGTTAATTTTGTAAGTCATTTATATAGCATTCTTCAAGAGACCCGCCTAAATTATTCTCAAAGTACATTTCAATAGACCCGCATAAATTATGTTTCATTCTCAAAGTACAAAAATGAATCCAAAATAAAATAATATCAATTTATAATTACCAACTAAAGTAATTAAATTACAAAGAAAATATCAAACACTTTAGAGGAACACAAAATCATGACCATATTACTTGAATGATTAAAGTGTTGAAATTCTTAAATTCTCAAACAAACTTCAAATGTTCGTAATAAACAAACCAAAACACCAAATAAACAAATAAAAAACGCATTTCACAATACATTACCATGTCACCCATCATCAAAGAAAAAGGTTAACAAAAAAATAAAAAAAATAAAAAAAACCAAAATTCCCAAGAGACCCAAAACACCCATTGGCTTGATACATAATTTTTTTTTTTTCTTCAAAAAAATTCATTCCTTGAACATTTGACTTGAAATACCAAATAAAATACAAATTAACAATTAACCCAAATAATTCTTTCCTAGGACCAAATCTCATATGAAAGAACAACATAAACTTCAAACAATGAAAAGCAAATAAAAATAAATTCATAGCCATTCATTTCAATTATTACACAATTCACATAACAAAAATCACGATGTCATACACATGATAGTGTATGATAAGAAAATAATGCAAAACAAGATTGTTCACATTTACTCAAATAGACAATCAAAGTCAAGCTCATTAAAACAATTCATCAAACACTTGGGAGAAACTCATAATCATTACCATTTTACTTGAGTGATTGAAGTGTTGAGATTCTTACATTTCCAAACAAACTTCAAATGTTCATGACTAACAAACCCAAAACACTAAATGAACAAATAAAAACTCACTTCACTTCACAATGCATTTATCATGTCACCCATCATCAAAGGAAAATACAAAAATACTAAAAAAACCCAAATTTCCAAGAGGGTCAAAACCCCATACATTTGTTACATTATTTTTTTTTTATTATTTTTTCAAAACAATTCATTCCTTGAAGATTTAACATGAATGACCAAATGAAACACAACTTAACAATGAACTCAACTAATTTTTTCATAGGGCCAAATCTCATATAAAAAAAAAAATCAACTTTAACTTCAAACAACAAAAAGCAAATTAATTGTTTTTCATAGCCTTTCATCTCAATCAATACCCAATTCACATAACAAGTCTCAAGATGTCAAACACATGATAAAAAAATAATGCAAAACAAACTTGTTCACATTTGCTCAAAGAGACAATCAAAGTCAAACTCATTAAAACAATTCATCAAACACTTGGGAGAGACTCAAAGGATTAAATCAAAGATTCTTATCCTTTTCCATGCTTAAAAATCATGCATTTCCCCAAATATAAATATAATGCAAATTTCCATACTTCATGCACTTTCCATAAATCATTAAATAACGAGAATTGTACCCATATTACCTTTTAGGAAAACCATGAAGGATATTTCAATCTTTAAAATGCCAATATGCAATAATGATTTGTTTTCTAAAAATTCCCATTAAGTAGTTACTTACCTCGCATGATCACCAGTTTTACCTCAAGCGAACACTACACAAGCAAGCCAAACTAGTCACTAGGTCCATCACTAAGTACATTGGAACCTAGAAACATAACATCAAGCCTATAAATAATCTTACTCATCACAAAGTAGAACACCACACTTATCTCCATAAACTAAAAGAATCCCCTAAAATTCAAACCAAAGGCTCAAAAGCCTAACTTGACCATCCTAAGACAGAGATCCAATCTTGTTGGGAGACAAACAAGCATACAAGAAATCTCAAGCACCATAATGCTACCAAAGTATCTTAATACTTCATTGCAAGCAATGCGTATTAACTAGGATGACTCAAGACACATCACCCATGGAATCAAGCAATATTAAGAACAGAGGTAGCAAAACATTTATATTTATTTCGGGTTCTAAGCAATAGAACCAAGCCACCAAAAAAATCAAGCAAGTTGTACACACATTAAAGAATACTCATGAAATTTCAACTCAGTCCAATAAATAAAAGTTTGGGACAAATTCTGCAAAAATATCTATTTTCAGATTAAAATGGAAGCAGGGCAGCCCTTTGTAAAATTCGTTTTACCCACTTAGAGTCATCCGATTAGCCTGAAAATTTATAGGGATGTACATCTATATGTGTATAATGTACCACAAAAATTTCAGCTCAAAATGAGTTCTACATAATTTATTAAAAATCCCGCAATGTGGCTGACTCAAATCTGTCCCCTGACAGAAACTGATTATAGTTTTAATAGTAGTTATTTGCTGTAAAATTCATTTCAAGTGGTGTTCTATACACCTCATATTATACAGCCAGCAATCAAAAGCAGCTTAATCAACCACTCAAACAAATACAAAGTAAAAATCTTTAATAATGGAAAGTGCAAACATTTATGACCATTTTACTTGAGTGATTCAAGTGTTGAGATTACCAAATTGCCAAACAAACTTCAAATGTTCATGACAAACAAACACAAAACACCAAATAAACAAATAAAAATTCACTTCAAAATACATTTATCATCTCACCTATCATCAAAGGAAAATGCAAAATAATAGCAATCAATACCCAATTCACATAAGAAGTCTCAAGATATCAAACACATGATAAGAAAAAAAATGCAAAACAAGCTTGTTCACATTTTGATCAAATAGACAATCAAAGTCCAGTTCATTAAAATAATTCATCAAACACTTCATAACCATTTTACTTTAGTGATTCAAGTGTTAAGATTACAAAATTGCCAAAGAAACTTCAAATGTTCATGACAAACAAACCCAAAACACCAAATGAACATATAAAAACCCACTTCAAAATACATTTATCATCTCACCCATCATCAAAGGAAAATGCAAAATATTAAAAAATACAAATTCCCAAGAGGGCCAACCCCCCCAATTGACTTGATACATGAATTTTTTTTTTTTTTTACAAAACACTACATAAAAAAATAACAAGCCTCATGGTGTCATATACATAAAAATAAAAATAAAAAAATAAAAGAATGCAAAACAAGCATTATCACATTTACTCAAATAACCCACCCACACACCAAAAAAAAAAACATTGTATTAGGCATAGTTAATGGGTACTTATTATAACTCAAAACACCAAACACACCAACATCAAAAAATCATGTATATAATTTCTATTTCATGTACTCAATTTTCTAAGCAACCAAACACCATATATCAACAAACAAAACATCAAATATGTTAAAAACCACAAAATTAATTACAAATCCAAGAAAACCCACAAAAGATTTTACCTTTAGTAGCTCTTCAAAGTCTTGTAAAAGACTACATAGCAATAACCTCTTTCATCTTCTTCATCAAATCAACCTAAAAAGCATGAACAAACAATCAAATTAAAGAGAGAGAAAATATAGAGAGAGATAAAGAGATAAGAGAGTAAGAGAGATAGAGAGAGAGTGTGACATGGTTGGCGGTGGTGGTGCCGGAGGGCGGTGGTGGTGGAGTTGGTTCTGACGGTCGAGGTGGTGAATGGTGGTTATAGTGTGAAAGTGAGAGTGTGAGAGTGTGAGAAAGAAAATAATAGTGGAAAAGAAAGAGTGAGAGAGAGTAGTGAATTAGAAAGAGATTTTGTAATAGTAAGAGGGAATTGAAACATTGAGGATGAAAATAAGGAGGGAGAAACTGAAAATAAAGAGGGAAAAGAGGGGAGGGGGAGCTGATGAAAATTAGAAGAAAAGGGAAAAGGGAGGGGGGTGGGGAAAGGGCTGAAAATTTAGAAAAGGGAAAGGGGGGGGGGTTGTGCCTAAAATATCTAAAGGTAAATGTGTGGTTCAGATGCCACACGTTTTGTTTTGTTTTTTTTTTTTTTTTGTTTTTTGTTTTGTTTTTTTTTTTTTTTTTTTAAAAGATATACGTTGAAAAAAAAGGTTCTTGATGCTTATATATATTTGTTGAGCAATGCTAGCTATAAATACAATATTTTCACAATAATACTTATTTGACTGGTTTTTATTAATTATCATCTGAACCTATCACTCAAATTGTTTTATTATTTACCATTCACAGCTTGACACCTCATTATTGTTGTGAAATTTTTTACAACAATACTAAGTTGGTAAGTTTTTATTAGTTCTCATCTGGACTCACAACTTACATCACTTTATTATTTACCATTCACAACTTGACACCTCAGCATTATTGTGAAAATTTTCATAACAATACTGTGTTTGCAAGTTTTTATTAGTTCTCATTACATCACTTTATTATTTATCAGCTTGACACCTAAGCATTGTCAATGAAATTATTGTATCCATAGCTTTATTGATATTTGAAACCTGTGTAAAAAACATTGGATTGGTCTTTATACAAACCACTAGACTACGTACTTCCTAATAGTCTTATTTGGAAAATAAAATATTTGAAGTTCTTTTTGTTAAATAAATATTTGAAGTTCATTTGAAAGGATTAAATATATTTAATATGACACATACCAATAAAATAAAATAAATAAACCTTCATATTATTTCTTATCACTAATATATTCATTTTGATTATGTTTTATACTTGAAGGAGTAATTATAATTTCATTTTTATTTTTATTTTTTATCATCAAAATTGCTATATTTTTTCACTTTTTGGTTTCACTAATTTGTATTTTAATTAATTATTAAAGTGTGTGTAAAGTTAGTTCTAATTAATAACTAACGTGCATATATACTATACTATATTGCATAACATTTAACTCATATTTATAATATTTATTAGCATTGGGGTTCGGTGGCTAAAAGATTGGATATGAAGGTATTAGACACCTATCAATGCAACCTAACTAAAGTCAATCTCTAAGATCCACTAATCTATAGTTCATGATTTCAAACAAACCACACTTGAATCCGATTCACATCGTCATATAGTACATGTGAACAAATATTAAATAGTAATTAATCAAACAACAAATAAAATCATTCAAGGATGCAGATCTCATCAAAATAACACATTAATAAGGGAAAAAAAGATACTAATATCGTATCACAAACCGCAAAATACCGTACCAATTGGTTGGTTCAATTCGGTACGATTGCGGTTCGTTTTTGTTGTACACCCCTAGTTATAGTACGCAAAAAGGAAATAATGAACTCTGCTATACAGATAAATTGATAACTTAAAATGCCAAAATACATCATCATGTATAAAATGGGGATGTGAGCAATAACAGCTATTGTCTCAATCTAAAAAATATTACCATGTATAAAATGCATTTAAAATTTTAGAGATTTAAAGCATATATATTGTACGTTATCAAAGCATATAATCTGATTCCTTCGCTATCCGGTAAAAAATATTGATGTTAGAAATTCAAGCACTCTTCCCCAGGGTAGTAAATTTTGAGATATTCTGTCTCTATCACATCAATTTGAGATTTTGTTTGGGTTCAAAATAGTTAGAGAAGTTTGATTTGTGTTATATTATGTTTTATGTCTTTTAATTTATGTGTTTTTTTTTAAATGAAAAACAATGAGGTTGGTAACGATGCATAACGCAACCAACCATAGGGGGGCAAAATGTTGGTTTTCAAACTACGGGTAGGCAATGTGTAAACAGGCCAAACCATAGGTGGATAAAATGAACTTACCTGTTATTATTTTTAACCACATCATTTTTAAATGTGCCATGTTAGTATTTCGTTAGCCACATCTTCAACTTCCGTTAGTAAGATGACTACAAAGACCAAATGAAACACGGTTTAAAAACTAAAGGACTAAAATAAAATTTTAAAAATACAAGGACCAAATGAAAACACATCTTAAATAGAAGGATGAAATGTGTCTTTGTGCCTATGAACTAATATAGCCACTATAAATAAATATATATATATATATATATATATATATATATATATATATATATATTATATAGAAAACTAATAATTTAATCAATTTTTCATTTTGGAATAACCATATGCATTAACTTTTCATTTTGGATGTTCGAGGATATATTAGTAATTTTGAAAGTTTCAGGGGTATTTTAGTCATTTAAGAGATCTACAAGAGTTTTCTTTCATTTTGGGAAGTACATATATGGTTCATTTTTAGGGTTTGAAGGTATTTTCGTCATTTTAGAGGTTTAGAGGTATTATATATTATTACTTTTTTTATCACATATCAGCGACGACACATAATTTCGTTGCTAAGAAGTTCTTATCAGCGATGACCCACAATGTCGTCGCTGTTAAATTGCTATCAGCAACGACTATTGTCGTCGCTAATATTAAATAATATATATTGTTATTATTTTGGCCACATATCAGCAACGACATTTGGAGTCGTCATTGGAAAGTTACCATTAGTGACGACTATTGTCGTCGCTAATATTAAATAATATAAATTGTTATTATTTTGGCCACATATCAACGACGACATTTGGAGTCGTCGCTGAAAAGTTACCATTAGCGATGACTATTGTCGTTGCTAATATAAAAATTGATTTGCGACGACAATATCGCCGCTAAAAAGTAACTTCTTGTCGCAAATAGATTCTTGCGATTTCCCGCGTGTGAAATTTTTCCCTCCATCATATTAGCGACGGCCTATAGTGACGATCTTTTGTGTCGTCGCTAATGTTAATTTGTTTTGGAAAATTAGCGATGACAACTCATTGTCGCCGCTAATGCATGCTTATTAGCGACAACATTTGGGTTGTCGCTAATAATTTGGGCGCTGAAGGCCAAATTTCTTGTAGTGGATAGTTCTTATCATTTGTTCACGTGAGAACAAAAGATCAAACTACTGAATGGCTGGGACAAGTTTTATTTAGTTATTTTTGTAATAAGAGATTATTTCATTAATTGAACCATTTTCTTTAATGCAATATAAAAGTCACACAAATGGAGAAAGGTGGTTTAGTGTCTCTCTCTATAAGTGGATGAGATTGTAGATAATATATATTATTATTATCATGGTGCTAGGCCCATTGTGTCCACGCTTTTCACCCATATCTAAAATGTTGGAGCTGGCTCATAGTTGTTTCTGGGCCAAACTGGCCAGGGGCCTACAAAGACAAGTGAAGGGATGCACCAATTAGAAGGGAAAATTCAGCTTTGGAAGAAAAAATATTCCTGGTTAGATCTTTGATTTTACTTTGTTGAAATTGAAGTGGGGCTTGTTATTTTTTAGGAATTTGCTTCTTCTTTTAATATTTTTCAGCACCATGGCCAATTTTTATTAATTTATTTATGTCATATGTCTTATGATGGTTGCATTTTCTCTCTAATATAATAGCTACATTGTGGTCAAGAGATCTTTAATCCTTTAGCCATTGTTGATGCTTTTTTCACATCTATGGGCCTATCAAAATTCTTATTTGAAAAATATACAAAGCCCAAACACATGGACCTAAGTGGATTTGTTTTCTCATCTATCTTGAGTTTAATGGGAAACCTTGTAAATGGGCTTGAGGTATTTGCAAAACCTATCAGACCATGCATATAAACCAAACACATGGAAAACCTCTATCTAATCTACTGAATAATTTCACATAGCCAAAACACATGCAGTAGCTTCCTAATTATATCTGGTGCGTGTGCATTTTCCTGGTCAAACCGCAAATCCTTAAAAAAGGGTAAATTTTAGATACAATTCCTTAGGTCAAGTACATTAAGTTCCTAGTTGAATTCAAATATATTGAATTTAAATATTCTTGGAAAAGATAACATTGTTTGTATTTCATTGATTAATGCAACCATGTGTTTGAATTCAATTGGGGAACCTAATGTACCTAACCTAAGGAACTATACCTAAGTTTTACCCCTTAAAAAATACTAGCACGATTATAACTAATGTTTATTTTCTTGATCTCTCAAATTTAACAAATCTAGAGGTTTCCGTTCCACTTATAGAAACAAATTAACCAAATCAGAGCAGATCAATTGGATTAGCATGAGAAATTATTCAAAATTAGTTGGAAGTCTACTGTTTAAGACTTAGATTGTTGTGAAACCCATCCTCGCAAAGGAAATTTAATGGTACAACTTTTTTTTTTTTGGATGAATTAATGGTACAACTTAATTGACTAGTCTTGGGTTTTCAAATTTGATAAAATCGATGCTTGATCATTTTTTATGGGTGCAAGATAATTTATTTTCTTCTCAGCTTGTCTAGCTAAGAAAAAAAAGTTTCAATTTATCAATGCCTAGAGCTTCTCTTTAACAAATTTATGAACTCAGAGAAGGCTTACTTGATTTTAACTATAATTCATTATAGATTTGCATTTAATTCTTTTATCATCCACCACAACCATTACTTCATTAATTAGGATATTACTAGTCGCAGACCCGCGCGATGTGCGTAAAAATTTGACATGATATTTTATTTTTGGGACTTATAAGTGTTAGTCCCAAACCCACCTCAAAATAAATATTTTGTAAGTTAAGTTGTCTATATTTGTTATTTGAAAGTGTTTTAGATTTTTGTAAGGTTTTTAAAAGTAAGATATTTTGTAATAAATTTATAGTTAAATATGTATAAAAACGCAATGCAATCAAAATTTTTGAGAATGTATAACTTTGATTAAAACATGCAATGGATCTTGATTATTTCATATGTAAGCTAACGTTATTTTGCATTTTTGGAAAATTTATTGAGCATTTTATAAAAGCTTTGTTTTCATTTTATTACATAAGAACTATTAAAAAAGTTGTATCAATTTACTTTGATAATCACTGAGCTAATATATGAAAATCAACTATTACAAAATTGTTTCTCCCCAAAACATATACTGATATTTTTTCCTTTCACACAATTTAAATTTCATGAAAAACTAAGGAATCTAACTATGGAGTAGATCTTTTTATTTTTTTATTTTTTTTATTATCATAATATGAAATAGATCTTAGGCAATCAATAACCCCTCCATTACATTCCTGAAACCTTTGCACCCAGATAGCCATTGTTGCTAATTCAACATTACAACACTTGGACGTGTAAAGTGATTTTAGCTAATAGCATAAAATTCCAGCGTCTAAAAATGTTATGATAAACCACTAAATAAGCAGACGTGTGCACCTTGTCTCTCTTAAACAGGTGAAACTATTCAATTTACCTGAAAGTATCAACATACATTTGATAAAATAAAATGATTATGTCTAGCATTGGAGTTATGATTTGAGAATTTCTGGCAGATCACCTTCAGCGTAGTTAATGCAGCGAGGATCTGACAAAGTGAAAGACAATCATTAGGTTAGCATAACCCCTTGTAACAAAGAAACTCAAACTCAAATTAATACATATTTTGGTAAAAAAAAAAATAGTATATAATTGATATGAACCCTTTGGTTGTTACCCCAATGTCACCAATTGCAGCAATACCAACTGTATATAGGTTGCCAATCCGAGAATACTCTGTTGGCCATTAGAAATTGAAAGTAGTAAAAAAGTTAAAGAATGAAATTTGTGAACTTTCATTCTTCAAGTAACAACTCTCTCCTAGTATTCTTTCATTAGCTAACAACATTCCTATAAGCATATAAATGAAAATTCTAAATCAGGCGAACACACTATAACCACTAAATTTTGAACATTTTATGTTGATTCTACTGTTAATTATAAGCTTACCCATTGGCTCTGAGATCAGAATATATGCTTTCTCGGCCAATTCGACTTCCTAAACTTTTCCTTTGCCTACCTATATTTCAGATCACATAGTGACATACATTGAATGAGATACTTGACAAATAATCACATTGGCAGAGAGTTAGAAGTGACATGATAACATTTTACAGTATAATTAGATTCTTTTTTTTTTCCAAGAATGCTCCTCCAATTGTTAATGATCCTTATAAGCTGTACACCCCTCACTAAATGTTGAAGTTCTCCTCATTTTATTTTTTATTTTGATAAATATAAAAAAAAAAAAAAAAAAATGATTTAGAATAGCCACCAGATGGAAAAGTAAGTTCCTTAATGTCACTGGGAAGGCAAATTGTATTGCATAAAGATATTGGAATCAAGTTAGAGCATATACATATGATATAACATAGAGGCATTTCATTTTTTTCATATCTCATAAATCTAAATAATAAGCAATTTACAATCAAGCTTCAACCAAATTACAAAGAAATAACTGGAGTTATAAAACAAATTATCACATATGAATTTAAATGCAAGATTGATACTACAGGAGGGTATATAGTTACATAATAACAAAGCATATCCTTTTCAGGAATCCAAATGAGAGTCCCTAATGAGTATGAATTCTAAAACAGACATTATTCCTATTTGTTCTACATGAGCATGACCATAATTTTTTCAAATCCTTCTTATAGGCATTTCATCAAACACGTGCAAAACATGGAGTTACAAAGATTTAGATCATCTTCAACAACAAAATAAAGAGTCAACAAAACACTTTGCTTGGCTGCAATCCATAGTAAAAGAGGCATCAATTAAAAACACTTAATACTCCAATATATTTAGCATAAATTGAAAGCAGTAGAAAAGCAAAGAGAGAGACCCCTTTTTTCCTAACAGGGGTGCTGCGCTGACACACCTTACATAACTTATGGTTCTAAGGAACTGAGCAGAGAGAAAACATTAACTATGTTCTATAAAATTTACCTAAGAAAGTATACAATTAATTCTTGTCTAAAGATTAATCCAAGTTAAAAAAAGAAAAAGAAAAAGAATCATATTTCTGATCTCAATTGAGCTACTTTAAAATGAGCAATGATCAACATACCAATAATTCTAAGATAAACCTCAGAAACCAAAGCTTCAAATGCATAAATCTCAACTGAGGCCTCTTTCTACAGGATTTAGACCTTTAGGGTGTGCCAACTTATGCAAGGCAGTTGGAGAGCAATTAGAATCGGCACTGAAATTTTGTATCCCAATACAGTTGTTGACATCTCTATTTCTAGCTTACATCCACAAGAATTCTAGGACGAATCCTAAGAAAGCCATAAAAACTGAATAGATAAAATGCCATACCCAATTTTCTGTATCAAGATTAGAAGGTTTAGCACGTTACATGATTCTATGAAATGCTTCCACATTATCTTTTAATGTGTACTGGTCCTCAGCTCCACCAGCGTAAAAATCATAGTACATTTTTGGAAGGGCTTCCCTAGCCAATTCTTGGAACACATTCACATTTACTGGTTCACCTACCATTTTATCCTGGAAACATGGACACATTTTCAACTTTCCAATAATCTTTTCCTAGATGCAACTAAATAAATCTCAACAATGAGCAGAAGCACAAACTATGATAAGCATATTAGAAGACTAAGGCATGTTTGGATCTAACTGCATCGATGATCTCCTAAAGGAGACACTTGAAACTGTGGCATTTACTTAGAAGGTTATGAGGATTGCAATTTTTTTTTTTTTTTAAAAGAACCATGCTTAATATTATGACACTAAAACAATCCATAAGAAAGTATCTGAATACAATAAAAACCATCACGTTCTTCAGTTCTTGATCCACTTCCTCTTGTAAGAGTCAATTGTATAGTAAAGCTATACATACATTAGATTTAAATACATGCACATCTAATATTATTTGGGTCCTTGTAAACTCTAGATTTAAATACATGCACATCGAATATTAACCTCTGACCCTATTACCCAAAGTCTTGTAGCATTTCAAATTCCAGTCCATCATTATAAATGGATACATGACCAGAACCAATAGCATTTCTATACATGAAACACAACAGGAGGACAAACTCGATTCTAAAAGGATGTTCAATTATGCCTTTAGTGTGCATAATAAGTAACAACACACACACAGCCACTGAAAGTTACCAAGTGCTCCTCTAGAAATCAATTTGCAAGCACACCATTCATTTGGAAATCTGATTGAAATTTTAGCATTTCACAAAAATCAAATTAGAAAAGAATAAGAAAGCACTCAGCTATTTTATCAAACAACTTGCATGCGTGTAACAAAAAGTTTTGGTAGTTGTGTCCACTCCAAAATAATAATACGTAATTGGAGAGAGAGAGAGAAGTGGGTGGTTTTCTAGAGTTTTTATACCCACATTCTCCAGATTATATTCGCAGGAAGTAAAAAATAAAAATAAAAACGACTCACCTTGGGTTGTTGTTGGGGCAGTGGTGTTGAATGGTTTAAATAAGAGAATGAGAAGAAGAGCAAAAACAGAGAAAAGGAGAGAGAGAGACTGTGAGGCAAAGTAACAGTAAGATTTAATGGGGGAAGCCTAAATAAAGATTGATGAGAGAGGAAAGGTAGTGAATTGTATATGCTGGAACAGTTAAAGGAACGAAGAGCCACAAAGGGAATAAATTCGAGGGGGTAATGCCTGAACGAAGTGGGAAATGTTAACGGCTGAAGATGAGGGGGCGAGGGAGAGAGAAAATGGGGGCAGAGGCGGCTGGAGATGAGGAGTGCGGGAGGGAGGCGAGGGAGAACGAAGAAATGGGGGAGAGGCAGGGAGGAGAAAATGGGGGCAGAGGCGGCTGGAGATGAGGAGTGCGGGAGGGAGAGAGAGAAAAGAGGGGGAGAGGAAGGTGAGGAGTCAAGTGTGAAACACAGAGAGAGAGAGAGAGAAAGTGTGGAGAACGTGTGAGAGAGAAAACATTAATTATGAGACGTATGAGTGAGAATTGAATTAGACTTCTGTGACTGCAGGGATTCTGACGTGGCAGTGTTTGGAGGAGGGCAAACACTATCTCTTTGCTTCAAGTTTGTCTAAAGATTAATCCAAGTTAAAAAAAGAAAAAGAATCATATTTCTGATCTCAATTGAGCTACCTTAAAATGAGCAATGATAAACATACCAATAATTCTAAGATAAACTTCAGAAACCAAAACTTCAAATGCATAAATCTCAACTGAGGCCTCTTTCTACAGGATTTAGACCTTTAGGGTGTGCCAAATTATGCAAGGCAGTTGGAGCAATTAGAATCGGTACTGAAATTTTGTATCCCAATACAGTTGTTGACATCTCTATTTCTAGCTTACATCCACAAGAATTCTAGGACGAATCCTAAGAAAGCTGATGTTGCTGTGAAATCAGTGGACTGCAGTCAGTCGAGCTTGGGGATGGAAGACCTGCAAGACAAAGAAGCTGATCGGAAATGGCACCGGTTTGGGGCCGGCCTAGGGGGCTCCGATGCCTTTGTCAGTACCAGTTTGCAGAGAAAACTCGAGAGCTTAATTCTGTATTAAAATTGTACTGTTCATACCTGAGGAGAGGAGAGAGAAAAGGCTTTATATACCTTCTGGTCGCAGCACGTGGCCTTCTAGGCTCCGTAGGATCTGAAGACACGTGGTGCGTTAATAACCCTTCACCTGGAAGGTCGGTACTCGTCGGGATTGTAGTGCTGTGCGACATGCATGGGCTTGGTTCCCTGGGCTTGGTTCCCTAGATTCGGACCTGAGGTAGGTGGTGAGTTGTAGGTGGTGTGAGTCGACTTGGTGAGCTGTCTCGCTGGAATCCCGTAACGGATAAAGAGTGACTCATGGATAGCTGGAGCTGCTGGTTATGTGTTAGAGACGGTCGTCCTTCTTCTTTGGAAATTGGAAGGTCGTCCCTCTTGGAGTCTGGAAGGTCGTCTTCATATACTTAGAAAAAATGATGTAAAATATCCACATCAGTTGCCCCCCTATTCCGTGGTTGTCTAGATTGACGACCTTCGGAATATGAAAGGTCAGGGTCATGGACGTAATTTTCTTGCTCCTTTTGTTTCGGGCGTAGTGGTCATAAAGATGGGGGAGGGTTTCCAATTATTCCGACACGTGTCGACCTGGGGCTGGACGCACGTATCAAGGCCAACCGTTCCTTTTAATGCCAAATCTGCCCATTTATTTCGTCATTTTCCCTCCTTTTGAAAAAAGTTGGTTCTTTTTTTGCTTTCTTCTTTTTTTTTTGCACTTGCTGGAGGTTCCGCCGTCTTGAGAGTGTTCGATTCCGGTGGTTTTCCTCGGGAGCTCCCGTATCGGCGACCTTTTCTTTCTTTGGTAAGTCTGTTTCTTTCTTTCTTGTTTTCTTTCTTTTTTGTTTTTCCAGCATTTTAGTTCTTCTTTCATGTAGTTGGGGAGTAAGAAAAAAGGGGTTTCTTTTATTTTTATTTCGGTAGGTTTTGCGGCGAGGTTGAGTGCTGCATTGCTTGTAGAACTCTCGTGTTGAGTTTCTGATGTCCTCGAGTGTGAACGACTCCTCGGAGTCATCGTCTTCGAGTGAGAGTGGGTCGGTGTCTGGATCTGAATATTCTGGTAGTCGTGGATGGTCTTCCGAGGCCTCAGAGTTATCCACGTCAGATTCTTCGTCCCAGGAGACTATTTTACCCATTTCGGGTCTGGACCCAAACAAGTCCCTTGTTGCTGAGGGGGTGTCTTCCAAGTTTGTAGATAAGGATATCAAAAGGTTAAGGACACGTTACCAAATTCTGGAGGACATAGTGCTTCGGTTGCCTGATAAAGGTGAGTGGGCGTGCTCGTCTAACGGGGAGGACGTCGTCCTCTATGAAGATAACCTAGCGGCTGGGTTGAGATTACCTTTCAGACCCTTTGAGAGGGAACTTCTTCATCGTCTAGGATTAGCCCCTAGTTAGTTAAATCCGAATGCCTAACGCATTACTATAGGCCTTCAAGTTCTTTGGAAGATGGCCAGTGACAGGGAATATGAGTTGACGGTCGACGAGTTCCTCTTTCTTTATAAGTTGGCATAGATACCTCTTTCTTTATAAGCTTCACCCGGAATCTGGGCATTTACGTGTCACAAAGGATCCCCGAGACTTATTCCTGATCTTCCTAACTCTAACCGAAGCTGGAAACCCAAGTTTTTCTTTTTATGTGGAGATAGTTGGGAGTTTTCTCCTGACGAGGCAGTAGGTGAAGACCCCTGCGGCCTTCGTCGTACATGGGGGATTCCTTTAACAGCTGGTGCAATCTTGACGCCTTACGTCTTGTTTTGCTTTCATTTTTATTTTGACGATTGTCTAGGTACTTATTTCGTCTATCTTCTTTTTGCAGCTTTCCGCCGCCCATCTCTGTCCACCCGTTTAAAAGAACGTCTTTTGAGGGTTGCAGAGTATCAGAAGGAAAGGCTAGTGAGACTAGTTGACCTTCTCTCACCATTTACTTTGGCTAAGTGGTCCTTGGGTCTTGAGCCCAGTCCTGAAGTGAAGAAAGCGATCAAAGCTTACCAACAAAGTGAGTGACTTCCTTATGAATTATTTGTGTTTTTCTTTGCCTGGTTCTTGTTTGACACCCTTCCATTTTGCAGGAATGACGACCAGGGCGGAGCGTAAGCGCTTGAGGTAGGTGGCACAAAATCTAGAAGACCTTCCCGACACCAGTGCACTTTTTTCCAAAAAGGCGAAGTCTGGGAAGAAGGTTGCTATTGAGAAAGGAACCAGCTCCAAGAAGGGTGGTCATCAAGATAAACCGCTCATTCCCCCCAAGGCCAAGACACCTGAGAAAGTTCACGTTTATCGTGAAGTCCCCCTCCCCGGTTGCCTCAAAAGGAAAGGGGGTGGCTTCTGATGATATTGTCCCTACTATTTATAGTAGCTCGTCCAGGGCAATGGACAAGGTGGCCAAGATGTATGAGAAGGTCGACTTGGAGGTATACGATCTGGTTGACAACATGGACCTTCTTCGTATGTCAATACAAGATTCGTTGAAGGTCGGTTCTTCCTTTGTGACTTTCCCCTTTTTTTTTTTTACTTATGAGAATATTACTCTCTTCTGACCTCTTTCTCAACATCCAGGCTGCAGGACAGATGTTTGTAGTGGGTAATAGGCTCCGTTTGTCGGGGAGTGAACTGGCAAAGCTTAAAGCAAATTTTGAAGAGGCTACGGCTCAGGCTCAAGCTCACAAGAAGGTGGCAGAGGGCCTTAAGGCCGAGAAGGGGAGTTTGAGGAGCCAAATAAAGTAGTTGGAAGCCAATGTCAAGAGGAAAGACGAGCTCATTTCCGCTTTGGAGACGGGCCGTGACGAGCTTTTGCATAAGGCTGAGGCTCTTCAAGGAGAGATTTCAGATCAAAGGAGACGGCCGTCATAGATTTCAAGGCTTCTGAAGATTTCCAGGAGGCTACCCGTCGCTACTATGTTGCAGGTTTTGAACACTTCAGGAAGAGGGTTGCTCTTGCCTTTGGAGGTGTTCAGGATTGGTCTATGGTGAAGATTTTCGATGATGAGGAGACAACAGCCGTGGAGGAAGACAGCGAGGATGAGGGGGGAGAAGACGTGTTTTAGTCAAAGGAGCGTGTGGCTACCCCGTCTGACGTCCCTTCCAGTACCCCAGATGGTCCTCAAGGAGATGACTCGGCGGTTGGTTCTGTTGGTGGCCAGGTTGTTTCCGTGGACGACCAGACCAATCCTCCACCAGCTGGTGATGAAGCTTAGTAGGCTCTATGTTTTAGTTTAAGTAATTATGTCTTTGTAGATACACTCAGTTTGCAAACGCTGCCATGTTGGCTTTTCTTTCGATAAACAATGTTGTACTGACTGGGGTCATGTTTACTCCTTCTGGAAGGGGTGTGACCCACACTTTTGTAGACAAAAACCTCTCGACTGGAGTCATGTTTACTCCTTATGGAAGGGGTGTGACTCAAGCTTTTGTAGACAAAAACTTCGTGATGCGAGTTATGTTTACTCCTTGTGGAAGGGGTGTGACTCGATGATCGCTTATATGCTAGCTGCCTTTGTGGTTTTTTCCTTGAATTATTCTTCTTGCACTGTTTAATCTTGATAAACTCGAAAGAAGTCTTCTTGACGACCTTCCTTCATACACTACACTACGTGGATGCTTAAATTGATAAATTCGGAAGGAGTCTTCTTGACGGCCTTCTTTCATAAACTGCACCGCATGGATGCTTAAACTGATAAATTCAGAAGGAGTCTTCTTGACGACCTTCCTTCACACACTGCACTATGTGGATGCTTGACTTGATAAATTTGGAAGGAAGATTCTGGACGACCTTCTTTTATAACTCGCACCACGTGGGTGTTTAATCTTGATAAACTCGAAAGAAGTCTTCTGGATGAGCTTCTTTCATAACATGCACCACGTGGGTGTCTGACTTGATAAATTTGGAAGGAAGCTTTTGAACGACCTTCTTTCATAACATGCACCACATGGGTGTCTGACTTGATCAATTTGGAAGAAAGTTTCTTGACGACCTTCTTTCATAGCATGCACCTCGTGGGTGTCTGACTTGATAAATTTGGAAGGAAGCTTTTGGACGACCTTCTTTCATAACATGCACCACATGGGTGTCTGACTTGATAAATTTGGAAGGAAGCTTCTTGACGACCTTCTTTCATAACATGCACCACATGAGTGTCTGACTTGATAAATTTGGAAGGAAGCTTCTTGACGACCTTCTTTCATAGCATGCACCTCGTGGGTGTCTGACTTGATAAATTTGGAAGGAAGCTTTTGGACGACCTTCTTTCATAACATGCACCACATGGGTGTAACTGTCCTCCGAAGGGCATCTATTTCGATGACTCCCTTCTGGACATATCCTCCGAGGGACCCGTTATTTAATGACGCCCTACTGGATATTGCACCTCATGGGTGTCTGACTGTCCTCCGAGGGACATCTATTTCGATGACTCCCTTCTGGACCTATCCTCCGAGGGGCCCGTTATTTAATGACGCCCTACTGGATTTTGCACCTCATGGGTGTCTGACTGTCCTCCGAGGGGCATCTGTTTCGATGACTCCCTTCTGGACCTATCCTCCGAGGGGCCCGTTATTTAATGACGCCCTACTGGATTTTGCACCTCATGGGTGTCTGACTGTCCTCCGAGGGGCATCTGTTTCGATGACTCCCTTCTGGACCTATCCTCCGAGGGGCCCATTATTTAATGATGCCCTATTGGATTTTGCACCTCATGGGTGTTTGCTTATTTGATGAATGATGATATTTGAATCATAGATAAGCGTGTTTAGACAATTAGGCATAGATAGACGACCTTCGTATTATTGATAAAGATAATGTTTGGATAATACAAACTTCTTTAATGCAAAAGTAACTAGGGGTGTGTACCTTAAGGATAATACTTTTTGAGGTGCTCAGCATTCCAGGGATGGGGAAGCTTTTTTCCATGAAGGTCTTCTAGATGGTAAGTCCCCCTTCTGTAATATTGGACGACCTTGTAAGGCCCTTCCCAGTTAGGACCCAGTTTGCCCTGTGACGGGTCTTTAGTTGCTTGGGTGACTTTCCTTAGGACCCAATCACCAATTTCAAAGCATCGAAGCCTTACCTTGGTGTTGTAGTATTTGGCCATTTTCTCCTGGTAAAGTGAAATTCTATGTGCTACTTTGTCCATAGTTTCATCCAAGAGGTCGAGGTTTAACCGAAGCTATCCCTCATTTTCCTCTTCTTTGTGGAAGGTCGTCTTTAGGGTGGTTAGCCCTATCTCGACTGGAATGACGGCCTCGGTGCCATTGGTCAGTTTGAAAGGAGTTTCTCTTGTTGGAGTTCTGATAGTGGTTCTGTATGCCCAAAGTATACTTGGAAGCTCTTCTACCCACATACCCTTTGCCCCCTCGAGCCGGGTCTTAATCTGTTTGAGTAAGGTCCGGTTTGTAACTTCAACTTGACCGTTGGCTTGCGGGTGTCTGGGGGATGAATAATGATTTTTTATATTCAGTTGACCACATAATTCTCTGAAAGGTCCGTTGTCAAACTGTCTTCCGTTGTTTGAAACCAGGACTCTCGGAATTCCAAATCGACAAATGACGCCCTTCCAGACGAAGTTCTTGACATTTTTCTCGGAGATCGTCGCCAAAGGTTCTGCTTCCACCCATTTGGTAAAGTAATCAATGGCGACCACTAAGAACTTGGCTTGCTTTGTTCCGACCGGGAATGGGCCCATGATGTCCAGTCCCCATTGTGCGAAGGGCCAAGGGGAGGTCATAGGTGTAATCTCTTCCGGTGGTGCTCTCGCAATGTTAGCAAAGCGCTGGCATTTGTCACATGTCTTCACGTATTGTGTGGCATCGTGTAGAAGGGACGGCCAATAATAACCCGCCCTTGTGAGTTTATGTGCCAAAGCTCGAGCTCCCGAATGATTTCTGCAAATGCCTTCGTGGACCTCCCTGATGACGTAATTCGCTTCTTCAGGCGATAAACATCTGAGGTGTGGTCGAGAAAAGCCCATTTTGTAGAGAATGCCGTCCAAAAGTTGAAAGTGGGAAGCTCTTATCCTCAGCTTGCGCGCTTCCATCTTATCTGTGGGTAGCTTCCCTTCCTTTAAGTAACGGACTATGGGTGACATCCACGAGACATTGTCCTCGATGGAATTTACTGTTCCTTCTTCGGTGGAAGGTCGTCCTTGTATTTCGAGGAAACCGTTGAACTCTTCTCCTGATGATGCTAATCTGGCTAGACGGTCGGCATCCACATTTTCTTCCCTTGGAATCTGGGCGAAGTCCACTTTCTCAAAATGTGGGAGCAAGGTCTAGACGACAGTCAAGTATTTTTTCATCCTGTTTTCCCTGGCTTCGTATTCTCCTTTTATTTGTCCTATGACCAATTGGGAATCGCTTTTGACGGTCAGATTCTTGACTCCCATCTTCTTTGATAGTTTCAGCCCGGCTAGAAAGGCTTCATATTCTGCCTCGTTATTCGTGGTACGGAAGCGTAGTTGAATGGCATACTCGAATTTATCCTTCTCAGGTGAGACGAGGATGATCCCTGCTCCACCCATTTCCTTGGTGGACGAGCCATCAATATTTACCGTCCAGATCTCGAGTTGCTCTGGTTCACCTTCTTCTTCCCATGGGTGTGTGAATTCCGCGATGAAGTCTGTCAGGGCTTGTGCTTTTATCGCAGTACGAGGCCAGTAGCCAATGTCAAACTCGTTCATTTCAATGGACCACTGAATCAATCTTCCAGCTGCATCAGGTTTGTTCATGGCCTTCCGGAGGGGGTAATCGGTCAACACCACTATTGAGTGGGCCTGGAAATATGGCTTGAGTTTCCTTGACGCGATCAGCAGGGCGAAAGCCAGCTTCTCCATATTGGAATACCTTTTCTCGGCTCCCTTCAAAGCTCTGCTAGTGTAGTACACAGGCTTCTGAATACGCTCTTCTTTGCGGATAAGCGCCGAACTGACTGCAGATGATGAGAGGGCCAGCTATAGATATAACTCTTCGCCCATTTGTGAGGGGCTGAGAAGTGGTGGAGAAGACAAATATACCTTTAGTTCCTCAAAAGCACGTTGGCATTCCTCTGTCCACTGGAAGGCCTTCCGGAGGATCTTAAAGAAGGGGAGGCATTTATCCGTGGATCTGGAAACAAACCTGTTCAGGGCGGCAGCTTTTCCTGTCAGGCTTTGAACCTCCTTGACGGTCGTCGGGGGGCTCATTTCTAGGATGGCCTTGATTTTGTCAGGGTTGGCTTCTATCCCGCATTGAGATACCATGAATCCGAGGAATTTACCCGAGGATACACCAAAGGCACACTTTTTTGGGTTCAACTTCATGTTGTAAGTCCTCAGGGCCTGGAAGGTCTCTTTCAAATCTGTGAGGTGGTCTTCATTTTCCTTGCTTTTGACTAGCATGTCGTCCACATAAACCTCCACATTTCTTCCTATTTGATCATGGAACATCTTGTTCACCAGTCGCTGGTAAGTGGCCCCAGCATTTTTGAGGCCAAAAGGCATTACCTTGTAGCAAAAAAGACCGCGACTTGTGATGAAGGCCGTCTTCTCTTGATCTTCCTCTTCCATCTGAATCTGGTTATAGCCAGAGAAGGCATCCATAAAACTAAGTAGCTTATGTCCAGCCGTGGAGTCTACTAGTTGATCGATTCTTGGAAGGGGATAACTATCCTTGGGACAAGCCTTGTTCAAGTCTGTGAAGTCGACACACATCCGCCACTTTCCGTTAGGCTTCTTGACCATGACGACGTTAGCCAGCCATTCAGGGTAATAGACCTCTCTTATGAAGTCCGCCGTTAACAACTTATCTACCTCCGCCATGACGGCTGCATTCCTTTCAGGGGCGAAGACTTGTCTCTTTTGTTTGACAGGGTGCATGGAAGGGTTGACATTTAGCTTGTGGACCATCACTTCGGTGCTAATACCCGGCATGTCTTCATGACTCCAGGTGAAGACATCTGCATTTTCCCTCAAGAATTGCACTATCGAGCCTCGTATTTCTGCTGGCATTGTGGTCCTTATTCTGGTCTTTCTTTTCTCATTGCCTTCCGTCAATGTGATTTCTTCCAATTTTTCTGTTGGTTCAGCGAAGTTCCGTTACTCTTCTACAATCAAAGTCTGGTGGACTTGGTCTGCACTTACAGAAGTTAAGTAGCACTCCCTTGCCATGGCTTGGTCTCCCTTCATTTCGCCTATACCATGCTCTGTTGGAAAACGAACCAAAAGTGGTAAGTTGAGGTGACGGCTCGGAGGCGGTTCAGAGTAGGGCGTCCAATTATCACATTATAGGCTGATGGGCAGTCCACCACGAAGAACTCAACCCTTTTCGTTGCTTGTTTTGGGTAGGTGCCGACTATGATTTGAAGAGAAATTATTCCCAGTGGGTAAACACTGGTTCCTGCGAAACCAACCAGTGGAGTTTCAATGGGTCGTAATTGATCCTTGCCGATTCTCATTTGTTGGAAGGCCGTCAAATAAATGATATCCGCCGAACTGCCATTATCGATCAAGACGCGTCTTGTCGAATAACCTGCGATTTCCAGAATGACGACCAAGGCGTCATCATGAGGGTGAACGACCTTCCTAGCATCTTCTTTAGTGAAAGTAATTGGAAGGTCTTCTAGTCTGGGAGTCTTGTTGGCCTTCTGTGTTACCAACACATTATGTATCTGGCGAGCATAAGCCTTTCTTGAGGAACGGGAGGTCCCTCCTGCTGCCATTCCACCATTTATCATGTGAATCTCTCCCATTGGGGGCCTGGGACGGTCTTCCACTGAAGGCCTTTGGGGTCGTGCTTGTGGTGGACGACCTTCTCTTTGATCCCTCTCAACGAATCGCTGCAGTTTTCCTTGTTTAATCAATTCTTCAATCTACCGTTTTAGGTCGTAACAATCTTCCGTATTATGACCATGATCCCTATGAAAACGACAATATTTGTCTTTTGCCCTTCTATCGGGGTTTGTGAGCAGTTTTCCGGGCCATCTCAAGGCCGGGTCGTCTTTGATCTGCATGAATATGCGATCCACAGGAGCGTTTAGTGGGGTGAAAGGGTTGAACCTCTCGTTTGATCCCCTTCGATTCCTGTCTTCTCGTTTCTTGCCTTGATTCCTTTGCATTTTTGGTTTCGACTCAAGAGTCTCATTTGGACGGTCGGCGTAGTCATTTCTTCTTTTCTTTCCCGTATCTCGGGCTTGAAGGGCTTCTTCTCCATTCATATATCGTTGGGTCTCGTACATCATTTCTGACATAGAGGTCGGGGGATCCTTGTAAACTGAGAACAAAAAATCTCCTGATTGGAGGCCGGAAATGAATGCTGTCAGCACCACTTTGTCATCTGCCCCATCCACCAATAAAGTCTCTTTGTTGAATCTGGTGAGATAAGACCTCAAGGTTTCGCCCTCTCTCTGCTTGACATTTAAAAGGTGCGTGGTAGGTCTTCCACATCGTTGTCCACCACTAAAGTGATTGAAGAATGAACGGCTTAGCTGAGCGAAGGATCCCACAGACCCGGGTATCAGTTTCTTAAACCATATTCTAGCTGGGCCCTTGAGTGTAGTTGGGAAGGCACGGCACATGATCTCATCCGGAACCCCTTGAAGACACATCATGGTCTTAAAAGACACCAAATGGTCAAAGGGATCCTTGGTACCATCAAAATTTTCTAAGGAAGGCATTCGAAACTTTGATGGAAGGGGAAAAGAAATTACCTTTTCCGTGAATGGGGAGTCCATTCTGTGTACGAGGGTGTCCAGGTTTCTGGTCGCCCTTCCTTTAAATTCATCTTTCATTTCTCCCAATTGCGCCTTCATCGCCTTTATTTCTTGTTCCCATTTAGCCGTCGATTCTTCATAAGGCATTCTTGTGTTTTCACCCTTTGTCTCGTCTTTCTATTCTTGGCGGTGTTCTTGTTGTTGCTCTTGTTGTTACTCCTGTTGTTGCTCCTGTTGTTGCTCTTGTCGAGACTCGGCGTCGCCTCTCTCCTTACTCTTCCCTTTGTCCCTTTGCTTCTCATTTTCAGTTTCATGCTGTTGGAGTTTTTGGTTGAGGGTCTGGTTTTGCCGGGTGAGCTCTTGGAGGTTGGCTGTGAGATCTTGCACTTGCTTCTCCATTGCAGCCATTTCTGGAGATTGACTACTGGAAGGGAGCAACTGTGCATTAACTTCCATTGATCGCGTCCTGACCATGCAATCCTTTCGTATAGGTGCGGTGAAAGCTGAAACGCGTTTCCCACAGACGGCGCCAACTGATGTTGCTGTGAAATCAGTGGACTGCAGTCAGTCGAGCTTGGGGATGGAAGACCTGCAAGACAAAGAAGCTGATCGAAAATGGCACCGGTTTGGGGCCGGCCTAGGGTGCTCCGATGCCTTTGTCAGTACCAGTTTGCAGAGAAAACTCGAGAGCTTAATTCTGTATTAAAATTGTACTGTTCATACCTGAGGAGAGGAGAGAGAAAAGGCTTTATATACCTTCTGGTCGCAGCACGTGGCCTTCTAGGCTCTGTAGGATCTGAAGACACGTGGTGCGTTAATAACCCTTCACCTGGAAGGTCGATACTCGTCGGGATTGTAGTGTTGTGCGACGTGCATGGGCTTGGTTCCCTAGATTCGTGGAGGACACCTGTTGTAGGTGGTGAGTCGACTTGGTGAGCTGTCTTGCTGGAATCCCGTAACAGATAAAGAGTGACTCATGGATAGCTGGAGCTGCTGGTTATGTGTTAGAGACGGTCGTCCTTCTTCTTTGGAAATTGGAAGGTCGTCCCTCTTGGAGTCTGGAAGGTCGTCTTCGTATACTTAGAAAAAATGATGTAAAATATCCACATCAAAAGCCATAAAAACTGAATAGATAAAATGTCATACCCAATTTTCTGTATCAAGATTAGAAGGTTTAGCACGTTACATGATTCTATGAAATGCTTCCACATTATCTTTTAATGTGTACTGGTCCTCAGCTCCACCAGCGTAAAAATCATAGTACATTTTTGGAAGGGCTTCCCTAGCCAATACTTGGAACACATTCGCATTTACTGGTTCACCTACCATTTTATCCTGGAAACATGGACACATTTTCAACTTTCCAATAATCTTTTCCTAAATGCAACTAAATAAATCTCAACAATGAGCAGAAGCACAAACTATGATAAGCATATTAGAAGACTAAGGCATGTTTGGATCTAACGGCATCGATGATCTTCTAAAGGAGACATTTGAAACTGTGGCATTTACTTAGAAGGTTATGAGGATTGCAGTTTTTTTTTTTTTCCTTTTTAAAAGAACAATGCTTAATATTATGACACTAAAACAATCCATAAGAAAGTATCTGAATACAATAAAAACCATCACGTTCTTCAGTTCTTGATCCACTTCCTTTTGTAAGAGTCAATTGTATAGTAAAGCTATACATACATTAGATTTAAATACATGCGCATCTAATATTATTTGGGTCCTTGTAAACTCTAGATTTAAATACATGCACATCTAATATTAACCTCTGACCCTATTACCCAAAGTCTTGTAGCATTTCAAATTCCAGTCCATCATTATAAATGGATACATGACCAGAACCAATAGCATTTCTATACATGAAACACAACAGGAGGACAAACTCGATTCTAAAAGGATGTTCAATTATGCCTTTAGTGTGCATAATAAGTAACAACACACACAGCCACTGAAAGTTACCAAGTGCTCCTCTAGAAATCAATTTGCAAGCACACCATTCATTTGGAAATTTGATTGAAATTTTAGCATTTCACAAAAATCAAATTAGAAAGAATAAGAAAGCACTCAACTATTTTATCAAACAACTTGCATGCGTGTAACAAAAAGTTTTGGTAGTTGTGTCCACTCCAAAATAATAATACGTAATTGGAGAGAGAGAGAGAAGTGGGTGGTTTTTTAGAGTTTTTATACCCACATTCTCCAGATTATATTCAGATTATATTCGCAGGAAGTAAAAAATAAAAATAAAAACGACTCACCTTGGGTTGTTGTTGGGGCAGAGGTGTTGAATGGTTTAAATAAGAGAATGAGAAGAAGAGCAAAAACAGAGAAAAGGAGAGAGAGAGACTGTGAGGCAAAGTAACGGTAAGATTTAATGGGGGAAACCTAAATAAAGATTGATGAGAGAGGAAAGGTAGTGAATTGTATATGCTGGAACAGTTAAAGGAACGAAGAGCCACAAAGGGAATAAATTCGAGGGGGTAATGCCTGAACGAAGTGGGAAATGTTAATGGCTGAAGATGAGGGGGCGAGGGAGAGAGAAAATAGGGGCAAAGGCGGCTGGAGATGAGGAGTGCGGGAGGGAGAGAGAGAAAAGAGGGGGAATGACTGCAGGAATTCTGACGTGGCAGTGTTTGGAGGAGGGCAAACACTATCTCTTTGCTTCAAGTTTTAATTTATATATATTATAGATTGTGATATGGAGAAGATAGCTAGATATACTAAGGCTTGTATTCAATCTGACAATAACTTATCTTGAGGTTAATAATGATGGTAACAGCAAATACTTTTGTTGTATAAGAGCAAGCTATTGAAAATTTGAAATGCACTTTAGGATATAACTGACAAAAAAGAAAAAAAGACTCTTAAAGGGTAAAATCTTTCACATGAATGATCTAATAAGGAAATCATATGTTGGTAATACATGATGAAGCACAGATAAAGAAAATGCACTATAATGAAAACATAAATGGAATGAATCGTTGTCCAAATATAAAAGCAAGTTTTGGTCAATTCCTTCCACACCCTTTCTTTCTCTTTCTTCACTTCTAATTCATTTACATGATGAAGAAAATGGAAAGGGATGGAAGTTTCACAGAAGAAGATAGTGGTAGCACCAAGGGTAAGGAAGTTTGTAGCAACTTATGATAGCCTATAATAAAGGCCCCTCGCATGTGATTCACTCCCTCTTTGTCGGGTTCGAGACCTCTTTTCCTAGGATATCAATTGTTGTGAAGATAATACTTAAGGTGAGACTCCAGTTAAGGAGTTAATATAACATATAGGGATATTATTTTACCCAAAAGCTTTAGCCTATGTGTTTAAGCCCAATTATGTTATATTAATTCTTTAACATCTTTACTTATTCTACATGTGGAACTTCCACTTACACGTATATACCCAATAAAATGTTGTACATCTCTCAATATTGAGAAATGGACTTATAAGGCTTAGAGCAAAAGAGTAAGGTGAATTCGGCCTTTTCAAGACACAAAGTGTTGATAAACAATAATAATGAAAAAAAAAAAAAAAAAGATTTTATGCTTGTTAAATGTAATTGATTTTATTAGTAATGTTTGACATGGTTAAGGCATATGAGATATAACCTTCCACTTGGGATAATCAAATTTTGAAATAATTGAGTAGATTCTACGCAAATATAAAGAAGTGTAGTTCTTCAAAATGTCTTTGTCTTGATCTCCTTTCTTAATTTCTTGATTATTAGGAAAGAATCGGAAGAGATGGTAAGAAATCTTGTAGACCATTTGGATAGTGAAACTAATCCTATTTCCTTTTCTTTTCTAGATCAATATGATGCTTATGATTTTCAAAGAAAAAGAAAATTGAAGGGGGAAGCTTAAGTAATAATTAATCGTCCTGTTTTTGAAATATTACTAGAAAAAATCCCTATTATTTGAAGCAAAAGTATTATCGTGCTAAAGAATTCAAGTTGCCAACGAGAGCTACTAGTCTAATTTCTGAAATAAGCTAGTTTAAATTAACTAATAAATATCTACATTAATATTTGTTTTTTGGAGGGTACTGTACATACAAAATCATGGTTGTTCATCTATGTAAAGCTAGTAATTTGTTTAATCGATTTTGCTGTACTTCTTTTTTATTTTTTCTCTTTTTTGAAATCTCAAACACTAAACACAATAGTCACACAAAACCTCTAACACTTTTTACCCATTACAACACCATGAGGTGAGGACTGAGGAGGTAGAATCATAGGCTTTATGCTTTGGCCCCCACCAAGTTTAAATTCTTGTTCCGTCCCTGAGTATATTTTATTCAAAAATAAATTTCTATCGTTGTAAAAAATTATAAGAAGTTAGGGAAGAATGGCTCATTCAAATTAGAATATCATTCAAAATAACATCAAATAATGTTTACTAACTACTTAACTAGACTGTTTATATGATTAAAAAAATAAATAAAGAAAATCAAATATAAAAGAAATAACTTCAAAAGCTAAGTGTTGTCTCTAAAAATGAGAAGAGGTTATGAATTCCCCAAATCTTGAGAGATGTTAGTGTACTTTATCCTAATGAAAAATTTGATATATTTTAAGAAAGAGAGGATGTCAGATTGCTTTGACAAGATAAGGGCACACAAAATATAAACGATTGTACGTAAAGATAAAGAAGTTTCTTAAAGTATCATTATTTGATGTTGTTTATTATTTTCTTGGCTATCAAGAAAGAATTAGAAGAGATGGCAAGAAATCTTGTCATTTATAGAAAAATGAAAAGTAATCGATTAGGGTAGGGGAAGGGGAGAGAGAAAAAGAGAAGCATTTGGATACAATACTTCTTAAGCAACCCCATTCCTTTTCTTTTTCATTTATTTTATTGTATCGTATTTTAGAATTCACTTATGATGCTAACTTTATGAAAGAGCATTATAACGGTACAAGTAATCCTTTATCCTTTCCTTTTTCTAGAGTAATATTGTGATGCTTATCTTTGTCAATATTCTCATATTAAGATATTGATTACTTCTTATACTGAGTAGATGTTGATTGAGTCAATATTCTCATATTAAGATTTGGTTATTTAATTAGTTGGAATGTAGACTGAATCATTATGGTATTAATTTAAGTGTGAATGGCTCTATATGACTCATATAGAGCTTCCTAGCACTTTTTCATCAAGATTTAATTGGTTCTCAATATAGCTCAAGTGACATCTCTCTCTCTCTCTCTCTCTCTCTCTCTCTCTCTCTCTCTCTCTCTCTCTCTCTCTCTCTCTCTCCTTAAGGTACATTCTTAATGATGAATGCACAAGATCTTCCTATTATCTGGCTATTTTTTTAAGAGATGGACTTTCTCAAGTCTAATGTTAAAGAGTTAGGCGAATTCACATAAGAACACAAATTGTTGATAGACTCTATGATAGAAAACTGATATATCATTCGAAAAGAAAGGATACTTAATTGAAGATATCAAATTTATTAATAAAGTTTAAGCATATCAAGATTGACAATTTTTTTTTTTTAAGTAAATAGGGTTGGCGATGCACATAATGGATTGGAGAACAAGAAAGATAATTTTCAAGTTTAGAATAATTGAGTAGATTCTAAGAAACGGAAAAAAGTTTAGTTCCTTAATTTCTCTTGATTTCTTAATGTCATTTATTATTTTCTTGCAATTCAAAAAAGAACAGGAAAAAAAATACTAAGAGATCATGTCAATGAATAAAATTTTTAAAGTAATAAGAATATAAAAAAAAGAAAATGTAATGGATGAAGGGGAGAAGCATACAAGTCTAGTTTGCTTAGTAAGTCGGAGTACCTTTCCTTTTTTCTTTTTTCACTCCTATCTATGAATTTTCACATAATGCTAGTGACATATACTTCTAATATTGGATATTATTCACCCACGAAAAGACCACCTTTAATAGCCTTCAAGTGCAAGTATGAGCCTTTACATGGAGCTAATGACAAAATCTTGTTTTTTAATAGCCTTCAATTGCAAGTATGAATCTTTACGTTGAGTTAACATAATCTTGTTTTTTAATAGCCTCAAATTGCAAGTATGTGACCTTTGCGGGAAGCAAACATTAGAATCTTTTGTTTTCTTGAGAAGGGGGGGGGTGGAGTGAGTATGAGACTTTGTTGGGAGATAACAACAAAAGTCTTCTTATTCTTCTTCTTTTGTTTCCTTTTTGGATGAGGTTGGGTTGTCTAAGTCCAACCAATGCTTGCATTGTTTTAGACATTAGGAATAGTTTTAAAGCAATATATTAAAGGAAATCCTAAAAGAAAAGAAAAAAAAAAAAAAAACTTTCTTAGAATTTACTAAATGATGGGAATTTCGAATATATCAATTTAAATTTTCATTGTTTGGATGAGTATATCTAAAAATTTAGAAATTACTGTTAAGAGTTTTTTTTTTTTTTTGGTTGATTATAGAATTATGGTAGTTATGACAATGATGATAATAATGATCACAATGACTTGATTACGGTGATGGTATGGTATAATAGCATTGGTGGTGGTGGTGGTGGTAGCAACACTATGAATGATGGAGGAGGTGGTGGCAACAACATTGATAGGTGGGGAAAATGGGGTGCTGGTGACAGTAGAAATAGGATTGATAATTACAATCGTGGGGTATTGGTGATGGCAATGGAAGGATGAAAAGTAGTTATGGGTGGAACTAGAATTTCAAGATTAGATTTCCAATGTAATTAAAAGGGTAAAATGCATCTACATTCCTTGAACTTTGAAATGGTTGCACTTAGACCCCTTATACTTTGAGTTTCGCTAATTTATTACTCAAACTTTGGATATGTGCCAAATAGACTTATTTGTTAATTTTCTATCCAAAATACCCTTAAGTGCAACCCCTTTAAAGTTTGAGTAGTAAATTGACATATATCCAAAATTTAAGTAGTAAATTGGCTAAACTTAAATTACAGGAAGTCTAAGTGCAACCCCTTCGAAGTTCAAGGGGTGTAAATGCATATATTTAAATGGGTCATAAAAGAAATAGGGAAGACTATATACTTGTTGCAAAATTAAATTGGAATATGAGGGTGAATTTTGAAATTTTAAAAAGTTCAGATGCTATAGTCATATCTGTAGTGGTTTTTTTTTTCCATGAAAGAATAATGGTGGATTGGTTCATTGGTTGGTGGTTTGATAATAGTAATATTGGTAGAATCTGTAAATGATGCATTCCTCCATAGAATTTGAAACCCAAATTTGGATGTTTGTAAATCTCAAGTCTAAAAGGTTATCAAAAAATTTCAAATTACCTTCTAGTTAACCCGAACAGAGGAAATCAATATTGGATATTTCCAAATTACAATTTGCGTAAATTCCACATCAAATTTCTTATCCAAATACAGCATAATAAATAGAATCTCACATGTGTATAACCTAAATAGAATGGGCAAAGAATTTTTATAAAAGAATAGAAATAAAAAGTTAGTATGGACATGTTTAGGAAAAAAAAAAGATGTTAGTATGATATCTAGACATGGCATATACATCTAACTTGGAAAGAATAAGTTCTTTGTTTTCTTGCTTTCTTTTTTTTTTTCTTTCTTTGATTCATTTTCTTATGTGTTGGAGAATGTTTTCATAATTTTTTCTTTGTTTTCTTGCTTTCTTTTTTTCTTTCTTTCTTTGATTCATTTTCTTATGTGTTGGAGAATGTTTTCATAATTTTTCTTATATATAGTGGAACTCATACATGAGCTCCACATAAACTTCTCATTAACAAATTGAAATTGGGGCTAACTTGTAAGCTTCTTAAGGGGTGTTTTGAAACCAAAATTGGATTCTTATTCATGTAAGTATTGATGGCTGCTTTTGCAACTTTGTTTTGTATGTTTGTGTGTTTTTTCTATATTTATTCGTATACAATAAATTGCTTTGCTTTCTTAATTTGTCATATAAATGTTAAAAATGCACTAAATTTTTGGGCTATTTAATTGTTAATTTGCACTTGAATGAACAATGTTTATTGTTAAATGGGTTTGGTTCTTGTTACATCTAATGTAACTTCTATATAAAGTACATAACTCAATTATTTTTTTTAGTATATTTAGGAATTAAAAAAAAAATAGAAAAGAAAAAACTATATTTTTGAGCTGATTAATGAGTTTTTGATGCCTGATTATCATCCATCAGCTTAATATTTGGTAAGCCTAAGGGGAAACTACCACACCAAATTCTCCTTCTCTATCTCCATTTCAAATTTCAATTCTTACGCCCACACCTTTATTTCACACTTTTTTTCTCATAATGTCTAATCCACAATTTTTCATACCAAATTGATTAGCACCTGAGATTGGAGAGGTTGTAGCAGTAGAATAGGCTGAATAGGCGAGGACTTTGTGAGCGTAGTTTGAGTTGCGGTGTTATATATTATATACATAGATCTATATATAAAGGTATCCATCAGTGTCCAATAATTTTCTAAACAAATTCGAACACAAATTGTTGATAGACTCTAAAATTGAAAATTTGTATATAGTATTTGAAACAATTGTATACAAATTTATTAATGAATAATGATGTTACAAGGTGAACAATGCTCTAAATTCAGGGGCGGAGCTACGTTGCTCCTTGAAGCCCCCTCAAAATTTTATTTTTTCTTGACAGAGTATAGGACAATTAAAGTTAAGCCCCCCAAAAAATAATAATCAGCCCCCCCTTTCAGAATGTACTTCCCAAATGGCATAAAGAGAGCGGTCTTTAAAACAACATTTAACTTTTTCTTTTGTTTCTTTTTCGAGAATTGCAAATTTTAAACTATTGCAGTGTTATTTTTTTACTGCTAAACTACACATTTCGACTGTACCTTACATACTCATTAATTATTTCGGCTGCCATTGTACAAAATACAAACTTCTCTTTTCCCTATGCTTAATTATTTCGGCTGCCACTACTTATTTTCTGATTTCTCTTTTCCCTATGCTCATTTCTCTTCTAGTCTTCTCATTACACATCTCTCTTCTCTTCCCAAATTGTCGCCTTTTCTCTCTAGTCTTTTCTCTCTACTCTCTAGTCTTTTCTTCTTTTTCATTTTCCAAAGTACAAAGTTATTTTTTTCTCTACTCTCTAGTCTTTTCTTCTTTTTCATTTCCCAAAGTACAAAGTTTTTTTTTTTTTGTCTTCTTTTGCCTTTCCCTATGTCACAACAAATCTTAGATCTCTCTTCTCTTCGGCTCCCAAATTGCCGCCCCTTTCTCTCTAAATCTTCTTCTGACTTCTTTTTCTTTTCGGCTTTTCCCTATTTTTCTTTCTCTTCCCATTTTGTCAACACAACAAGTCTCTCCTCTTCAGAGATAGTGTGAATTTCATAATTTGCAATGGTGTGATTGTGTGAGGGTGAGGACCTCTCGTGTTTGGGTGTTTTTGAGAGTGATATTATGGTAAGTTTTTTTTCCTCATCAATCATTATCATTATATATATATATATTATATATATATTATATATATATATATATATATATTTTACCATTGTTCTTATTTAGTTATTTGTAAAAATTTTGGTTTTAGGCTTCAAAGTTCAAACGGTTGTGCTGATTTCTTATTGTCCATTTTGAGGATGAAGAGACTAGAGAGGTTATCATTAACTTAACATTTCAGGTTTATTTCTTCTAAATTTCTACCATATTTGTGCTTAGATTTATGCCTTATTTTATATATATATATATATAATATATATATATATATATATATAATATTGATAATTTAGCCCCCCCATATGATAATTCCTAACTCCGCCCCTGTCTAAATTGATTAGGTACATGAAAGATAACTCCCTTCTTTTTTGGAATAATTTTTAGAAATCATTGAATAGATTTTGAGCAAACATAATTAAAAAGGTAATTGCTAGTATATATTATAGGTTTATTGTAGGCTTACTGGGCTTTAGGCCCAATATACTTGTACTGCACACACATCTCTGCCTATATAAAGGCAGTTCCATGTATTAACCTAATTGCTGAATATATTATACAAAGCTATTTTGCTCACTTTCAGTCTCTATTTTCTCTCTCTTCTTATTCTTAACATGGTATCAGAGCCACTTTCTTGTGGCTTTCACTAGGCAAAATCCGGCGTTCCTCCACTGCTACGGGTTCACGATCTCTTCCCCGAGATCGCAAACCCTCTTGCCGTTTCTGCCTTCCTCGGAATCCTCATCTCCGAGTTGCTGTTTGACTCAAGCATTGCTTCATTGGATAGATCTCATCAAGATCTGTCCATTGCCACCAAAATTGGCCGGATCCAGCCACGCATGTGCTCCCATGCGTCGCCAGAAGACTCGGGTTCTCCAGCCACGCGCGCACGCGCTCCCACGCGCCGACCAGCGCAGCTACGCACCTTCACGAGCGCCCACACGCCTCACACGCGCTCTCTCCATCTGCCATGCCACATCAGCCCTAGTGACGTCACGCTGACGTCAACCCTAGTGACGTCAGCCCTAGTTCGTCAGCATTGACCGCCGCCGCCGCCGTTAACCGGACAAAAAAAAAAAAAAAAAACTATCCTTCACGGTTTTTCGCGTAGATTCCATTTTTTAAGTCCGTTTTCTCATCCGGCTCTTCCAGGTATGGGTTCTACTTCAGGTCATGAGATTACACATCCCATCACTGTTATTCTTGATGGACCTGCTTCTTATCATGCTTGGTCCCAAAACATGACTGTATTTCTCAAAGGGCGCCAACTTTGGCGTTATGTTACTGGTGACATTCCAAAACCAGTGCCTAGGTTTGACACAGATTCCGATAGTTCTGATAGTGACTCTGTAGCTAACGCAGTCGTCCAGGTTGATGATTTTGAGGCACGTCTTGAGGAATAGGAAAGCATCCAATGTCGGATCCTTTCCTGGTTCATTAATACCTCTGTGCCTGCCATTAGCAGTCTCCTCCCTCGATTGGAAATAGGTCAAGCAGCCTGGTCTTTCTTGGCCACTCGGTACAATTGCACTTATGACTTTGCCTTGGAGTTTCATATTGAAGTCAAGTTTTATCAAATGCGCCAAGAATCAGGTCAGTCTATTTCTGATTATTACTCATAGACTGCTTCTATGTGGGAACAACTAGCTGCAGCTGATCCACCACTTCGATATGCTGAAGACATTGATCTTTTTGCCAAGTACAAAGATCGTCGTCGCTTCACACAGTTTATGATGGGTCTCCGTGAGGACTTTGAACCTACTCGAGCTGCTTTGCTTAGTCGCTCTCCTCTTCCTTCACTTGATGTTGTTGTCAAGGAGCTTATTTCTAAGGAAAATCGACGTCCTCACCATCATTTGTCTTTTTCAGATGTTGTCCTGGCTACACCTCGTCCTCCATCTTCTTCTGATTGATCTCGTCGTATTTGCACGTACTGTCAAAAACCAGGTCATGACATCACTGAGTGCTACTGCAAAAAAAAAAAGGATGACAAAAGGAAACAACATCAGTCCCATGGTACTTTTCCTCATCCACAAGTAGCCGCTGTGAGTTCTGCCCCTGTTGATGATCCTGTGGTCACTATCTCTCAACTTGAGAATATATTTCATCGGTATATGTTTCAACCTTCCCCTGTCCTTTCAGTCACCTCAGGTAACAAATCTTGGCTCCTAGACTCAGTTTGTTGTAATCATATGACTCCTCATGCTTCCCATTTTTCTCAAAAGACGCCTTTAGCTCCTTCCCTTATCATTTACACTGCTGATAGCTCACATATGTCTGTTAGTCACATAGGCACTATATCTTCTCCTGATTTGACTATCCCTGATACATATCTTGTTCCAAAGTTGTCCCTCAATCTTCTTTCTGTTGGTCAACTTTGTGAACTTGGCCTTGATCTCCATTTTTCTAATCATGATGTTGATGTGCAGGATTCACTGACGGGCAAGCTGCTTGGGACAGGCCGTAAGATTGGACGTTTGTTTGAGCTATGCAACTTGCAGATTCCCTCACATATGGTCTCTTCCTCTGTTGCTGCCATAACCACCTTATCTCCAGACTTATGGCATTCTCGTCTTGGTCATGCCTCTTTATCTCGTCTTCAATTATTAGCTTCTCAAGGTCACTTAGGATCTGTTAGTTTTAATAAATTTAATTGTATGTCTTGTCAATTTGGCAAACAAACAAAATTACCTTTTAATAACAGTGACTCTTTTTCTTCTGCACCTTTTGATCTTGTTCATTCTGATGTTTGGGGTCCTGCTCCATTTACCACTGAGGGGGGATCTCGCTATTTTGTGATATTTGTTGATGATTATTCTAGATTCACTTGGATTTACTTGTTAAAGCATCGTTCTGACCTTGTTTCTATTTTTCAAACTTTCCACAAAATGATCCAAACACAATTTTCTCGCACAATTAAGGTTTTTCGGTCAGATAATGCCCAAGAATATCATGATAAATCTTTCCTCTCCATTTTGGATTCTAATAGCACCCTTCCCCACTATTCATGTCCTTATACCTCTCAACAAAATGGTCGTGCCGAACGCAAACTTCGCCACATTCTTGATGTTGTGCGTACCCTCCTCATATCTGCCCCTGTCCTTGAGCGTTTTTGGGGTGAAGCGGCTCTCACTACCATTTACACCATAAATCGCATTCCCTCACCTACTACTTACAAGAAATCTCCCTTTGAGTTACTTTATAACAAACTCCCAGACTATTCCTCTCTTCGAGTGTTCGGTTGTGTTTGTTTTGTCTCTCTTCTTCCCATCAACGAAACAAACTTGAACCAAGGTCTCGGCTGTGTTGTTTTCTTGGCTATGGTATCTCTCAAAAGGGTTTTCGTTGCTATGATCCCATATCTCATCGCCTTCGTATCTCCTGTCATGTTGAATTTTGGGAACATCAGACTTTTTCTAGTCGTCAACATTTTCCCTTTATCTCTTCCTCCATGACTCCCATTTTCATTGATCATTCCATTGACCTTTACCCTGACCCTGTGAGGGACTCTGCCCCGCCTCCTAGCTCTTCAGATGTCCCATCTTTGGTTCTGTCTCCAGTTGCTGGCTCGCCTGATTCGGATCCTACACCATCAGCACCATCAGAGTCTCTCACAGATATACGTCATTCCACTCGGGTAAGGGCTCCTCCTTCTCATCTTTCTGATTATCATTATTATTTTGCCCTTGCTACCCTCCATGAGCCTCATACATATCGTAAGACTAGCACTAATCCTCTTTGGCAGCAAGCTATGGCTGATGAACTTGATGCACTTTATAAGACTCATACTTGGGACATGATCACTTTGCCTCCTAGCAAGTTTGCAGTTGGTTGTAAATGGGTCTATAAGATCAAGACTCGGGCTGATGGATCCGTTGAACATTACAAGGCTCGCTTGGTTGCTAGGGGATTCACTCAAGAATATGGCATTGATTATGAGGAGACTTTTGCTCCTATTGCTCGTCTTACCTCTGTTCGATCCTTACTTGATGTTACTGTTGTTTGTCATTAGCCTCTGTTTCAGATGGATGTGAAAAATGCCTTCCTCAATGGTGATCTTCTTGAGGAAGTCTACATGCAGCCACCTCCTGGCTACCCTGATTCTCAGAATCAAGTTTGTCGCCTTCGTCGTGCTCTCTATGGTCTTAAGCAAGCTCCTCGGGCTTGGTTTGCTAAGTTCAGTTCTGTGGTTGCTTAGCAGGGTTTCACCCCTAGTTCCTATGATTCAGCTCTCTTCATTCGTCATACATCTACTGGTATCACTCTCATTCTTCTTTATGTTGATGACATAATTATTACAGGTGATGACACTGCAGGCATCCGTGATCTACAGAAGTTCCTTAGTCAACAGTTTGAGATGAAAGATCTTGGCACTCTTAGCTACGTTCTCGGTCTTGAGGTCACCTTCTCTTCTGATAGTTATTATCTCTCTCAAGCCAAGTATGCTTTTGATCTTCTCTCTAAGGCCGGTTTCACTGATAGCAAGACTGTCTCTACTCCCTTAGAGTTTAATGTCAAGCTTAATACTACTGATGGTGAGCCTCTCTCTGATGCTACTTTATACCGACAGTTGGTGGGCAGTCTCATCTATCTTACTGTCACCCATCCGGACCTTGCTTATGCTATTCATCTAGTTAGTCAGTTCATGTTTGCTCCTCGCTCCACTCATTATGTTGTAGTTCTTCGTATTTTGAGGTACATCAAGGGGACACTCTTTCATGGTCTTCACTTCTCGGCACAGTCTTCCCTTGAGCTGCGCGCCTCTGCTGATGTAGACTGGGCTGAAGATCCCACTGATCGTCGCTCTACCACAGGTTACTGCTTCTTACTGGGTTCCTCTCTTATCTCTTGGCGTAAACAGTCTGTTGTTGCTCGTTCCAGTACTGAAGCTGAGTACCGTGCTCTCGCCGATGCCACCACGGAACTCCTTTGGCTTCGTTGGCTCCTGGCTGACATGGGTGCTCCCCAGACCACCAGTACTCCTATTCGTAGTGCTATTCACATTGCCCATAATAATGTTTTTCATGAGCGCACCAAGCACATTGAGATCGATTGTCACTTCATTCGTCATCATCTTCAGCAGAGTGCTCTTCACTTACTATCTGTCTCCTCTGAGGACCAACTTGCTGATGTCTTCACCAAGTCCCATCCACCGAGACGCTTACGCGATCTTGTGTCCAAACTCAAAATGGCTTCTTCGTCACCACCTTGTGTTTAAGGGGGGATGTTAGTATATATTATAGGTTTATTGTAGGCTTACTGGGCTTTAGGCCCAATATACTTGTACTGCACATACTTGTACTGCACACACTTCTCTGCCTATATAAAGGCAATTCCGTGTATTAACCTAATTGCTGAATATATTATACATAGCTATTTTGCTCACTTTCAGTCTCTATTTTCTCTCTCTTCTTATTCTCGACAGTAATAATGACATTTATCATGAAAAAATTAATAGAGATGCTAAAAATCTTGTCAATGATTGGAAATATGAAGGTAATAAAATATAGAAAAAGAAAGGTAAAAAGGGAGAGTAGCATCTTTACTATGTTCTTCCTCTTTTTCTTTGTCAATAAGAATATAGGAAAGGAAAACATCAGAAATTAGAGAAACCACAAGCTGTGTATATCTGAGATAGCAAATTCTTTGTTTATTATTATGAATTTGGTATTGTTCCATAGAAAATTCATTGTTCATTATTTGTTCATCGATCCTTAGCAGCATGGACAAAATTTCTTTGAAGAAATTGCGGGAGGCTTCTGCTGCTGAATCTGAGGCAGCTACTGCTGTCTGGCAAGCTGTGTGGGCTGCTCTTGCTAAGTCATCTACTGAGGAAGCTACTAATGTCTCGCATGCTGTGCAGGCTGCTCTTGCTGAGGCATCTACTGAGGCAGCTCTAAAAGACGTATGTCCTTTGCATTTGTGTCCTATATCTAAGTTTCTATTTTATCTTTGAAGTGCAAAATCATACTATTTTATCTCCATAGAAATTTGACATGCCTGCCTCATGACATTATCATTACTTGCATATAATCTGAGTTGTATGTATAGGCTATAGCAAGTTCATTTGTCGTAGTATTTCGTTTCAATCATCAAAGTATTGATTTATTTATTTATTTATTTATTTTTATCATGTATTTCTTATCTACTAAGTCATTAACCTTCTATTCTTTTTTTTTTTAAACCAACTCAATTGCCAAACCTAATCCATTAATTAATTTGAATGACTCAATTTCTAAGATACTGCAAAAGAAAAAAGTGAGACATTTAATTTTTAATTGTTTTAAAAAAAGCCTTCAAGCACATGCAGAGCATGTGCAAACAGACTAGTACTTATTATAAGCTTTTCTTGATACTAATAACATAATCCTATTTTCCTTTTTCTTTTTCTTTAAGGGATAGGGGTGTTGGGTGTCTATGCCCACCCAAATCTTGCTTTGTTTTAGAGATAAACAACTTGTTGAAAGTATTTAATATTGCTTTCAATCTGATCACCTACAGGACAATCCTCTTATACATTTTATTTGACCCACTAAAACATTTTAAAATACCATTAAATTTCATATGAGCACACTAATATCAGTCTACTATACATAGTAAAAGTTTCATATTTATATGACCTCTGTACAATTTATAAAAGTTACCACAAGTCAGTGTACTCAGACATTTCCTAACAGATTTAATGTCCTAAAAGAAAATTCATAACTCTTCCAATACCAACCCAATTGCAGAAATTATTAATTCCATATTCAAGCCATGTTTGTTAGGTTTCATTATATTCATCTTTGGCATCCAAATTCAACAATTACAATTTATTACATATTTTATCAACTTCAAACACAGAATCTGTCCAGGTGACAGATTTGCACAGTTTTATCTTAAATTCCCAAACAAATACCAAACCTCACTATTTTTCTATGAAATTTCATATATAGCACCTAGACATATGATATATTACTCCAAAGAAAACCGTTTCCCCATATCTATTTTATAAAAATCCCAGAATTTCGTTTAACTTTCTGCTCACTACAGAAAACAGAACCAGTTTGCATTTTCCTCTAGAAACTTAAAACCCATTAACAATTAGCCACACATCTTCCCAATCCAACATATTCAGTACCAAATCAAGTCAAATCTCATCCTACACAGCCCATGGAACTCATAGAAATCAACATGCAAGTCATATAATCCACATTTAAGACATATTTCATCATCAATTGCAAGAAACTACATGATATAATCCAAACTTCATACCCAATAAAAAATTCTAGCAAAGACCACTTCAAATCCCACATGCATGTACACAATCTTTCATTTTACTCATCCCAAAATCATATTTCTACAAACCCATAACCTCAAAGTGTAAGAATCATGAAATGAAATGAAAGATTTCCTAGAATTTGATGGTAGGAAGCTTACCTAGCTTAGGGTTCTTGATGGAGATGAGCTATGATCCTTCTCATATGAATTTGTGGAGGGGGAGCTTGATGGAAAACAAGGGAAATATCCCTTGGATGATGCTAGACCCGTGGATCTACCAAGAGGAGAAGAGATTTTAGTTTCTTTTTCCTCGTCTCCTTGTTTTCTATTAGAGAAAATGAGAGAAAGCTTGGTGGGGTGGGACTTGTATGGCTGGCCACTAAAAGGGAGTAATCTATTATCTAACCTTGATGCCATTTTATAGTTTGGTTATAATTAAACTATATCCATTTTCATTACTAATTTGTACAAAATAATGTAGTGTAGTAATAATCCAAATTAAATTTACTTACCACATAAATTTATTAAACTTATAATCCTTTATTGATTTAGAACCAATATAATTAATTTATAATACTAAGTGGTGCGAGCATCACATTTAATCCAATAGTAAGTTTAGCACAATATTATTAAGGAGAGAAGTTTTCAAGTAGAATAACTTTTGTAAATGTTATCATAAATGTAACCTCAAAGTAATTAATGTCATCAAAGATTCATCTTGTCGTATATTATTAGCCTTAATCTAAAAATACGCAAGTTTTTTTTATTTTAAATTAATTAAAAAATCTTATATATCACAATATTTATAACTTCCTAACATTGCCTTCCATTTTTGACATTGCAAAAAAAGAAAAGAAAAAAAAGCACTATTATCTTTTTATGATAAGTAAGTTAAATAAATAATATAATTTAGGCACAACCGTAAGAGTAAATGTAAGGGAGAGAGGGAGTATATTATTTTGTAAATATATCATCTACGAAGAAAAAATTCTATAGACTCGTTAGATGAATTGGCAACACCAAAATACACTAATACCATTTGACAACCCCATCACTGATAGAATCATGCACTCTCTTAGATCAGTTTGATTATCCTTATCTGTACAGCAGTAGCTTTAGGTTCTGTTATCAGTTGTAATTGAATCTGTTATGGCAGTTATATCTGTTCAATAACAGATTCAAGCTTATCTAGATTATTTTCAGATTGTATAAATAGGTATAGACTTTCCATTCACAATTAAGCAAGTTAATATACTTCTCCAATTCAGTAAACTCTATCTCTACTCTCTCTGTTCTTTTCTTCTTCTTCTATACTTTCTGTTTTCTTTCATGGTATCAGAGCAGTAACGATCAAGTGCTCACCATGACTGCCTCTTCTTCTCTTCCTTCTACAAACACACATATCAATACCCAAACACCAATCTTTCTTCTCTCAAACATCTCAAACTATGTCACAATTAAACTTGATCATTTGAATTACCTGATGTGGAAGTTTCAGATCACAGGAATACTGGATGCTTACTCTCTGCTTGACCATCTTGAAGACCCAACTCCATGTCCTTCCCAATTTCTTTTCAGCCATTCTGAAACAGAAACACAAGAAGTGAATCCTCTGTATACTCAATGGAGAGCACGAGACAAAGCACTTTTCTCACTCATCAGTTCAACTCTCTCACCTTCAGCAATATCTTTAGTAATGGGGCAAACATCAGCTTCTGGAATTTGGAGAAATTCTTGTGAACAGGTACACATCTGTTTCAAGATCCAACATTGTCAATCTCAAACGAGAGCTCAACAGTATCAAAAAGAATTCTGATTCAGTAACAGACTATCTACACAAGATCAAAGAAGCTAGGAACAAGTTAGTGAGTGTAGGAATTCATATTGATGATGAAGAAATTCTTCATATTGTGCTTCAAGGGTTACCATCAGAATTTCATTCCTTCACCTCTGCCATGTTAACCAAAAATGAAGCTGTCAAGTTTGAGGAATTACATACCTTGATGAAGACTGAGGAGGATCTTCTTAGGAGTGCTACGGATAACTCTAAGGAAATTGCTCATATGGCTATGGTGGCCAATAAGAGCTCTCAACCCACGTACAACACTTCCTCTAATGGTCAATTCGGTGGTCACCGAGGCAGGGGCAGAAATCAGAATCGGGGACGAGGTGGTTACGGCGGCAGGTTTCAGACCTCCAACAGTGGACGTGGCGGCGGTTCCAGTCACGGAAGCTTCATTAATGGAGGTAATTTCTCCAATTTTACTCCGGTTTCCCCGAATCCCCAAACTTGGTCTTCGAACCCTAGCTCTCGCCCCATTTGTCAGATCTGCTACAAGCCAGGCCACACGGCCCTTGACTGTTACCAACGTATGAATTTCTCATACCAGGGACGACACCCACCGGCCAAACTCGCCGCCATGGCCACTGCCACGCCTCCATCTCCATACCCTCATCAAACCACATGGATTTCAGACACGGGTGCCACCGACCATTTCACACCCGATCTCCATAACATCCCTGACAACCAAGCCTATTCTGATTCACAGCTGGTCTCCGTTGGCAATGGCAATCAACTTCCCATCTCTCACTCAGGTAATGCCCAAATCCGAACCTCTTCACATATTTTTCGTCTTCGTCAAATTTTACGTGTTCCGTCTATGAAGTCTAATCTTCTCTCTGTCCAAAAGTTTTGCCGTGATAATAGAACCTCCTTTTATTTTGATGCCAATCGTTTTCAGATTCAAGACCTTCTTACGGGGAAGCCTCTTTACAAGGGTTCCAGTAAAGACGGTCTCTACCCAATTACGGGTCTTTCACTTCCCTCATGGCCTTCTCGTGTCTCTCAGTCTCAATTTTCTTCCAAGTCTCCTATTCTGTCTCAAGCTGCTCTTCATGCTTCATATACAGCCAGTCCTTAACCAAACAGCTCTCTCATCCACTGATCTTTGGCATATGCGTCTTGGTCATCCTCAACGGCGTGTCTTACATCATGTATTAGATCGTCTATTTGTTAGTCCTAAACTTCCAGTGTCTAATACTTTTTGTAAACACTGTGTCATTGGAAAAATGACTCAGTTACCTTTTTCTCATTCAACTTCTTGTACTACATTTCCTTTAGAAATTGTACACAGTGACGTTTGGGGTCCAGCTCCAGTTAATTCAATAAATGGTCATCGTTATTACGTAATTTTTGTGGATGATTTCTCTCGTTTTACATGGTTTTTCCCTTTGAAACACAAATCCCAAGTTCTTGCTTCCTTCCAACATTTCAAAAATACCATGGAAAATTCTCTTGGTACTTCCATTAAAACATTACGTACCGATTGTGGTGGCGAATACACCAACAATGAGTTTCGTAATTTTTGTTCAAATTCTGGCATTATTCATCAATTCACATGCCCTCACACATCTCAACAAAACGGTGTTGCCGAACGCAAACATCGTCATATTGTTGATATGGCCCTCACTTTAATCTCTCAATCCTCTCTCCCTTTTTCATATTGGTCCTATGCCTTTTCTACGGCCATTTTTCTTATTAATCGACTTCCCTCTCTTCATCGTGGTTCATATTCTCCTTGGGAAACACTTTTTGCTAAGTCCCCAAATTACTCTCTTTTTAAAAATTTTGGTTGTGCTTGCTTCCCTCTCTTACGTCCATACACCAAACACAAATTTAATTTTCGTTCCAAAGAATGCGTTTTTCTTGGCTATGCCTCCAACTCCAAGGGCTATCTTTGTTTAGATCCTAACACTTCTAGAATTTACACTTCCCGTCATGTTACTTTTCATGAGTCTCATTTTCCTTTTTCCCATTCTTCTTCTTCTTCTCATCAACCCTCAAATACCTCTTCTCCATCACATAATTGGCTTAGTTCCCTTTTGTTTTTTCATCCTTGTCAAACTTCTTCAGTTTTGGGCCCTGCTCCCCATTCCCCACGTTTTTTGTCCACTGCCAACCCAACCCCATCCATTTTAGGCCCAGCTCCTTTTCTGATTAATTCTCTCCCACTTAACCCCACTCACCCCGAGCCCATTACACCTCAACCCACCACTGCACAGCAACCCACCACTGCACAGCCCGTTAATCTCCTTATATCTCCTGAGCCCAATACCCTTCCTTACTCTCCTCATAACTCTCCTCATAACCCAGCACCCCACCTCACTCAACCCGGCCCTCTCTTAAACCCGATCCCAACCCGCAACCTTAAACACAACCCAACCCGCCAGCTTTTCTTCCCCAAATATCCTTCACCGTCTCTCCAGCCCTTGCAAACCCAGAAAATACCAGCTCTTGCAAACCCAGAAAATCCAGCCGTCTCTCTCTCCACCCATCCCATGCAAACCCGTTCCAAATCCGGCATATCCAAAAAGAAATCGTTTGCTACCTCTACCACCATTGATTATCTTCAAACCGAGCCCCCAACCTACACCATAGCCTCCAAATTTCCACAGTGGCGTGAAGCCATGGCTTCTGAGTTTGCTGCCCTTCAAAGACAACACACTTGGCAATTGGTTCCTCCTTCTTCCGATCAGAATGTTGTTGGGTGTCGATGGGTCTACAAAATCAAGCGTAATTCTGATGGATCGGTTTCAAGATACAAAGCACGCCTCGTTGCAAAGGGGTTTCACCAACAAGCCGGAGTTGACTTCGCTGAGACGTTTAGTCCCGTGGTCAAGCCTCCAACGGTTCGGATTATCTTGTCTTTGGCTGCTCAGAATCAGTGGTCTCTTCGCCAGTTGGATGTAAGTAATGCTTTCCTCCATGGTTTACTTAAGGAAACAGTGTTTATGGCACAACCACTTGGCTTTGTTGAATTCTTCACTTCCTTCTCACGTTTGTCACCTACACAAGTCTCTGTATGGACTCAAACAGGCTCCCCGTGCCTGGTTTGAAAGATTCACGTCTCATCTTCTGACTTTGGGTTTTAAAGCTTCTGTTGCTGATGCTTCCTTGTTCATATTTATCTCATAAGTCTGTTACTATATATCTTCTTCTGTATGTGGATGATATAATCATCACTGGAAATAATTCGTCTGCTGTTTCGAATATTATTTCTCAGTTGTCCACTGCTGTTTGAACTTAAGGATTTAGGTCCTTTGCGTTATTTTTTGGGACTCCAAATTGATTACAAAAAAGGTGGATTTTTTGTTCATCAACGCAAGTATCTTACAGATCTTCTTCACAAATTCACCCTGACTGATTGTAAAGCTGCCTCCACTCCTATTGCCACCACTCCTCTACTGACTTCTACTTCTACTGAGCTTCTATCTGATCCTACTCCTTATCGGAGTCTTGTTGGCGCACTACAATACGCTACCTTCACTAGACCAGATATTACCTTTGCTGTTAATCGTGTGTGTCAGTTTATGCATAAACCTTCTCCTGCTCACTTAGTTGCTGCAAAACGCATTCTGCGATATCTTAAAGGCACTCTTGACAGAGGCATCTTATTTCAACCTGGTCCCATTTGCTCTCACTGCCTTCACCGATGCTGATTGGGCTGGGGATCCTTGCGATAGGCGTTCTACTTCTGGTATTATTGTTTTTCTTGGCAACAATCCCATCACCTGGCTTGCTAAGTAACAACACACTGTCTCTCGTTCCTCCACTGAAGCCGAATATCGCTCCCTTGCTAGTGGTGCTGCTGAGCTTTCTTGGATTCGTCAAGTTCCTTTGTGATTTGGGTCTGTTTTTACCTTCCGCTCCTCTGATATGGTGTGATAACACCAGTGCTCTTGCCTTAGCTTCAAATCCAGTCTTTCCATGGTCGCACTAAACATATCGAGGTGGACTATCACTTTATTCGTGAAAGAGGTAGGTGCGTGGTGATCTTAAGCTCCAATTCATCTCTACTGAGGACCAGCTTGCCGATGTCTTCACTAAAGCTCTCCCTTCTCCTTGGTTTCATCGCTTATGTTCCAAACTGTTGATCTGTTCTACTGACCATCAGTTTGAGGGGGGATGATAGAATCATGCACTCTCTTAGATCAGTTTGATTATCCTTATCTGTACAGCAGTAGCTTTAGGTTCTGTTATCAGTTGTAATTGAATCTGTTATGGCAGTTATATCTGTTCAATAACAGATTCAAGCTTATCTAGATTATTTTCAGATTGTATAAATAGGTATAGACTTTCCATTCACAATTAAGCAAGTTAATATACTTCTCCAATTCAGTAAACTCTATCTCTACTCTCTCTGTTCTTTTCTTCTCTTCTATACTTTCTGTTTTCTTTCAATCACGTGCACTACTCACACCCACTCACCTCTTTCACTCTCTCTCTCTCTTTCTTTTTCCTTTTTTGTTGTTGTGTCATGTGTGTGATGTTGATTCGGATTCAAGGTACCACCCAACCTTGTTCTATTAAGTCATTTTCTAAACAAATTGGATGTTTTTTGTGCATGTGATGTGATAGAAGATGAAGCTTCAACATTTTTGCCACCACGACCATCCATTAGTCTTTAATGAAAGGAGAGTTATTGATCGAATTTGTTTTGGGTGCCGAGAACTAGTTTTGGGTCCTAGATACTACTGTACGTATAAAATGCGACACGTACTCTCATCATAAATCATGTGCTGAACTACCCCTTGGATTGCAACATCCCATGCATCCAAAACATCCTCTTATTCTCTTTGACGAATTGAGTTATCGTGATGACAAAGAATTTAGCAAATGCGAAGTCTGCAAAGAATATCGTGCAGAATACACTTATCGTTGTTCCCGTTGCAACTTTAACCTTCACATCAGGTGTGCTTCTTTACCGCCTACCATTGAAGTTGAATTCCACGACCACCCATTGACCGCCATTTGGAAGTCGACCACATTCACTTGCGACCTTTGTGGCAAAGAAGGCAAGGGTATGCCTTATCTACGTAACCCATGTGGTTTTTGGATTCATAGAAGTTGTGCTTTTTACCTAAGCAAAATGAAAGTTGTAAGTCACAAGCACCCCCTTGACCTCATCCATTCTCTTGAAGTCCATCAATCTGACTCCCCATTTTGTCAACTCTGTGTTCAAAAAGTGGACACACACTATGGGTTTTACTGTTGCTCCACATGTGATTTTCTTGCCCATCTTGATTGTGCTACGTATAGGAGAAACATGGACAACATAAATTTGCTGGAACTTAAAGATGAGGAGACCATAGAGTCAAAAACTATGATGAAAAATGAAGATACAAAGCTTGATCAATCCATTGACTTAGAAGCTTACAAAGTCAAAAAAAACCAATATGGGGGAGGACGGAATTGAAATAGCCATAGAAATCGAACATTTTAGTCATGAGCATGTCTTAAAGCTTACTTATGAGGTTCAAAATAATGAAAAATGCAATGGGTGTGTACGAGACATCGTCCCTCCGTTTTATAGTTGTGCAAAGTGTAGCTTCGTTCTACATAAATCTTGTGCTGAATTACCTAGAAAAAAACGACACCCACTTCATCTACACCAACTCACCCTCTTAAAAAAGGGATGGTTGTTTTGGTGTGAAGCCTGTACCAATCCTTGCAATATTGGCTTCGCCTATAGATGTGAGGAATGCAATATTGGTCTCCATGTCCTATGTAGTTTGGTCTCACATAGCCTTACCCACAAAAGTCATAAGCACGAACTTTTCCTCTCTAGCACAAGCTATAGTCAGAGTTGTAGTAGTTGTAGTTCTAAAGAATTAAGTGTATTCCGTTGTCCCACCTGTGAATTTGCACTAGACTTCAAATGCGCTACACTACCACTTACCACAAGGTACAAACAGCATGAGCATCCCTTCACATTGTATTGTACTCCTGAAGATGACTCTGGTGAATATTACTGCGATATCTGTGAAGAAGAACGAGACCCAAAGCATTGATTCTACTACTGTGAAGATTGCAATTATCCTGCTCATCTCCAATGTATTCTTGGGAAATACCCAGATTGCAGGTTTGGAGATACTTACAATTTTAGCTGGCACCCACACCGTGTTACTTTGATTAAGGAAATGAAAGATCGTCCTCCATGCGACGAATGCCATCAACCTTGTGAAGAGTTGATTTTTCAATGCACCCAATGCAATTTCAATATCCATGGCAAAGGAGAATGTACGCTTAATCTAAGTAGAGACTGTAAGATAGTAATGTGTTATTACAGCTGTCCATTAATGAGTGCAGTATTTGAGATGAAGGTTTTTGGGATTGTTGTTTGATACCTCCCAAAACAATAAACAATAAACAATAAACGTGTTGTAATATTTATTAAAGTTGGATTTCAATTCTACAAGCACTTTACTAAATTCTTCATTGTGATGCCGGCAGCAACCTCGAGGTCAGTTTATTCTCTCTCATTCATTTACCTTAATTTGTTTTCTTCGATGATCTCCTTCGTGTGGATTCGTTTGGATGTTTTGAACAACTTTTGAGCTTCTTGATCTGAGGATTGTATCATACAACGTTTCTGTGTTTGATTGTTGGTTGCTGTTGATGTCACCATTTTGGGGTGTCTTCTACCTGTTTGACAAAAGGTCTTAAAAAAGCCTCAAGTCTCAAGGTCTTATATGAAATTTCTTAGAAGTAATTGTTACAAAATTGTGAAGTTGGATTTTTCTTCTAAAAAACGTTTATTATTTTGATAAATGCTTAAATAATGTCTGATATATCAACTTTGCTGTATTTCAAGTATGGAGAAATCCTCTGAAATGAAGGGAACAATTAAGACTGTCAAAATAGCACAAGAGGAAACCATGCAATCTTAGAGAATATAAGAATTTCTGCAATATTCATGTGTAATTGAAGTTTATTTTTAATGTTTTTTATAATCCAAACCATGCAGTCTTTTTATAATTCAAACTTTTTAATGGTTTGTTACACATATGTAACTCAAAATTTCTTTTTATAGTCCAAACCAGCTGCAATTGTAAAATTTCATATCTAATTAGTGAGCACTGACTCTGAGCTCCCAAAGTGCCAAAGCTGATTAAAATTGAAATAGTACTAGTGCAGCTCATGGATTCATTTTATAAGCTTGTTTGTCACAACAATCAAGGCTGAAATTAGAGAGTTTTGCTTCAATAAACAATTCTGGTTTTTCAAATAAATTTCCATTGCTAAACTCACTAGAATTTGAAACTAACACATTGAATTGTTCAAGTTTCTGATGCTGACAAATAAAAATCAACATACAGATACTCCAGTTGTTGTCACAAAAGTGAATAAATAATTTATCTGCTATGATACAATTAATTCTGTAAACATATTACTTTTTCCGCATTAATTTAAAAAATAAAAAAAAAAAGTGAAATCTTGACAACTTCATTACAAGTTCATTGGACCAAATTAAAAATAATATCAAGAAGTTTGAGGATCTGTTGCACCAGTTGGAGAACCAGGAACAAATGGAACAAAACCCTGTCCACCAAATACTGGCCTCATGAACTTGTCATCAAACTTTCTCCAAAAATAGTTGAAGTGGGGTTACTTATTAGCATGCTTAAGCTACCCTTCCGGCGGGCAGGTTGATTTGTACCACCCTGATCACTTGGATCACAATTTTCAAGGAATGATATTTGTAAGTCATCTAGACTTGGTATGTCAGTTGCATCTGAATGTGCTGGTTTTGCATGCCTTAACAGCACTGCTTCAATCAGCGGCTTTGTTATGGAACCAAACACCTGTGTGGAGAACAAAGAAAAGAAAAACACATAATGATGTTCAAGAATGTGATGAGTTCAATAAGTAGTAAGATAATGTGCAGCCTATATGCCTAATTGTACATTTGTATAGAAACTAAAAAATGGCATTAGACTTATTGATGATTTTCTTCTTCTATATCAAGCCAGAAAGAAACTAGAAGCTGGACATCATTATGTAAAAGTTATAAGTCATAAAGGCTTTGTTTTGATTAAAACGTGAAGCATAAAATAAAAAAGAAATGAGTGTGAAATAGTATTTGATGAGAAGATATTGTTATATAATGTTATATATTGTTATATTTAGCTAAAGAGCAGACCTTTCAAAGACTTTTCTCAATTTTTTTACTTGAGTGTGTATACCCAACCAATTATTTTAATATCTTGCAAGATTTTTCTCTATCTCTGCTTTAATGACATCAATTTTTGGGTTCCCAAAACACGAGAGGACTCATGGGCTGGATGCATAGTGTAATAACAATGTTCTAACTATAATGAACCTTAAAGCAATGAATCTACAGGCATATATAGAAGCTAATTAACATACCACGGTACTAAACAAAACAACAATTATAGTACTGGTGATCATTAGTGCACTATCTTCTGTTGACGTCTTGTCCGAATTTGCAAACTGCAATTGTAGATCGTTGAAGTTAATATCTGCTCAAGAACCAACATCTTAAAATGTTATTGACTTAAGATACTGTCTACATACCTGGTTATAAGACAAGGCAATTGTTACTGCACCTCTCATTAGGCCTGCCCACCATATTATAAACTGAGATTTCAGATAGTCAGCAAAGCTTGAGGTAGAATCAATGGCAATAGCTAAGTGCTAAATATGCCTGAAATTATCACCTGTTTTCGTAGCTTAATTTTTGTACTTGATCTTTTTTTTTTTTATGCAATTTGTAATATTGGCAATGGGGAACACAAATGCTGCTCTTCCAACCAACACTAATGCAAACAATGTTGAACTGACAGCAATGGAAGTTCCTGGGCTGAAGCAAATGGTATGAAACTAGTTAAACTAATTAAATAGTATCAAATCCACAGGAAAGCACTTGTCTTTTGAATGTGGTAATTGTAATTTTACTTTTGTGAAAAAGAGAAGAAGAAGATATTGCGTCAAAATTTTTATATTATATGTAGGATTTGCCTAACAGACATTCCAGTTCAATGCACTTATTGTTACCATTTTTGTGGCAACATACATGACACCTAATATTTCTGAATTTGGTAAATGGTAACTGTAGTTTCACTTCATCTGGAACAATATACTAGATTTCACTTAACTATGAGCTCAGAAATGTGAATAGGCCAGAAAGGAGTAAAATTACCTTGCATTGCTGCTTTTCCATTTATCAATGTCCAAGGCATCCATTCCAACATATAGGAAAATGGAAGTCTCTGCAATGAATGATAATGTTGCAAATGCATGCCTGAGATCATCAAACCATTTTGAAGATTAGAATCTGGAATCGGAACTTATTGTTCATTGATATAACAATTTTTAACATGTCCTGCCTTGTAATTTAGAAGGATCAAAGATCCCTTATCTCTTTTCAAAACTTGTAAATTTGAAACAAAAATGAAGTAAACTTGAGATTTGAAGTAGAAAAAGAAAGAAAACAAAGAAGATAGGTAAACATTGAATCTTGACACCTTTTCAAATGAAATTCACCAATGGTTATTGCTGATTGTGAGATAATGTTTTACATAGGAATGTTGATTGAGTATCCAGCTTGAGAGAACCTTAATTCCTTGCTTACCAACATGTCAATCTAAAGTTAGTAATTTCCCTCTTTTGCTGTCATATACTTCTTTGCAGGTGCAATTTAGATCTTCTTTTGAATTCCTGTTCAATTTATTTTTATGCATTGTCTTTGACTCAATTTGGTTGGTCTTACTACTTAATTCAGCTGCTAAGAGTTTTACTAGCATTTATTAATTAAGGTGTCCTTTGTAAGTTCCTAAAGGCCCTATTGACCAAATTTTTAGTTTTTACAAATAACATGGGGCTTGTAGTTGACGTAACAACACTTTTGAACAAATTTTCTGAATTTATGAAACTTTAAGAAACACACAAAAGGGATATAATTTGAATATCATAGTCATACATATTCTGTTTCAATCAGATAGAGTTATTTGTTTAGAAAAGCAATCTAAGCTACTTCTATTGTCATTTCAAGAAATTCTTATGTTTGTATCTGTAGACAAACTGTTTCTAAAATGAGATTATATCACTTCTTTTTTATTGGGTGGTCAGAGACAGACTCAATTCATTTCAGTCATACTGTTGTTGAACTACAGATTACTCAAACAATTTTGGTCGTAATATGACAAATAAATATACAGGTTTCATATTGGCTAGGCATGTATATTTAAAGAACATTGAACAAGTATGGTACCATCTATTCCAATGGAATTGCAAAATGCAAGCTAAAACTAATGTACATGCATTACAAGATGGAATAATGAAATGTAAGGCATAGTAGCAATGGGATAAATCATCCTATGCTCTTTCATCTGCAGTATGTTTTTACTATTCCATTGCTTGCTTATAACCTTCAATATTTCAATGTCCCATAAACTACAGAATTTACTTTGCATGAATTTACTATTCCATTACATGGGACATTCTTGTAAGAGCAGTGATTAATAATGGGGCCTCAACTGTGATCTTTTAGGGTTTATAATTGCTTGTAAGCATGTTTTAGCTCTTACCAGTACATTCACCTTCTTCTTTTGGACTATATCTGTATAGCAAGGAAGGCTAATTAATGATCACAATATACTTTAGAGCTTCTGCCTCGGAATCAATGTTTCAACCCCACGTTGTGTCAACAAAAGTTACTGCAACCAGTCTTTGGGTTGGTCGTTTCGGATGCTCAGACTCTACAGATATGCACATTGAGATATCTTGGAGTTTTCCTGAATAATGGATTATACACAGTAATACAGTATGAGTGAGTTTTCCTGAATGTGCCTGCTTAATTTTTCGTAGAGATGTTATCTTCTTTACTTTTCATTGGAAGTTGTTTGTTATGCTATTCTTGCAAGTTGGATTTAATATCTTCACGTACCCTGAGTCAAAACCTATTTCACCAAGTTGGCGAAGTGGTGAGCTATCCAAAACCTGGATCACCAAGTTGGCTCACCAGATTCTAGTTGCTATAACCAATCGGTTCAATTCTGGGTCAGTATAGATCTTGTTATACATTTTGGATTTTTGTATGGGTAAGTCCAAAAACCATGGTTGTTAACTGGTAAAAAAAAAAAAAAAAACTTGAAAGCAGCTATAGTCATCAACACTTAAAATCAACTAAGGATTAAGGACTGAATAATTTGTTTGAATAAATTTTGTTTCCTACCTGAAGTATTGGTCATCGACGCTTAAAAAAGTCAATGAAGGAACACACCTTATTCATTTTTATTTAAAGAGTTTCCTATCTGAACGGGATGCTGCTTTTTGTTCTGCTTTTTAGGCTATTTCATTGCCAAAAACCCTGCTTATACTAGACCAGAAGTTACTTACTGGACCTTGGAGATATCAGATATGTGGCCAAAAGCTTCATGCTTTTGCTTGGTACAGCGGCTGCAAATCTACCTACCTTTGATATATCTTGTCAAGAAGTGTCTAAGAAAAATAAACATTTTTTAGAAATGGGTATTGTCATATATAAAAATGCAAAACCTTTATCTATTTCTTTGTATCAGTTTTATATTGGAGAAATGTTTATTATGCATCAGATGTGATATCTCAGTTACACACGTTTTAGTGATTATAGTGATATCACCAAGATCAGATAATGATGCCAAAGTGAAGTAGCTTGATGTATCTGACCCAAGTTGTAAGCTCTTGCTTTGGGTTATTGAATCATGCCATATTCTTTTCTTTTATTATATAATTCGATAGTTGGGAGACCTTTAGCTATTTCTTTGTATCAGTTTTACATAGGAGAAATGTTCATAAAGCATCAGATATGGTAACTCAGTTACATAGGTTTTGGTGATTCTAGCGATATCACCAAGATCACCTATCGATGATGCTAAAGTGAAGTAGCTTGATGTATCAGACCCAAGTTGTAAGTTTTCGCTTGGGGTTATTGAATCATGCCATATTCACTAAATATTTTAGGACAGAATTTAGCTACAAACCAACTATGTAGCAACTAATAAGACCATCAACATGTGAGTCATGTGACTTGTTTAAATTACACACATGGATGGTCTTATGAGTTGCCACAAGGTTGATTTGTAGCTAAACTCTGTTCAAAATTTTATACAAAAACTTATTAGAACATTGCCAAGGATTTTCACTTATTTTCTTCCCTAGTCTGTCCCTTTTTTGTATGTTCTGTTTCTGACAACATCCTCTGCTCATAGATGAATTGCGAAAGCATAGCCACTTGAATTTCTCTGAGAGCTGCAACCTTTCACCAATCAGATGAAGAAGACAGGAAGAATCAGCAATGCCAACGCATATAAGGCCCTATTAATGCAAGGTAAATGTTCCTCATTTTTTATTCGGCATTCTCTTTAGTAAGCTCTTTTATCTTCTCCATTTCCTCCTTGGCTTTTGCTTTTTCTGCAGGTGTTCTTGAAGAAAAGCCCTTCATTCCGGTCTTATCTCAATCTGACCTTCAAACTCTGCTAATTGTCTTCATTCTTCTCAATGTCCAGTTTGTTCACTTCTGAGGATTCCTCCAAGGCCTGCATGTAGCTCTCTCCAGATTCTCCCTTATCAGCTTAACATGAGATAAGAAGTGGTTTTCTTTTTCCCTAAGCATTTTCATGATTTGCATCCTCAAATAAGAAGTTAAAACAGACCCTGGCACCAGCTTCATCTGGTCCTATGAGGGCATCTTCTCCAATCTTGTTGAACTCTGCATTGGCTTCTTCACCAAATTGTGTTCGATGACCTTTAATCCAAGTAGTCTGTGAGACCAACTTTTCAAGCTTAAGCATTGCTATTCTGGCAAGCAGCTCTTGCTAACTGGTATCTCCTAAGCCCCTGAATTGGAATCATTGGGTTAGCGAAGACACAGGGAAAAAAGGTCTTTGTGTTGAAGGCTCTTCCTGTGTAGGTTTGGACATGTTTGGTAGTGGTGAAAGAGATTTGAATGGTGTTGAGGGCTATAATTTTTCTTTTTCTTCTTAGTGCAAGAGAGTGTAAGATGCTAGATGATGTAAAAAGCAATTTAAAATTGTTTTAAATTGAATGTTCTAGAAAATGTTATTGTGCTTAATTATTTGGAAAAGTTAATTGTTTAATTTGTCATTGATATTATATTTGTTTTTAATGTTTGTGGTTTCTGTGTTTTTTTTAGAAGAACTGCTTGAATATGTCTTAAACAAACTTCCATGGTTAGAACTAAGATTGTTCTTAGGCCAATACATTGAGAACCTAGGAAGAGTAGTTCTGTCTTTTAAAAAAAAAAAAAATTGATGAGTAATCTAACATGATGGGACATGAATCTACACAAAAGAAAACAACGTTAACTACTGAGAAAATAGGCATTAAATTTTAAATATTCAAACATTTAGAACAGAAACTTAATATGTTAAAATTGATGGATTTGTTTCTAAGGTCTGTTGTATTATTTTGTTGCACTACGAAGAAAGGAGCGAGCCAAAACCTACTCCTAAAAGGTTGGTGGCTTTTCAGCTTTTGCACGCTAGCGTTTAAACTTTAATCAAATCAAGGCCAAATTACGTTGTTGATTCTTAACGTTTATATGTGTTGTGTTTTTGTTTCTTAATGTGTCAAACAAGTAATATTAGTCTTTAACGTTTCAAACGCGTGCACTATTGCCTATTGGTCCAAGTAAGCGCTTTTAGTCCCCAAAAACACTTGTTTAAAACTAGAGAGACGGAAAACGCTAAACAAATAAATTTTGGAGACGAACAGTATATTCAAGGACACCCAAGAAGGGACCAGTTTAAAAATATATACATTTAAAATTTGGGTGTAAATTATATATATTTGGCCATTTTCCCTAAAAAATTAAAAACTGGGCTCATAAAAAGAATTGCAAATTTCATCCAAAAATTTGATGATAAGTTTCTTAAAGTATCATTATTTGATGTTGTTTCTTATTTTCTTGGTTATCAAGAAAGAATTAGAAGGGATGACAAGAAATCCTTGTCATTGAATGAATTAAGGTAATCATATTATAGAAAAAAAATATATAAAAAAAAAAAAAGAAAAAAAAGAAAAAAGAAAAAAAGAAGAAGAGAAAAGTAATCGATTAGGGGAAGGAGCGAGGTAAAAAGAGAAGCATTTGGATACAGTACTTCTTAAGCAACCCCCATTCCTTTTCTTTTTCATTTATTTTATTTTATTTTATTGTATTTTAGAATTCACGTATAATGCTAACTTTATGAAAGAGCAACAAAATGGTGCAAGTAATCCTTTATCCTCTCCTTTTTCTAGAGTAACATTGTGATGCTTATCCTTTATTCTTTACTTCTTATACTGAGTAGATGTTGACTGAGTCAATATTCCCATATTAAGATTTGGTTATTTAATTAGTTGGAATGTAGATTGAATTATTATGGTATCTATAATCTAAATTAAAAGGCGAAACAGAGAGAAAGTGGTTGCCCTCCTTCAAACACCTGCCACATCAGCATATCTGCACCCACAAAAATCTATTTTTTTTTCTCTCCATTTTCTCTCTGTTTCACGTCTCCCTCCCTCCTTCACGTCTGTCTCTCTCCCTCTGTTTCAGTTTCAGGTGCGTCTCTCTCTCTCCCTCGCCCCCTCATCTTCAGCCGCCCAATTAATTATCTAGCGCTCTCCCCTCACAAGCCTCCTCCAATTCTGAAACCTCCAATCCTTAAAACTAACGCTCTATCTCTCACACTCTCCAATCCCCTCTGACAAGCCTCCTCATCTCCCTCTTTTGTTTCTCTTGATCGACTCCTCACCTCCCTCTCTTAAAATTTTTCCCCCTTACCCATTAAATCCAGATCCCAATTGATTTCAGGTCACCATTACTTTGGTCTTTGCTCAATCTCCTATATAAACCCATCAATAACCATTGTCTCAATGACAAGCCCAGGTGAATTTTTTTAATTTCTTTTCATTTTTATGATTTTGTTTATTTACCGGGTGGATTTGTGATGGTTTGTGTCTGGCCCCTTCTTTGGGTGCACGTTTTGTGAGTGTCATCTAAGTTGTATTCAATTTTCACTTTTTTTAAGCTTATCCTACCTGAGGTCCAACTCTTTTTTTGTTGTTGTTTGATTATTGTTGCATGTCATGTGTTTGATGAAATCTCTTCTAAACATGTGATATGTAAAATATTTTTTTTTCATCATGTTATAGATTTCCATATCCTTCATTGGATTCACAAAATTGTTTTGGACTCTTGCTGCTCAGGAGCGTTGAGATTGATGGTAAGGTTTTAATAGTATTATGTTTCTAGGTTTGTATTGCAAACACTGAAAGGCTATATTAACCATCGGCAACTTTCCCTCCCAGATTGTGTTAACACTTGGAAACAGTGTATATGAGAGAATATGAAACGAAAAATTCACAATCTTATGCTCAATGTTTGTCATACATTCAGTATGATTGCCTTGCAGTTTACAAGTTTGGTGTGCATTCGTTATGATCACTACATCATATAATTGTTTTGAAGACTACAAGTGAGAGATGGAACTTCGTCAAGCAGGAGAACTTGGTCAGCCTGTGGTAATTCTTGAAACTTGTAATTTGATACTCGAAGATGTGCTTTATGTGAGAACTAACAATGATTCAGTAAATCTGTTTATTCCCCCTAAAGTTAATGGTGTTTAATATGATTTTGGATACTGAGGAATGTACAACTTAGTGGAAGTCACAATTCTCATTGATTTTTTTATCATACATCAATGCAAGTTGTAGTTTCCTACTGATGGATAACAAATTTCAGATGTCGTTCCCTATCATTTTGTTGCCAATATTTGCACCTTCTTGAATGGTGAATGGTTATTTTCTTATGCCTGCAGGAGGCAGCATTTAGCAGGAAAAGAAGCTTCTGAAACAAGCTTAAGAAGAGAGGTAACGCTTTCACTTTGATTTGGCAAAAAATTGATTGAGACAATTGAATGCGTTGGATGTTATTTTGGGAATTGGGGTTTCTGACTAAGGTTTGTTCTGATTATTATTATTATTATTATTTTTTATTTATGTAGGTTCCTTGAATATCACCACGCTTTGGGATCTGCCAGCGATTTTGAATATCACTGTAAGGAATTGTAGATTTGCGTTAAAATTGAATTTGAAATTTCTTTTTGTTTTGGCTGTGTGAATGGCAGGGTGGAGAGCAGCAAAGAGTCCCACCTATTACAAGCATGGAGAATATGTTCCTTGATTGAAGGTTACTTTGATTCATGTTCTTTTGGACTGAATTGTTAAATTTTAGATTCTACTAATTTATTGCTACTTTTATTTTGTGAGCTGATTCCAAAAACGATGATATATCTATATGTTTCAATGAGCTGGGTTGGGCTTGGTCTTGGTCATGAATTGTATTGAGTTATATAGACAACAATTTCACAAGGTCAAACCCTGTCTATGCCCACTATAGGAGGACATGAACTTCAGTACAAAATTTGTACTTGGTCTCTATTATTACTTGTATGACATGTATTAGTGTTTCAGGTCTCTGGTATATGTTTTTCTTATAGGGTATGCCATGGTTACTGTGATGTTGCTTTGGTCAAAGTTCTGGAAGATTGTGATGAGAAACATGGGTCAGAAAATGGTCACCCTATGTTTTAAGCGAATCAGGCTGCTTATTGTCTCTATGTTGTTTCTCTTAAAAGTAACTACCTCTACTCCCGTTGCACATAAGCCACACAACCGCATATGCTTCAATTTCGAGTTATATATTAAATTTACCATGTCATTGATTTCTTATAATGATTTACATGTATAGTATTCTTCTTATTTTATGCATGTGTTTAGTATATTTTGAGTCTATCAGTTTGAAAATTAAATTGAGAAAGTATATAGTTTGGAGTCAATTGCTGCACATACTGTTTTCCTGGACCATGCAATAATATTAGACTAGAAGGATGATAGATGATGCAAGAGTTGGATGGGGGAAGGACACATGCTCATGAGTAAAAATAACTGCTATGATTAATTTTTATGCCAAAGAAATAGTTTGGTTCATCTTTTGGTGGTATTTACCTCCCCAACGTTATGGACAATTTAATTTATTTTTTATTAACTATATATGTATTGGGAAATTATTAATTTTGAGTTTTTTGTTATATTTGTGTCATTGGATCTATGAGAAGGAAATGATAAAATGGTTGTTTTCTAAAACATACTTTTTCATCATTTGAATTGAAAATATTGGAGGCATAGAGATGTATAACCAATAAGAGAATCTCATGCTGATAGCTTTGGTACAAAATTGTAATTTGATTATATATAGTTGTGCTAACTGAACACTATAATATTGCTTTTCTCTCTATGATATGTCTACATATTAGATATATAATTGAATAATCAAGTTCTAATCTTTTTTTTTTTAGTTCCAAGTTTCGTTTACAGAGAGCCATCTTCAAGTGATTGTTTAGGTGGTTATGATGTTGGTGGAAGCCAATTTTATGTCATGACATTCTGTCATTGGAGGTGCAGTAAAGAGAAAATGTATTTTTATTTTTTTTACCAAATAGAGATGCAAACAATATTTTGGGTAATTTTGTGCATTTGAATCATTTTATTGTTTTAGAGTAGATAATGAATTACATTATTGCAATTGACTTCTAATAATGAAAGAACTATCTCACCAAACTTTCAAAATCATTTCATTTGCTAAAACTGTAGCATTACTAAGAATTTTCCCGTGCATCGCACAGGTTAGCGACTAGTTAATTTAAGTTTGAATGGCTCAATATGACTCATACAGAGCTTCATAGCAATTTTTCATGGCATATACATCTAACTTGGAAAGAATAAGTTCTTTGTTTTCTTGCTTTTTTTCTTTCTTTCTTTGATTCGTTTTCTTATGTGTTGGAGAATGTTTTCATAATTTTTCTTATATATAGTGGAAGTCATACATGAGCTCCACACAAACTTCTCATTAACAAATTGAAATTGGGGCCAACTTGTAAGCTTCTTTAGGGGTGTTTTGAAACAAAAATTGGATTCTTATTCATGTAAGTATTGATGGCTGCTTTCGCAACTTTGTTTTGTATGTTTGTGTGTGTTTTTTCTATATTTATTCGTATACAGTAAGTTGCTTTGCTTTCTTAATTTGTCATATAAATGCTAAAAATGCACTAAATTTTTGGGCTATTTAATTGTTAATTTACACTTGAATGAACAATATTTATTGTTAAATGGGTTTGGTTCTTGTTACATCTAATGTAACTTCTATATAAAGTACATAACTCAATTATTTTTTTTAGTATATTTATGAATTAAAAAAAAAAAAGAAGAAAAAACTATACTTTTGAGCTGATTAATGAGTTTTTTTTATGCCTGATTATCATCCGCCAGCTTAATATTTGGTAAGCATAAGGGGAGACTATCACACCAAATTCTCCTCTCTATCTCCATTTCAAATTTCAATTCTTACGCCCACACCTTTATTTCCCCTCTAACCTCTCTTTCACACTTTTTTTCTCATAATGTCTGATCCACAATTTTTGATACCAAATTGATTAGAACCTGAGATTGGAGAGGTTGTAGCAGTAGAATAGGCGAGGACTTTTTGAGCGTAGTTTGCGGTGTTATATATTATATACATAGATCTATATATAAAGGTATCTATTGGTGTCCAATAATTTTCTATGAAATCATTTTCTAAACAAATTTGAACACAAATTGTTGATAGACTCTAAAATTGAAAATTTGTATATAGTATTTGAAACAATTGTATACGAATTTATTAATGATGTTACAAGGTGAACAATGCTCTAAATTGATTTGGTACATGAAAGATAACTCTCTTCTTTTTTGGAATAATTTTTAGAAATCATTGAATAGATTTTGAGCAAACATAATTAAAGAGGTATAGTTCCTTAAAGTCAATTGGTTTCTAAATGACATTTATCATGAAAAATTTAATAGAGATGCTAAAAATCTTGTCAATGATTGGAAATATGAAGGTAATAAGAACATAGAAAGCGAAAGGTAAAAAAGGGAGAGTAGCATCTTTACTATGTTTTTCCTCTTTTTCTTTGTCAATAAGAATATAGGAAAGGTAAACATCAGAAATTAGAGAAACCACAAGCTGTGTATATCTGAGATAGCAAATTCTTTGTTCATTATTATGAATTTGATATTGTTCCATAGAAAATTCTTTGTTCATTATTTGTTCATTGATCCTTAGCAGCATGGACAAAATTTCTTTGAAGAAATTGAGGGAGGCTTCTGCTGCTGAATCTGAGGCAGCTACTGCTGTTTGGCAAGCTGTGTGGGCTGCTCTTGTTGAGCCATCTACTGAGGCAGCTACTGCTGTCTCGCAAGCTGTGCAGGCTGCTCTTGCTGAGCCATCTACTCAGGTAGCTCTAAAAATCCTTTGCATTGGTGATGTAACTAAGTTTCTATTTTATCTCCATAGACATTTGACACGCCCAACACATGACATTATCATTACTTGCATATAATCTGCGTTGTATGTATAGGCTATAGCAAGTTAATTTGTCGCGGTATTTTGTTTCAATCATCAAACTATTGATTTTGTTATTTATTATGTATTTCTTGTCTACCAAGCCATTAACCTTTTCTATTCCTTTGTTTTTTTTCTTCAAACAAACTCAATTGCTGAAACTAATCCATCAATTAATCTGAATGACTCAATTTCTAAGACACCCACAAAAGAAAAAAAGTGAGAAATTTTAATTTTTTTTAAAAAATAAAAGGCCTTTGAGCACATGCAAAGCGTTTGCGAAGAGGCTAGCACTTATTATAAGCTTTTCTTGATGCTAACAATAAAATCTTCTTTTCATTTCTTCTTTTTCTTTTTATTTTAGTGAGGGGGTTGTTGGGAGTCTATGCCCACACGATTCTTGCTTTGTTTTAGAAATAAGAACAACTTCAAAGCAACATATTAATAGAAATCCTAATAAATGTATGACAACCTTAAGAGATAGAATTACATATGTTTATAACTTGAAGAGAGATGGGTAAAAAAATCTCATAAGTGAATGGGAAAAATAAAATGTTAATTTGAAAATGCTATAAGAAAAAGAAATATTAGATTGGAGTATTGACAAGAATATAAAATAAAAAGATTTGATAAAAGAGAAAATGAAGTATGTAAAGTAAATGTGCATAATTAGTGTCTTACCCATTTGTTTCTCTTTTTCGTTTCTTTTGGGTTTGAAAAGGTTTTTCTTTCTTGGCATAATGACATAATCATAATTTGAGAAAATAACGAGGAATACGTTTTATTCTAGAAAAGTAACACATTTTAGTTCTCTCTCTCTCTCTCTCTCTCTCTCTCTCTCTCTCTCTCTCTCTCTCTCTCTCTCTCTCTCTCTCTCTCTCTCTCTCTCTCTCTCTCTCTCTCTCTCTCTCTCTCTATATATATATATATATTATAGATTAGCTCTTCGAGTGAACTTAGCTTTAATAGAAGTGAAAATAAGGGCTTGCTTAGAAACTTATTTGTTTAGTATATTTTAAAATACAAAAAGCAATAATTCCGAACTCTTGTTAGATAAGTGAATGTTTAATGTCCAATCACCTTAATATTTGGTACGCATGATAGGTACAAGAAATACATTTAATCAAATATTATTAAGGAGAAAAGTCATGTATAACCTTTGTAAAAGTTATTCTAATTGCAACTTCAGCGTAATGGCTATCAAATATTCATCATGTGTTATATATAATAGCCTTGCTTGAAAATACTCAATTTTTTTAATAAATTAATTAAATAATTCTATTTATCTCAATATTTATAACTTTCTAACATTGCCTTCACTTTTTACATAACAAAACAAAAAAGCAATAATATCATTTTATGATAAGTTAGTTAAATTAATATTATAATTTAGGGACAACCTTAAGACGTAAGGGAGGGAGGGAGCATGTTAATTTGTAATTATTTCAACTACTGTGAAAAAACTGTTATAGACTCATTAGAAGTATATATTGACCACACCATTTGACAACTCCCCATCATGTGGCCACTCACCCACTCACGCCACAAACACTCACCTCTGTTACTTTCACTCTCTCTCTCTCTCTCTGTCTTTTAGGGGGTGATGTACCATTTGGATTTAAGGTACCACCCAACCCCATTCTATTATGTAATTTTCTAAACAGATTGGATGTTGTCTGTGCATGTCATTGAAGATGGAGCTTCAACATTTTAGCCACTCCGACCATCCATTGGTCTTCAATGAAAGGGGAATTTATGGTTTCGAGTGTATGGGATGCCGAGAACCAATTTTGGGTCATAACTACAGCTGTACAAAATGTAATCTTTACACCCTTCATAAACCATGTGCCGAACTACCCCTTGGGTTGGACCATCCATTACATCCAAAACATCCTCTTATTCTCTGTGCTGAATGGATATATAGAGACGACAAAGAATATAGCAAATGCGAAATTTGCAAAGAATATCGCAAGGAGTACACTTATCGTTGTGCCTATTGCAACTTTAACATTCACATCAAGTGTGCTTCTTTACCGCCTACCATGGAAGTTGAATTCCATGACCACCCATTGACCACCATTGGGAAGTCGATCACGTTCACTTGCGACCTTTGTGGCAAAGAAGGCAAGGGTATACCTTCTCTATGTAACACATGTGGTTTTTGGATTCATAGAAGTTGTGCTTTCTTCCCACGCAGAATGAAAGTTCTGCGTCACAAGCACCCCCTTAACCTCATCCATTCTCCTAAAGCCCATCAATCCGACTCCTTATTTTGTCAACTATGTTTTCAAAAAGTTGATACACACTATGGGCTTTACTATTGCTCCACATGCAATTTTCTTGCCCACCTTGATTGTGCTACGAACTTGAGAAACATGGACAACATAAATTTGCTAGTACTTAAAGATGAAGATATAGAGCTTGATCAATCTATTGACTGGGCAGCTTACAAAGTCAAAGAAACCAAGGTGGGGGAGGACGAAACTAAAATAGCTATAAAAATCAAACACTTCAGTCATGAGCATGACTTAATGCTTATTTATGAGGTTCAGAATAATGAAAACTGCAACGGGTGCCTACGAAATATCATTCCTCCATTTTACAGTTGTGCAAAGTGTAGCTTCTTTCTACATAAATCTTGTGCTGAATTACCTAGAAAAAAACGACACCCACTTCATCTACACCCACTCACCCTCCAGTTAAAAGAAAGATACTTGTATTGGTGTGACGCCTGTAACTATCCTTTCAATATTGGCTTCTCCTATAGGTGTGAGGAATGCAAATTTAGTCTCCATGTTCAATGTAGTTTGGTCTCAGATTCCCTTACCCACAAAAGTCATAAGCACCAACTTTTCCTCTCCAGCACAAGTTATAGACAAAGTTGCAGTATTTGTGGTTCTAAAGAATACTATGTTTTCCGTTGTCCCACTTGTGAATTTGCACTAGACTTCAAATGCGCTACACTACCACTTACCACAAGGTACAAACAGCATGAGCATCCTTTCACTTTGTATTGTACTCCTGAAGATGACTCTGGAGAATATTATTGCGATATCTGTGAAGAAGAACGAGACCCAAAACATTGGTTCTACTACTGTGAAGATTGCAATTATCCTGCTCATCTCCAATGTATTCTTGGGAAATATCCAGATTGCAGGTTTGGAGATACTTACAAATTTACGTGGCACCCACACCGTGTTACTTTGATTAAGGAAATGAAAGATCCTCCTCGATGTGACGAATGCCATCAACCTTGTGAAGAGTTGATTTTTCAATGCACCCAATGCAATTTCAATATCCACGGCAAAGGAGACTGTTCGTATAATCTGAAAAATAGATTGTAACATAGTAATGCAGTATTTGAGATGAAGGTTTTTAGGATTGTTATTTGAGACCTCCCAAAACAATAAACAATAAACGTGTTGTAATATTTATTAAAGTTGGATTTCAATTGTACAAGCACTTTACTAAATTCTTCATTGTGATGCCGGCAGCAACCTCGAGGTCACTTTATCCTCTCTCTTTCAATTACCTTAATTTGTTTTCTTCGATGATCTGCTTTGTGTGGATACGTTTGTTTGGATGTTTTGAACAAATTTGGAGCTTCTTGATCTGAGGATTGTATCATACAACGTTTCTGTGTTTGATTGTTGGTTGCTGTTGATGTCACCATTTTGGGGTGTATTCTACCTGTTTGACAAAAGGTCTTATAACCTCAAGTCTCAAGGTCTTATATGAAATTTCTTAGAAGTAATTGTTACAAAATTGTGAAGTTGGATTTTTCTTCTAAAAGACGTTTATTATTTTGATAAATGCTTAAATAATGTCTGATATATCAACTTTGCTGTATTTCAAGTATGGAGAAATCCTTTGAAATGGAGGGAGCAATTATGACTGTCAAAATAGCACAAGAGGAAACCATGTAGTCTTAGAGAATATAAGAATTTCTGCAATATTCATGTGTAATTGAAGTTTATTTTTAATGTTTTTTATGATCCAAACCATGCAGTCTTTTTATAATTCAAACTTTTTAATGGTTTGTTACACATATGTCACTCAAAATTTCTTTTTATAATCCAAACCAGCTACAATTGTAAAATTTCATATCTAATTAGTGAGCACTGACTCTGAGCTCCCAAAGTGCCAAAGCTGATTAAAATTGAAATAGTAGTGCAGCTCATGGATTCATTTTATAACCTTGTTTTGTCACAACAATCATGGCTGAAATTAGAGAGTTGTGCTTCAGTAAACAATTCTGGTTTTTCAAATAAATTTCCATTGCTAAACTCACTAGAATTTGAAACTAACACATTAAATTGTTCAAGTTTCTGATGCTGACAAATAAAAATCAACATACAGATACTCCAGTTGTTGTCACAAAAGTGAATAAATAATTTATCTGCTATGATACAATTAATTCTGTAAACATATTACTTTTTCCGCATTAATTTAAAAAAAGAAAACAAAACAAGAAATGAAATCTTGCAGCTTCATTACAAGTTTATTGGACCAAATTAAAAATAATATCAAGAAGTTTGAGGATCTGTTGCACCAGTTGGAGAACCAGGAACAAATGGAACAAAACCCCGTCCACCAAATACTGGCCTCATGAACTTGTCATCAAACTTTCTCCAAAAATAGTGTACAGTTGAAGTGGGGTTACTTATTAGCATGCTTAAGCTAACATTCCGGCAGGCAGGTTGATTTGTACCACCCTGATCACTTGGATCACAATTTTCAAGGAATGATATTTGTAAGTCATCTAGACTTGGTATGTCAGTTGCATCTGAATGTGCTGGTTTTGCATGCCTTAACAGCACTGCTTCAATCAGCGGCTTTGTTATGGAACCAAACACCTGTGTGGAGAACAAAGAAAAGAAAAACACATAATGATGTTCAAGAATGTGATGAGTTCAATAAGTAGTAAGATAATGTGAAGCCTATATGCCTAATCGTACATTTGTATAGAAAACTAAAAAATGGCATTAGACTTATTGATGATTTTCTTCTTCTATATAAAAGCCAGAAAGAAACTAGGAGCTGGACATCATTATGTAAAAGTTATAAGTCATAAAGGTTTTGTTTTGATTTAAACGTGAAGCATAAAATAAAAAAGAAATGAGTGTGAAAATTGTATTTGATGAGAAGATATTGTTATATTTAGCTAATGAGCAGACCTTTCAAAGGCTTTTCTCAATTTTTTTACTAGAGTGTGTATACCCAACCAATTATTTTAATATCTTGCAAGATTTTCCTCTATTTCTGCTTTAATGACATCAATTTTTGGGTTCCCAAAACATGAGAGAAGGACTCATGGGCTGGATGCATAGTGTAATAACAATGTTCTAACTATAATGAACCTTAAAGCAATGAATCTACAGGCATATATAGAAGCTAATTAACATACTATGGTATTAAACAAAACAACAATTATAGTACTGGTGATCATTAGTGCACTATCTTCTGTTGATGTCTTGTCCGAATTTGCAAACTGCAATTGTATATTGTTAAAGTTAATATCTGCTCAAGAACCAACATCTTAAAATGTTATTGACTTGAGATACTGTTTACATACCTGGTTATAAGACAAGGCGATTGTTACTGCACCTCTCAATAGGCCTGCCCACCATATTATAAACTGAGATTTCAGATAGTCAGCAAAGCTTGAGGTAGAATCAATGGCAATAGCTAAGTGCTAAATATGCCTGAAATTATCACCTGTTTTCGTAGCTCAATTTTCGTACTTGATCTCTTTTTTATGCAATTTGTAATATTGGCAATGGGTACACAAATGCTGCTCTTCCAACCAACACTAATGCAAACAATGTTGAACTGACAGCAATGGAAGTTCCTGGGCTGAAGCAAATGGTATGAAACTAGTTAAACTAATTAAATAGTATCAAATCCACAGGAAAGCACTTGTCTTTTGAATGTGCTAATTGTAATTTTACTTTTGTGAAAAAAGAAAAAAAAAAAAAGGGAATATATTGCATCAAATTTTAATTAAAAGAGTTTCCTATCTGAACGGGATGCTGCTTTTTGTTCTGCTTTTTAGGCTATTTCATTGCCAAAAATCCTGCTTATGCTAGACCAGAAGTTACTTACTGGACCTTGGAGAATCAGATGTGTGGCCAAAAGCTTCATGCTTTTGCTTGGTACAGCCGCTGCAAATCTACCTACTTTTGATATATCTTGTCAAGAAGTGTCTAAGAAAAATAAACGTTTATTAGAAATGGGTATTGTCATATATAAAAATGCAAAACCTTTAGCTATTTCTTTGAATCAGTTTTTATATTGGAGAAATCTATAATCTATAATATAAAATAATATAAATTAAAACTCAAAGCAGAGAGAAAAATTTTTCCTTTCTCCAAACACCGCCACGTCATAATTTCTACATCCACAAACGTCCATGTCATCCTTCTTTCTATTGAATTTCATCATTACCTCTATTTAAGTCATTATCTCTCATATTTAACTTTCTCTCTCACAGGTCTTAGCCTTTCCCTCTCCCTCTCCCTCAAACGGCTTGGTTTTAACATTCACCTCTTCATCTACCCATGGCTGTTCATCAACCTCACCTCTTCATCTACCCATGGCTGTTCATCTACCTCACCTCTTCATCTACCACTCTATCTGCATCTCACCTCTTGAACTCCCTTACCTCTTCATCTCCTATAATCTATATACTAAATTAATAGCTGAATATTCATATTTATTATGGCGCTTAATACTTTGCCGGCACATTAAATCCAGCCTCTCTTCATCTCCCTCTTGAATCTTCCTGTTATTCCTTTATTTTGATTTCTAATTGTTGTCTCTCCAAAATTGCAGAGCCCCCTTTGAGGTTAGTTTTCCATTTTCTTTTTCACTCTTTTATGGGTTTTTTATTTGGAATTTTGATGTAATCATAATTTGGTGGCCTGCCAATGCTATGATGATTTCGGTGCTCTGGGTGTCTTGGATTTTGTATGCTATGCAGTTTCTATTCAAGCTTTACAATTTAAATTTCACGCTTCGAGGGGCGTAATGGAATTGTTTGTGGATTTCTCAAATGGGAATACAATCAAATTTTGATTATTCCTACTAGGTATGATATGTATTGTTCCTTAAATCAATCTATTTCTTTGTTTTACAATTTTAATTTCACATGGAATTGTTTATGGAATGCTCAAATCGGAATATAAACATATTTTGATTTGATTAAAAAAAAAAAATTTGTTCCTTATATACCAAGTATGCTCTGTACTATTCCTTACATCAATGTATTTCTTTGTTTCATCTTCTATATAAACATCAATCTGTATTCAGGTGTTAGATTAGATTGTGGTTGCATATAGGGATTTGTCAAAGATTATGGAGGAAGAGTTTTCAGAACCTCCAATGAATGTGAGTAATTTTTACTTTTTCATTTAAGAGTTTGCTTTATTTTGGTGAGTTGATGATTTTTTGGTAACAATGTTCTTAATGGGTCAGATTATTCTTTCGGCTGAGCAATGGAATCAAAGGACGTTCCTCAAGGTGCTACTTTGAAAATTCACATGTGAGCTGGTCCCCTTTTCCCCCGATTTGAAATAGATTAACAGATAAATGAATGGATAACAATAAGTAGAAACTTTACTGGTTTGCTTTGCTATATTGTTTTGTAAATTATGTAAATTTTTATTGTAAATAGAAACAATTAGCAATTTCTGATTTGCTTTGCTATATTTTTTTGTCAAGTGAGTGCTAAACTGTGTTTCTAGACTTTGTCACTCTCTGTAAAGTTTTTCAATACAAGTTTTGGAAAGTATCAGCCTTACTTAATTTGTGCACAATATATAATTTGATTGAATACAAGAGTACTAGATGGATACAACTTCTACAAGAGTACTGCACGAATACAGAGTCTATCCAATCTCCACATCTATCTATATCAATAACTATACAACCAGACTATTATTCAATAATATTAACACTAGATGTTATCTTGATCAACTAAGGTGCATGTTTATCCTTGGTCTTTATCAGGTTGTACTATTGAATGTAGCTGAGGATTATCTTTATGATGTAGATGAGGATTATCCTTAACACTCTTTTTGGTGTTTTGGCTGCTTTTAGTTCAGATTCAATATTGTTTGGATCTATGGGCTTTCTTTCATGCTTTCTTAGGAATTAAACAGGGCTGCATAATTCGTGATATTTCTGTTGGTGGATTTTAAATGTTTGTGGTTTTGGGAAATGTGTCCATGAGTTAACAATCTATGGTTGTTTTTGTTCTGTGTATGTGTTTTTTTATGTGCTATACATGTTCCAATTTTTTGTATTATTCAATTATGAGAGATGGGTGTTAAATGATGTTAATGTTATAGAAGTCTAGCACTGATCATCTTGAATGCCATATGATATTCTATAGAAATTGAACAACCTTAAAGGATAAATACTTATTCACTAAAAATTAGATCTGAAACAGGAAACTAAGGGATTCTAGAGGCAAAAAATTAATATTATCATTTTGTTTCTGTTATAATATCATGTTAATAAAGTCATTTTGTTTCTTTGAATTATATTGAGGGTTTTGGATTTGGCTCAATGCAATTAACTAAAGCATAAATATGACATTGGAATCTGTTATCCTAAATTATATATGCAAACTGATTTTACTGCATTGGGTTGTAGAATGAGTCAATAAATCTGATAAACTTCTTCTCATGGGCCTGTTACTATGCCACTCCACTCCTATGTGGTTTAGTAAGTTACAACAATTATAAGATTTATGAGTTGGCTATTTTGTTTTGACTTTTAAAGGCTTGCTTGCCTTCACTGCTTGGTATATCATTCGATGTAAGGGAATCAATATCTCTAAGAGTTTAAGCTCTCAACTGTTTTTAATAACTATTAATCTATTATTAAAAGGTTATGATTAATGTTCAAGTTAAGTTATTCAGTATATCAATTTGTTAAAAAAAAAATTTCATCTACCACCTGAAAACTTTCCTATACATCCTATAAATTCAAAACACAAATGAATGATAATATACTACAATTCTTTTCAAAAAATAAAAATAAAAATAAAAGAGAGAAGATAATATACTACAATATGCACACATTTTAACACTACTACGTAAAATCATGCACATAAAAAATGAATTACCAAAAGAAATCCTATTCCACATTTTTTGCTACTCTGGCAAAATAATTGCCAAAATACCTACAACTTTTACAATAATATATATATATATATATATATATATATATATATATATATATATATGAAAAGGTTAAAGCTTTTCAATTTCAAAATACAATATGAAAAGGTTGTATCATATGCAACAACAACGATTAAGTTTAGAACAAAGTGATTAGTTATTCCACGCATTGAGCGGGTCCACAACTAGTGTTTATAAAGCATCAGATGTGATAACTCAGTTACACACGTTTTAGTGATTATAGTGATATCACCAAGATCAGATAATCATGCCAAAGTGAAGTAGCTTGATGTATCAAACCCAAGTTGTAAGCTCTCGCTTGGGGTTATTGAATCATGCCATATTCTTTTCTTTTATTATATAACTAGCGTATGACCCGGATACATTTATTTAATATGAATAACAAGGTAAAATATGTTAATTTGTAAGTATAGTAGCTAAATTTATAATGAAATTTAAGTTACTATATTGTGTATATAAATTACTATTATTTAAACCACCAAAATATATCTGAAAAAAATTACGTCAAGTCAAATGTATAATGATTAACTACATTAAACACATAGAAAAAGTTTATATGAAAATACAAATATAGGTTAGTAGGAAGAAGTTGAAGTATCAATATCTTTAGTTAGGCATTCTAATTGTTTTCCAGCTGCATTTGCCATTAACCTGAATTCAAAATTTAAAATATATTAGTTTTGTATTATTAATTGGAACTTCAAAAACATATATTTTTGTATTGGTAACATACAGATGAAAAATATGATTGATGTAGAATTTATAAGTACATACCTTGTGACAGGTTTTGCATAACTCTTTGTACATTAAATGGTCTATGTCAGCTTGGGACTTTAAGAACTGCCATTTAGCATCCAAATTTTAAAATAATTGTCTCATGAAAGTACATGTAGAAGTAGATTAGTAATAATTCTATACCTGTGTTATCACCATATCGTCTAATCCTTTTTTTTTTCTTGTCTTTATTCTCATGGACGTTTGAACTGTCAATTGAAGAAGAACAAAATAGTTTGTAAATGTTTGGATAACGTATTAGCTAATACCCAATCCAAAATGATGAAGTAACACACCTTTCATATAATTGTGAGATCAAGACTCGCTTCACTAATCTCCATAGGTGCATCTTGTCAGTTTGAACAGTACATCCCTAACCGGGGGAATATATTCGTAATTTCACAACCTAATCCATATAGATGACAATTGTTATTCCAATTTGAATAATATTATAATCGAAAAATGATGATGATCGAACATAACATTAAGACATGTACCTTGTTATCAATAGATCCCAAGTTCGATATTGACTGGCTGGTCTTCCACATCTCCCAAAGATCGGTGTCATCAATCTAAGCCATGTTCAAATAAGTGTAACACCACAAACACATTCTACTAAGGTTTTTTTAATTAAATGAAAGTTTTAATGTCTTCTAGTTTCAAGGCATTCATTCAAAGAAGACATGTGGGTACTTTTAACACATACCTTGCTACTACTAATTGCACCATTTTTATGAATGGTCAATCCCTTGAATTCTTTTTTACGATCATCCAATATTGGTTTATGCATCATTGCATCCTTCCTGTTAACATTATAAAACAAAACCGCTATCAAAAGAGAGTTAGGAAAATAATTTTTTATTTTCTTCTTAAAAAAACTTGCAAACAGAAGAGCCAAACGAAACCTGAAAATAGTGCATAATTACTAACATCCTATCCTAATCACTAACATGCTTCGTATGTAAAACTATGTCATATAACAGTACATCATTTACTCATAAAAAAAAAATAACAGTACTTCATTTGAAACAATGTTAACACAAATAATTTTAATATCATAATACAACAAATGGAAGTACCAAAAATAACAATTTCAAGAAACACACCCGACAATTGCTTTTCAGAGAATAAATTGTTTACGAAATTAGCAGTGCGTCCATGTGTTTGATATGGACTTTGCTGGGATTTTTTGGATTCTTTTGTTTTCTACTGTTGTGCATCTATTGTCATTAACTGTATTGTCTTACACTCTATATATCAGATAAGATTAATGTAATCGGTATAAACAGTAAATTGCATAAAGAAATACAAAATATCAAAACTTTGTTTCTTCTTTTTTGTTAATTATACGTGTCTAGCAAATAAAAAAGACATTGCATTATAAACAAAAATTAAGAGAGAAGAAAAACACTGATGCTGCCCAAACCTTTCAACTTCCTTAGGTGACTCTTCTTGCAGAAACGCCAAGATCTTGCTTCCTTGAATTCTTTTCAAAGAGAAATAAAACATTGCCTTTGTAACTGCTTTGCAAGGGAAGAAAAAAGTCAAGTTTATAATATAGAGATGAGAACGTTGTTGAGAAAATAGTACCTACCCAAGAATAAACAGTAAACAGTAAAACTGAAACGATGTAAGTGAGCGAAAGAAGACGTCCATTGGACTTCTTTTCTTTTTCAGATTTATTTTTTTATTTTTGTTCTTGGCCGTTGTGTTTTTATTTAAACAATTTCGGGATGGAATTTTATTTGTGTTTGGTCATTAATTTTCAATTGGACAATTTTTTTTTTTTTTGTTCAGGCGTTAATTTTAATAAAATACTATTCATGCGTTAATTTTTTAGTTAATAGTCAATTGATAGTTAAATTGAACTAATCTATTCCTCTAAAAAAAAAATCTTAGAGAAGTATATTTTATTAAGATATCTTTTAACCGTAGGAGATTTATTTTAAAAAATTGGATATTATGTGTTTTTATTTAAAAGTGTTTGACATGAATTGAAATTAATCAAAACATTTTTTTAAAAAAAGGTACACGTTGTTTAGGTTTTTTTTTTTTTAATAAAAAAAATTGGTGTTTAAGTTTTTGTTCACGCGTTAATTTTTTAGTTAATAGTCAATTGATAGTTAAATTGAACTTATCTATTCCTCAAAAATAGTCAATTGATAGTTAAATTGAACTAATCTATTCCTAAAAAAAAAAATCTATATTAGAGAAGTATATTTTATTAAGATGTCTTTTAACCGTAGGAGATTTATTTCTAAAAAAATTGTTATTATGTGTTTTTATTTAAAATGTTTGACATGAATTGAAATTAATCAAAACATTTTTTTCTTTAAAAAAGGTACACGTTGTTTAGGTTTTTTTATTAAAAAAAAAAAAAAAATTGATGTCTTTTAGTAGTAGGACTGTAAGAGATTTATTTTAAGCTTTTTATTATGATATTTTATTAAGATGTCTTTTAGTAGTAGGAGACTTCTTTTAAAGATTTTGTTATTATCTTTTTTTATTTAAAAGCTTTTTATTATGATATTTTATTAAGATGTCTTTTAGTAATAAACAACGTATCATTTCAGAAATTTAAACAATAAATAGACATACAAACAACTTAGGAAATTTAAATAAGGTATCATTTCATTAATTTAAACGATAGATAGATATGTCACTTGTCATGATGTTAGACCTTCTAGGTTTTAACACTCATGTCTTCTACTATTATATAGATTCGATAGTTGGGAGACGTTTAGCTATTTCTTTGTATCAGTTTTACATTGGAGAAATGTTCATAAAGTAGCAGATATGGTAACTCAGTTACATAGGTTTTAGTGATTATAGTGATATCACCATGATCACTTATCGATGATGCTAAAGTGAAGTAGCTTGATGTATCAGACCCAAGTTGTAAGCTCTCACTTGGGGTTACTGAATCATGCCATATTCTTTTCTTTTATTATATAATTCGATAGTTGGGAGACCTTTAGCTATTTCTTTGTAACAAATGAAAGAGAGAAGCATACAAGTCTAGTTTGCTTAGTAAGTTGGAGTACCTTTCCTTTTTTTCTTTTTCTTTTTCTTTTTTTCACTCCTATCTATGAATTTTCACATAATGCTAATGACATATACTTTTGATATTGTATATTATTGGCCCACGAAAGGTCCACCTTTAATGGCCTTCAAGTGCAAGTATGAGCCTTTACGTGTAGCAAATGACAAAATCTTGTTTAACAACAAAAATCTTCTTATTCTTCTTCTTTTGTTTCCTTTTTAGATGAGGTTGGGTTGTCTAAGTCCAACCAATGCTTGCATTGTTTTAGACATTAGGAATAGTTTTAAAACAATATATTAAAGGAAATCCTAAACGTAAAAAAAAAGACTTCCAAAAGCTCTTAGAATTTACTAAATGATGGGGATTTCGAAAATATTAATATAAATTTGCATTGTTTGGATGAGTATATCTAAAAATTTAGAAATTACTATTAAGAGTTGTTTTTTTTCTTTTTTTTGGTTGAATTATAGAATTATGGTAGTTATGACAATGATGGTAATAATGGTAACAATGACTTGATTATGGTGATGGTATGATATAATGGTATTGGTGGTGGTGGTGGTGGTAGCGACAACACTATGAATGATGGAGGAGGTGGTGGTGACAACATTGATAGGTGGGGAAAATGGGGTGGTGGTGGCAGTAGCAATAGGATTGATAATGACAGTGGGGGTATTGGCGATGGCAATGGTAGTATGAATAGTAGTTATGGGTGGAACTAGAATTTCAAGAGTAGAGTTCCAAAGTAATTAAAATTATATAAACATACTTAAGTGGGTCATAAAAGAAATAGAAAAGTTTTGGGTGACCTATATATACTTGTTGCAAAATTAAACTGGAATATGAGGGTAAAGTTTGAAATTTTAAAAAGTTCGGATGCCCCAGGCATATCTATAGTTTTGTGTTTTGTCCATGAAAGAATAATGGTGGATTGGTTGGCGGTATGATTATAGTAATATTTGTAGAATTTGTAAATGATGCATTCCTCCATCGAATTTGAACCTCGAATTTGGATGTTTGGAAATCTTAAGTCTAAAAGTTTATGAAAAAATTTCAAATTACCTTTCTAGTTAACCCGAACAAAGGAAACCAATATTGGATATTTCCAAATTACAATTTGTGTAAATTCCACATCAAATTTCTTATCCAAATACTTCATAAGAAATAGAATCTCACGTGTGTATAACCTAAATCAAAATGGGCACATAATTTTTATAAATGAATAAAAATAAAAAGTTAGTATGGACATGTTTAGGAAAAAAAAAAGATGTTAGTATGATATCTAGACATGGCATATACATCTAACTTGGAAATGACATCTTTGTTTTGCTAAACTTGGAAATGACATCTTGAGATGGCATATACATCTAACTTGGAAAGCATAAGTTCCTTGCTTTCTTGATTTCATTTTCTTTCATTGATTCATATTCTTATGTGTTGGAGAATGTTTCCATAATTTTTCTTATATATAGTGGAACTCATAGATGAGCTCCACATGAACTTCTCATTAACAAAATTGAAATTGGGGCTAACTTGGAAGCTTCCCTAGGAGTATTTTGAAGCCAAATTTGGATTCTTGTTCATGTAAGTATGGATGGTTGCTTTTGCAACTTTGTTTTGTATGTTTGTGTGTGTTTTTCTATATCTTTGCTTTGCTTTCTTAATTTGTCATATAAATGTTTAAAATGCACTAAATTTTGGGGCTATTTAATTGTTAATTTACACTTGAATTAACAATATCTATTGTTAAATGAGTTTGGTTCTTGTTACATCTAATGTAACTTTGATATAAAGTACATAACTCAATTTATTTATTTTTAAATAACAATTTTGAGGAATCCACATTTTAATTAAACATCTATTAAAAGGTAAATCATACGCCAGATTTCACGACAATTGGATGCCATTTACTATCAAATCTATAAGCTTATTTGTGTAGTATATTTAGGAATAAAAAAAGAAGAAAAAAAAGCTATACTTTTGAGCTTTTTATAGATTAATGGGTTTTTGATGCCTAATTATCAAACGTAAGCTTAATATTTGGTAAGCCTAGGGGAGACTACTGTTAGAAAATTTAGGAGATACAAAGGAAATTTAAGGCTTTGAGGCACGATGAATCGCTGTCTTTAAGACTAGCTTTGCCCCCTCTCCAATGAGATTGCTAAGAGTTCTAGCAAATAATCTCCAGGATACAACAAAGCCTAAGAGCAAATGATAGCAATTCAATTTACTCTTAAGAACTTCTTAGAACAATAAGTTTCTCTTTGCATTAATAACTGAATAAGAAATCTGTTTATATTGCAAGTGAATAACAGTCAAGAGTCACCATGAAAAGGCACAATAACTGCCTATAACTGTCTTACAGTTTTGAGATCCAGTCGACTGGATTAGTGGTCCAGGCGACTGGGTCAGACAGAAACTCCCAGGAACGACATCCAGTCGACTGGATTGATGGTCCAAGCGATTAGATCAGGTTGAGACTCCAGACCTCCAAATCCAGTCGATTGGATGCTATTCCAGGCTACTGGATTCTTGCAAATCCCTTATACACATTAAAACTACATTACAACCTACTTAGATAACAAATATCTAACAACTACCGCACCAAATTCTCCTCCTCAACCTCTTTTTCACACTTTTTTTCTCATAGTGTCTGAACCACACTTCTGCACACCAAATCGTTTTGCACTTTGTGAGCGTTGTTTGAGTTGTGGTGTTATATCCCATATATATACATAGATCTATATATAAAGCTATCCATCGGTATCCAATAATTTTCTATAAAGTCATTATCTAAACAAATTGTTGATAGACTCTTAAAATTGAAAACTTGTATATATTATTTGAAACAATTATATACATATAGAAGGTATACGAATTTATTAATGATGTTACAAGGTGAAAATTGCTCTAAATTGATTAGGTACATGAAAGACAACTCTCTTCTTTTGGAATAATCGATTTCAGAAATCATTGAATAGATTTTGAGCAAACGTAAAGAGGTATAAATCCTTAAAGTCAATTGGTTTCTAAATGTAATTTATCATGAAAAAATTAATAGAGATGCTAAAAATCTTGTCAATGATTGGAAATATGAAGGTAATAAGAATATAGAAAAGGAAAACATCACAAATTAGAGAAACCACAAGCTGTGTAAATCTGAGATAGCAAATTCTTTGTTCATTATTATGTATTTGGTATTGTTCCATAGCAAATTTATTCATTCTTTGTTCATCCTTAGCAGGATGGACAAAATTTCTTTGAAGAAATTGAGGGAGGCTTCTACTACTGAATCTGAGGCGGCTACTGCTGTCTGGCAAGCTGTGTGGGCTGCTCTTGCTAAGTGTACTGAGGAAGCTACTACTGTCTCGCTAGCTGTGCAGGCTGCTCTTGCTGAGGCCTCTACTGAAGCAGCTCTAAAAACCGTATGTCCTTTGCATTAGTGTCCTATATATATATATATATATATATATAATATATATATATATATATATATATATATATATATCTATGTTTCTATTTTATCTTCGAAGTGCAAAATCATACTATTTTATCTCCATAGAAATTTGACATGACATTATCATTACTTGCATATAATCTGAGTTGTATGTATAGGCTATAGCAAGTTAATTTGCAACGTTATTTCATTTCAATCATCAAAGTATTGATTTTGTTATTTATTATGTATATCTTATCTACCAAGTCATTAACCTTTTCTAGTCCTATGTTTATGAAGGTAATAAGAATCACATATGTTTATAACTTGAAGATATATGGGTAAATAAATCTCATAAGTGAATGAGAAAAATAAAATGTTAATTTGAAAATGCTGTAAGAAAAAGAAATGTTAGATTGGAGTATGGACAAGAATATAAAATAAAAAGATTTGATAAAAGTGAAAATGAAGTATGTAAAGTAGATGAACATAATTAGTGCCTTACCAATTGTTTCTCTTTTTCGTTTCTTAGGGGTTTGAAAAGGATTTTTTTTTTGTTGGCATAATGACATAATTATAATTTGATAAAATAATGAGGACCAAGTTTTATCCTCGAAAAGTAACACCTTCTAGTCCTATATATATAATAAATGTTATAGATTAGCTTTTCGAGTGAACTTAGCTTTAATAGAAGTGAAGATAAGGGCGAACTTATTAGAAGCTTCCCTAGGGTTGTTCCAAAGCCAAAATTGAATTTTTGTACTTGTTTTGTAAGTATTGAAGATTGCTTTCGCAAGTTTATTTGTACATATGTGATTTGTCATGTAGATATTAAATGCAATAAATTTTCCTTTTATGTTGGTTTCCACTTGTTAAATATAGAACTTTACCAAGTTATTTTGTTGAAACCATAGATTAATATCTTCTTAATCTTGACCTTACCAACATTGGTTGTCGTTTATATTAAAACTAGTCGCAGACCCGCGCGATGCGCGAAATAATTTGACATGATTTTTTATTTTTGGGTTAAGCAAAAAAAGAGATAAAAAAGATGAGACTTATAAGTTTTAGTCCTAATCCCACTTCAAAATGATGTATTTTTTTTTTTTTTAACGGAGTATAATTGATATAGAGTAATAAATTTTTTGCAAGTTAAGTGGTTTATTATATACAAAAGTATAAAGAGAGAGTATTAACCTTTTGTACGTTTGAGGGGGGTGAGCAGAAGAGGGAAGCAACCAAGGGGAGGAGAAGTGAGTAAGAGATGTAAAGGAAGGTTTGAAGAAGTCTTAAATGGCTTAGGAGAAAATTAAAAGGGAATAAATATTGAATCGGAAATTTCACATATATAAGCTTTAAGAAGCAGTTTTGACATAACATATCTTGCCATACAATATATTTGACATGATCACCAGTTAGAAAATCACTTATGACAGGTTGCTTGAAATTAAATTCAAATAGCACTTGAAATATCATTAACATTGAAGCATGAGTAGATGAAAAAGTAACAAAGTTACAACAAAAAATAAATACATATATATAATCCAATCTGAAGCAACCTTATAAATTACAATTCTTAATAATCCTCCAAGGTTGTAGTCAATCCAATAGAAGACCAAAAAGAGAGAAAAAAAAAAAAAAAAAAAACACTTGTCTTCAAATAGAGCATTGGACAACACTACTGTAAAAATTTTTTTATCCCTTATACAACCATCGAAAGAGGCATCAACACATTAATGCAACTGGTAAATTCTACAGCTAATAACTTGGTGTCTTTTATTATACCAAACACTTGTTATAAGAATCAACACCTTGATGCCCAACTGGACTGCAAGTTTGGACTAATATTGAAACTGACATCATTGGGTCAACCTATAAAATAGAGATTTCATTGTCATAGCCGCAACAACTTACCCATCTACTATTTCTAACATTACAAACTTAAACATCTCAGGCATCAAATGTACCAGTAAACACCACAACTTCACAACTTTGCATGTAATTTTTGTAGAAAACACAATGCACCTCAATTATTCCATCACTATAAACAATACAACAAACTGTGCCTATAGAAAACCTTGGTAACACCAATCTAATAAAGTAAAAAAATATTTTACAGTAACAAATCATCATTTATTTGAGAAAACAAAAATCCCGGTCAGTAGTCAAGCCCCTTAATGAATCAAATTCCTATTCATCTCATTGCAAATGTGTTTAGGTTCAGCCTATAAAATCATTCAGTCAAAAAATATTCTTAATAACATATAGACAGAATATTTAAAGTAGGCATGTGTTTAATTTAATTCAACTTTCATAGATCTAATGTGCAATTTATGATAAGTAATATGAAAACTATTCCTATTTCTTTTTCCAAAACAATTAATATAAAAACATCATGTTCATATTACAAATATTGATGAAATTAAAAACATGAGAAGTTCTTACCAAAGAATCAGCAAGTTTTGAAGGCCGTAAACAATAATATCCTGGGAAAAAAAAAGTCATAACTGCAACAACTTTGATGACCCCTAGCAATCAATTAGGGAGGGGAGCTATAGCCTCTGGCAAGAACTTCAAGTCAGGTCAAGCCAACTAAAAAAAAAAAGTCAGCTTAGCCAGTAATGATGAAAAAGGAACTAAGGCATCTTTTCTATGTTTAGTGCTATCATTTGTCTAAGTTGTCCACTAACTATAGCCTGAAATATTGTCTCAATGCTTGATAAATTGGTGATTATCCTAAACTAATTACTTACAGAAGAAAATGAAAGAATGATTAATTGGTTGTAAGCGTTGATTGTAGACATAGAACTATCTAATAAAAAGGTTTAACCTTTAGACATGTGCTTTTCTCAAAACTTGAAAATACCCTTGAGGTATTAGATTGCAAGTAGGTGTTGAAAAATTTCTGGTGGCCTACAACTCATCTGGTTACATATATTCTGAATACCTTTAAAAAAAAAAAAAAAAAAAACACATACTTTTCCTCTTTCGTGTCATTTTTCTTCGACTTAACTCTGGCTACAGATTCCAGAACTGCCTGGTCAACACGAACAGATAAAGAAAATGCAATTCAGTGAGAGTTTCATGCTAACAAATTCAAAAGTGCACAGAGAGATAAGATCTAGATAATCCAACTACTTAAGAGCATGAAATCAAAAATAATAATCACAATAATGCAAATGAGATAAACAATATCTTTGCCAGCATAACTTAGCATATCATTCATTATGACCGGAGAAGTATTTGATTGGAAACAAAAATTTGAATAAAATCATAGTAAAAAATCGTTATGATCGAGATCTTAACAAACCGTTCATCATGTCAGGATTTTCAATTTAATCATTTAAACAATGCAACTCAATAGCTTAATTGAAGTTGTTAAGCTTTTATAGTAATAATTTAGTCCTTATAAATTTCTAAAGAATATTGTGCCAGCCAAACCAACCTGCTGCTCAGCTACACTGTTGTTGAAGCTTCCAGCATCAGCCACTGCCAATAACAAATTCATAAATTGAAAATTGAAACTCAAAAGCAATTCGACCTAGCTAAATAATTACAGGTTTTTCAAACTGGTTCAAATATAGAGCCCTAATTAGAGTGAGAAGCACAAAGGGAGAGAAAAAGAGAGATTGGATCTACGAACCTTCGGGTTGATCGTTCCTGGGGAAGCATTGTAGATGTGTAACAATCACAATTGATATCTTATAAATTTCCTAATCGATTTGTTTTCAATAAAATGTATCTGAAAATTGAAAATGTATCTGAAAATTAGAATTGAATAAAATGTATCTCCATTGCTCTTGATTGTACCAGTGCACACATGGAGGTCCAAACTTAATATGAAGTAAACAGAACATGTTGGCAGGACAAATGTCATTGCTGCTTGTTGGATGTAAATTTAGCTCTTTGGAAGTTTCAATTGTAGAAGGTCAAATTTGGTTGGTCGAACCCACCTTAGATCTTAAAACCAAGCCTATAATTATTGTATTCATCAATAGGATGATGTTAAGCTTGTCAGGTACATTATTGTTGGAAGCTGCAACATGTTGCATACATTGTGCCTGAAAACTATACTTAAGTACAAGTTCTTAAAACATGTTCATGCTTCCATGCTTTTTTGGTCTCAAATAATTTTTGTACTTAACAATAAAATCGAATACACAGAATCCAATCATATTCACCAAATGCTTACTTTCTTAGAAATCAAACAAAGAGCTAAAAAAAAAAAAAACCTATTAGTTAAACAGTCAATTGATATTTCCTATCATACTTTTCCCTATAAAACAGAATAAAACCCAATTGATATTTTTATTGGTCCAACAACACTGCAACATTGAGTAGGGAAAAAAAAGGCAACACTGCAACATTGATATATGCAAAGGCTCTTGGTAGACCATCCTTTTAGACAATATATCAAACACATCAAAGGCATACCAAGGGTGCACCTCAAACCAAAGAGAAGGAAAGCTAACCACATGAGCCACAAACAATCACAAATCCACAGAAAAAGAAAAATCACAGATCCACTGGAAAGAACAAACAAAATCAGGGAAAAAATTATAGAAGAAACTCACATTGGAGAGCTGGTTTCGGCAGACAGGCAGCCAAAGGAGATGGACATGACCAAAAGAACAGAAATAACACTTGGGAAAGCTGTTCCATTGAAGGCCATACCGATCAATCAGTGGTTTGGGTGGAGGGAGAGAAATTGAAAATTTATATTAAAAAAAAAAATGAGAGAGAACTAAAGGGTCTGAAGGAGTTATGTTTGAAGAAGAGAAAAGGTCTCAATAAATGCCCACTGATTCAGTTTCACTCCAAACTGTAACCACCATATGTGCCTTTTCAGGTTCGACTGGTTGTGGTTGAATGAAGGAAGGAGAATGGTTGTAGAGAGTTGATCTTTTTGGACATTTTGGTAAAAAAATGAAAGGTCAGAATTTTCTTACGTTTTGGTTGGGATAAATTCATTAATGTAATAGCTTAGAAAATGAAGTTGGAACTTTGAGAAACTCTTGACTGTTACAGGCTTACAGCACAACGTGGGGTACAATTTAAGAAGAGAAAAAAATTTAGTGAGAGAGAGAAAGAGTGGGAGTATGAGACGTGTGAGAGAGAGAGAGAGTGAAAAAGAGTGAAGGATGCCATGGACTTTGGGTATAATTAAATGGTGAAGATAATAATAATAAAAGCCCAGCCCAAAAAAAAAAAAAGTGGGCCGGATCTGGAATGTTATGAGAGAGTTGAGAGGCATGAGAGATTTGGATTGATGTGGGAAGAGTAAATCTGACGTGGCAGTTTTGGAGAAGACAAAAAAAAATCTCTCAGCTTCACCTATTAGTTTATACTAGTCGCAAACCCGTGCGATGCACGGGAACACTTTTATAAAGATAGTGTGTATAATCAAAATATTCGTAATTATTTACCACAAAAAAAAAAAAAAAAAAAAAAAACTCCATTACCTTTTGAGCATACTTATGAGTTTTTATAGGTTTTCAATCATTCACGAAAATAAAAGAAAAAAAAAAATCTAAAGACTTGCTTTTGATATGCTTATGTTTCTTAGTATTTGCATTCGCAAAGGAACTAAGTTAAGCATTACTTTAAACGTCACAAAAAATCTATAAACCCTATATAATGGTAGAGCTAAATTTATATAAAAATAAGCATGGAGAACCATAAAGTAAGGGTCATAGATGTGGTCACATAAACTGGATCCAATAGCAATAACTATGTCTTAGTTCACTTGAACAATTCATTCTAATGCATTGAGTTAGATGCTTGGTCGTGTTAGAAGCAGGCTGTAGCAATTAATGACAAAATTAGACCATTTAAATATACAAAGAATTCTACTATTCTTGAGCAATACATTGAAAATATTTTGCCAACTCATATTCAATTTAAACATTAAAAATGGAAATTATGGCCTAAGAGCAAGTAAAATCCAAGGTATGGAATTAAGAAGGCTTTGGAAAACTATAAGATGCAAATGTACAAATAATAAATCCAAATAGCTTAACGTTTATCCTTATAGATTCAGGACAAATTTACCTAAAATTGCATATTTTTTTTTTCAAGAATGAGAATCTAAGCTTTTGCAAGAGTGTCTTGTTAATCTAGGGACTAAACTTTATCAAACATAAATTTTAGTTGGGCACCCCTTCTTTGATGCATTCTCTACACAATCTGCAAGCTCGTGGTCGGGCCATAGTTAACCTCTTTCTACCTACTTTAGGATGTGATTGCCTATATAACTTAATGAAAAGAGCTGCCTACTATTAGGAAAAAAACTACATTCTATGTTGTCATTAAGCTATATATGCAATCACATTTACCATTAGCAAGATCTTCAATGTCAAACACTACAACTGGACATTTACTTTTATGGGTTTCAGCCACCTCATCTTCAATCTCTTCCAATAGTACAACCTAAGTACATATATAATACCCCTTCTTCTCTTCAAAAAAATTTGCAATGTTTAGATCCAATGCTGAATAAATTGTCACCCCACCTCAGGAAGCATCCTATACCAAGCAATTGTCACTAACAACCAATTTGCATGTGCTTTACCAACGCCTTTCACAGCATGTGCTTCAAGTTTAATTTCCTACATAAGATGATATATTCAAACATACTCGGTGGTAATTTCAAAAGCATCCACCTTCCAGGAAAAATAGATTATCCATTTATAATACTCACAATCAAAAACAGTTTCTTCTAAAATAAGAAACAATTTAGAGAAGGCAATAAAGTTATTTTAACTTGAGGTGGTATGAATGGAGAATGTTACCACATTGATAATAAATCGAGCATTAACTGATTTAGAAAGTTTAGAAGCCTATTATTGATGTTAAGAAATCAATTCAAAGCATAGACAACATATTTTTATACAAAAGGTTTGATCCTAAAATATAGATTTTGATGCTCACTCCAAACAACGTAAACAGATTAGTTTAACTCAAATAAGATTTTGTGAAGTTGCTTATGCCAACAGTAAAAGAGAAGAAAGTCATCCATCAGTCATAGAGCTTATCGGCTCACAATAGCATAGGCTACAGAGGAAGACAAATTATCAGGTTTCCGTGCTTCAACAATATTCAATAGTTTTTTTTATGGCTTTAATAAATAAATACTATGGTGATTAGTAATTTGTAGTTCTTAATTATTTCTTAGTTTGGTCTAACTGCTAAAGAATTTGTAATGGAGGAAGCTCAATGAGCTTGCCAAATTAATGGGCAATAGCTGCTAAGTAAGTGGTTTGGTTTTGCTTCCAAGATTTCCCTTGTAGCTTGTTTTCTTGTTCACTTTGCTTCAATAAATTCTTACCAGGGATCATTATCTGTCAAGAGGTTGGAAAGTCTATTCTATCAAAAAACATCCAAGCCAGTGGTGATGCTGATTGCTGATGCACTCTTGCTTTGTATGATTAGAATAAGTTTATGAAGATGAGTGAGGAATGAGGAACTTCTTTGTGTGGGTACAAGACAGTTTTTTGCCAAAGTGATATCTAGGTAATATCGAATCAATTAGTGAATCATGGCTCAGTTGGTATGCGAGAATTGGTTGGACTCAATTTGAAAATGCATTGCTAAACTGACTTCATATGGGTCTTAACTTTTAACAATCCGTGCAGAAACAAAAATAGATTATGGATGTTAATACAAAGTTGTGGTGTAAAGCATTTTATGCAAGTGCAACACAGTAATAATATTATTAACTATAAGAATTGATTCTTTGACAAATAGAAGAGAAACAAAATTTCTTGGACTTACACAACCGGAGAAGAGTGAGCAATTTCAAGTCTTCCCTACACTGATGTTTACAATTTTGATATCAGCACAGAAAGGCTAAAGCAATTGGGCCAAACACATTGCGTGTGACCATAAAAAAATTAATAAAATAAATCTGCCCAAATTTGTTAGCAGGAACTATAAAGACCCAATATTGCTCATAACAAATTAGCAGGAACGGTTAATTTTTAATTTGTTTGTGGTAAAGTTGTACCTGTTTTACTTTAGATCAAAGACAGAAAGCTAAAAACACATGGTCTGAGTTTAATTCCACTCAAATTTCAATCAGATTAATGAACCATTGTTATTATTTCATCTATGAAATGAAATCCTTAATCTCAAAATTAAGTTCAAAGCCACCCTCGCCAACTTGGCATGAATAAATATGAGATGGGCTACATTCTTTTACTGATAATACGTACTCTTTCTACATTTTACAAAGAATAAATCTAAATACATAACTTATTCAATGACTTTTTTTTTTTTTAATTTGTTGAAGTGGTCAAATAGAAAAGTTGTGTCAATGGATGATCTATGTAAAAGTGATTGTCCACCACTCAAAAGTTACAACATGAGGTTATGAAATAAGTTGTGTCCATAACAAAGTTGTTCTAGAAATCCAATGACTCAATTTTCTTTTTTTCCAGTTATGCTTCAAAACAAAATGTCCTTAATTTAGCAAAAAAAAAAAAAATGATAGAACTAATTTGCTACTTGAAATATAATGTACTTGTACACTAATCTAGTATTTAAGGATATACATGATATATAGCTGTCTAGTTGCTGGTTATGTGTTTCAGTTTCACACATCGGATTATATAGCATTGCTCTTCTTAGGATTAACTCACTGGAATGTAGCTGAATCCTCCAAACAAACAACACAAAGCACCCTAAAAATTGACTAACACCCTTTTAAAATTAACTCAGGCATTGCAGCTTGACAGTTACAAATGAATGGTACGTTTAACACCAAGAGAAGCCTCAATGGGGGGCCATAGAGCTTTTCGAAATGCCAACTATTCACTGGAATGCAGCTGAACCCTTCAAACAAACACCACAAACCCCCTACAAATTTACAAACACCCTTCTAAAATTAACTCAGACAAACAGCACAAACCCCCTACAAATTTACTAACACCCTTCTAAAATTGACAGTTACAAATGAATGGTATCTATTGAGAATCAAAGCTAATATATATATATATATATATTAGATACATATTGAGAATTATCTCAACACATGTTTCAATGGAATTTCACAAAACACATGGCATGCGGCTATAACCAAAATAATAAAATAAATATGCCCAGATTTGAACAATCTGCCACTAAAAAAAAACTTAAAGAACAGAGAAAACGATAGATTAAGAACTCACCCTGGGTTATTTAAAACAATTGAAACTGAATTTGATAGCTTCATACTTGAACAATCTGCCAATAAAAAAAACAAGGGAAAAGATAGAGTAAGAAATAACCTTGGGTATTTCTGCTCTTGGTAGACCATCCTTTTAGACAATATATTAAACACATCAAAGGCATGCCGAGGGTGCACCTCAAACCAAAGAGAAGGAAAGCAAACCAAATGAGCCACAAACAATCACAAAGCCACGTGAAAAGAAAAATCACAGATCCACCGGAAAGAACAAACATATTCAGGGAAAAAAATTATAGAAGAAACTCACATTGGAGAGCTGGTTTCGGCGGACGGGCAGCCAAAGGAGATGGACATGACAAAAAGAACAAAAGGTTGAAGATTGACTGGCAACTCGACTGGCTCTGGATGAACTAAAGACTTCAAGGCTTGGCCGAATCATCGTCGTCATCAGCAGAAGATGAGGTTATTTGAAGAGGAAGTAGTAGTGTAATCGGTTTCAGTCTGGTGAGATCTAATCGGGTAAAAACTAAAAAGGAGAACAGATAACTGAAAGGGAGAATGAGTGAGAAAGGGGGATGGCTTGAACATGAGAGAATGTGAGTGAGAACCACGGGGTTCTTCCAAGAGAACAATAGGAACAAAGAATAATCGGGTATAAACTAAACGTATAAAAAAATTAATTAGAAAATACTGGTTAGGTGTAAAATTGTGGGAACTAAAAACCTGATGTGTCAAAATTTCGTGAGGTCAACGAAAAAATAAAAAGTCAAAAAAGCTTCGGTTTTATATTATAGTATAGATTTATACTAGTCGCAAACCTGTGCGATGCACATGAAATTTATTGAAAATAAAATCTAAATTAATTTTGATTCCTTTTACTTTTTTTGTTATTTTTTTTTTTTTGTAGTTCAAAATATTGTAGGCAAGATCGATAAAAAGACTTTACGAATCGGATTTAGGATAGATCTTACTTTTTGGTTTAAAAAAATAACTAAGAAAGTATTTACCATAGGATAATTAAAATTTAATATAATGTAATTTTTCTTTTGACATAAGTTGAATATAGTCCAATTTTTATAAAACACGATTCATGTTTATATTTACCATATGGATCATGTTTCCATCCAAAAATAAAATAAATGATACTTAAAATAAGAAGAATGACAAATAAATACATGGGCACATGATTATATGATCAAACCTAAATAATTTTCATAACTCATTTCAAGCTCACATGGTTTCATTATAACAAATTCATCCATCTTTCTCCATTACCAACAACAAAATTAAATGAAATACATAAGAAAAAAAAGGAACTCTAAAAATCTTGATGAAAATTGATAATTATGATTATTATTAAAAGATATTTATATTGTATTTATATATGAAATATATGTTAGTATTAGACATTAATTATGATTGTGTTTTATATATGGAATAATATATTCTTATAATATAATGTGTCAAAATTCTAATGGAAGGTTTAATAATAGAATAAAATTTAAATTCAATTAGAAAATATATATTAAAATAATGAGGTGTAAAATTGTGAGATTTCAAAAGTTTATGTGGCACAACATGATGAGGTCAACCAAAAGTCAAAAAGTTTCGGTTTTACATTATAGTATAGATAATAGATTATAATTTTATTTATTTAGTATATTTAAGAGTACAAAAAACTATTAATTTGAGCTCTTCATAGATAAGTGAATTTTTAATGTCCAATCAACTTGATATTTGGTGAGCACAATAGGTAAAAGAAAGAGATTTAATCAAATGAAAAGTTTAGAACAATATTATTAAGGAGAGAAGTTATCAAAAGTGGAATAACTTTGGTAAAAGTTATCCTAAATCTAACTTCAAAGTAATGCCAATCAAAGATTCATCTTGTCTTATATTATTAGCCTTAATTACTTTGAATACACAAGCTTTTTTTTTTTAAATAAATTAATTAAAAATCTTATTTATCTCAATATTTATAACTTCCTAACATTGCCTTCCACTTTTTTACATTGCAACAAAACAAAAAAGCACATATTATCTTTTTATGATAAATAAGTTAAATAAATAATTATAATTAGGGAATATATTTATATTTTTGTAAATATTTCATCTACGAAGATAAAAAAAAAAAAAAAAAAAAAAAAAATGCTATAGACTCATTAGATGAATTGACCACACCAAAATACACTAACACATTGAATGTGCACCATGCCACACCACACCCACTCACCTCTTTCACTCTCTCTCTTTTTTTTTCTTTTTTTTTTTTATTTTTGTTGTGTCATGTGTGTGATTTGGATTCAAGGTACCTCCCAACCCTGTTCTATTAAGTCATTTTCTAATCAAATTGGATGTTTTCTATGCATGTGATGTGATAGAAGATGGAGCTTCAACATTTTTGCTACCACGATCATCCATTGGCCTTCATTGAAAGGAGAGCTTTTAATTTCATTTGTGATGGGTGCCGAGAACCAGTTTTGGGTCCTAGATACAACTGTATAAAATGCGATTACTGTCTTCATAAATCATGTGTCGAACTACCCCTTGGGTTGCAACATCCCTTGCACCCAAAACATCCTCTTATTCTCTTTGACGAAGCAAGATATCGTAACGACAAAGAATTTAGCAAATGTGAAGTCTGCAAAGAATATCGTAAGGAATGCAGTTATCGTTGTTCTCATTGCAACTTTAACCTTCACATTAGGTGTGCTTCTTTACCGCCTACCATGGAAGTTGAATTCCACGACCACCCATTGACCGCCATTTGGAAGTCAATCATGTTCACTTGCGACCTTTGTGGCAAAGAAGACAAGGATATGCCTTATCTATGTAACCCATGTGGTTTCTTGATTCATAGGAGTTGTGCTTTTTTCCCACGCAGAGTGAAAGTTGTACGTCACAATCACCCCTTCAACTTCATCCATTCTCTTGAAGTCCATCAATCTGACTCCTCATTTTGTCAACTATGTTTTCAAAAAGTGGATACACACTATGGGCTTTACCATTGCTCCACATGCAATTTTCTTGCCCACCTTAAATGTGCTATAAACTTTAGAAACATGGACAACATAAATTTGCTGGGACTTCAAGATGAGGAGAGCACTGAGTCAAAAACTTTAATGAGAAATGAAGATAGAGAGCTCGATAAATCCATTGACTCAAAAGCTTACAGAATCAAAAAAACCAATGTAGGGGAGGATGGAACTAAAATAGCCATAGAAATCGAACACTTTAGTCATGGGCATGACTTAAAACTTACTTATGGGGTTCAAAATAACGAAACATGCAACGGGTGTCTACGAGACATCGTCCCTCTGTTTTACAGTTGTGCAAAGTGTAGCTTCTTTCTACATAAATCTTGTGCTGAATTACCTAGAAAAAAAAGGACACCCACTTCATCTACACCCACTCACCCTTCTCTTTAGGGAAAGAAGGTTGTATTGGTGTTATGCTTGTGACTGTCCTCACAATGGCTTCACCTATGGATGTGAGGAATGCAATTTTTATCTCCATGTTCAATGTAGTTTGATCTCAGATATCCTTACCCACAAAAGTCATAAGCACCAACTTTTCCTCTCCAGCACAAGCTATAGACAGAGTTGCAGTTGTTGTGGTTCTAAAGAATTCAGTTCCGCTGTCCCACTTGTGAATTTGCACTAGACTTCAAATGCGCTACACTACCACTTACCACAAGGTATAAACAACATGAGCATCCCTTCACTTTGTATTGTACTCCTGGAGATATCTGTCAAGAAGAACGAGACCCAAAGTATTGGTTCTATTATTGTGCAGATTACAATTATCCTGCTCATCTCCAATGTATTCTTGGGAAATACCTAGATTGCAGCTTTGGAGGTACTTACAACAGAAGATGGCACCCACACCCCGTTACTTTGATTAAGGAAATGAAAGATCCTCCTCCATGCGACGAATGCCATCAACCTTGTGAAGAGTTGATTTTTCAATGCACCCAATGCAATTTCAATATCCACGGCAAAGGAGACTATAAACTTAATCTGTTAAAAAGATTGTTGTAACAGCTGTCCATTAATAACTGCAGTATTTGAGATGAAGGTTTTTAGGATTGTTGTTTGATAGCACCCAAAACAATAAACAATAAACCTGTTGTAATATTTATTAAAGTTGGATTTCAATTTTACAAGCACTTTACTAAATTCTTCATTGTGATGCCGGCAGCAACCTCGAGGTCACTTTATTCTCTCTTTCAATTACCTTAATTTGTTTTCTTCGATGATCTGCTTTGTGTGGATACGTTTGTTTGGATGTTTTGAACAACTTTTGAGCTTCTTGTTGAGGATTGTATCATACAACGTTTCTGTGTTTGATTGTTGGTTGCTGTTGATGTCACCATTTTGGGGTGTATTCTACCTGTTTGACAAAAGGTCTTATAACCTCAAGTCTCAAGGTCTTATATGAAATTTCTTAGAAGTAATTGTTACAAAATTGTGAAGTTGGATTTTTCCACTTCATATCTAATTAGTGAGCTCCCAAGGTGTCAAATCTGATTAAAATTGAAACGGTAGTGCAGCTCATGGATAACCTTGTTTTGTCACAACAATCAAGGTTGAAATTAGAGATGCTTCAGTAAACAATTCTATGTTTTCAAATAAATGTCCATTGCTAAACTCACTAGAATTTGAAACTAACACATTAAGAGTTCAAGTTTCTGATGCTGACAAATAAAAATCAACATACAAATACTCCTGTTGTTGTCACAAAAGTGAATAAATAGTTTATCTGCTATGATACAATTAATTCTGTAAACATATTACTTTTTCCGCATTAATTTAAAAAAAGAAAACAAAACAAGAAATGAAATCTTGCAGCTATATTACAAGTTTATTGGACCAAAAAATAATATCAAGAAGTTTGAGGATCTGTTGCAGCAGTTGGAGAACCAGGAACAAATGGAACAAAACCCCGTCCACCAAATACTGGCCTCATGAACTTGTCATTAAACTTTCTCCAAAAATAGTGTACAGTTGAACTTAGCATGCTACCCTTCTGGCGGGCAGGTTGATTGCTACCACCCTTGTCAATTAGATCACAATTTTCAAGGAATGATATTTGTAAGTCATCTAAACTTGGTATGTCAGTTGCATCTGAATGACACCTAATATCTGAATTTCGTAATTGTTGTTCCACTTCATCTGGAACAATATACTAGCTGTTTTGCATTGCTGCTTTTCCATTTATCAATGTCTAAGGCATCCATATTCCATACCAACATATAGGATTATAAAAGTCTATGCAAGATATTGATGCAAATACATCCCTGAGATCATCAAACCATTTTGAAGATTAGAATCTGTCATTGGAACTTATTCTTCATTGGTATACTTAAAATGTTAACATATGTCTTGCCTAGTAATTTACAAAGATCAAAATCCCTTATCTCTGTCAAAACATGTAAATTGCTGACTGATAAGAATGAATTCAATAGAGCAACAAACAAGAAGATAGAACCAAATCTAAAGTAAATTGGAGATTTGAAGTAGAATAGGAAAGAGAACAAAGTATATAGGCAAACATTTGAATCTTGACACCCTTTCAAATGAAATTCACTAATGGTTATTGGCTTTATTGCTTAGATTGTGACATTTTTTTTTTTTTTTTTTTTTTACATAAGAATGTTGATTGAGTATCCAGCTTGAGACAACCTTAATCCATTCAAGCAAAAATCATGACCTCTGCATCCCTTTCTTGCCAGCATTTCAATCTAAAGTTACTAAGTTTAGCTGTCAAATATTTCTTTGCAGCTGCACTCTAATTCTTCTTCCATTTATCAATGTCTAAGGCATCCTTTCTGAGTTTCTAAATAATAGGGGACTTGAAGTTGAACATGACACAGTCTTTCCACACCAACAAAAGAGTGAAATGTCATCAAATTCTAGTGAAAGTGCAGTAGGAGGCCACTCTTGTTGTAGGCATTATGAGGGGCTGTTCAATTTTATCACAGTTATTGCATCTCCAATTTTAGGATACATGTTCACTAGGGCAGTCCCAGTAGCAATATCCTTGCTAATATTTGTTTTTAATATGTAAGCATGAATACTTTGTTCCAATGCTAAAGCCAGTTTTGGGGAGAGGTTTTTTCACCATGCCGAGTAGGTTGGTTTTCCCATAATTTATTTGGGCTGTTTTGAACTGGGCCTTTCTCACAAAAAGGGAAGAAAAAAAAAATGATGTTTTTAGGGCTGGTTGGCCCGGTTAACAAAAACACTTTCATATATATATATACTTTAAAAAAACCCTTTGATTGTTTAATAAATCTAACATATAATATAATCATTATAAATCAACCACAATCCTTATAAATCTAAGGAATAAAATCAAACGCACCTCCAGAATTTTGACCTTAAATCAAACACACATCCAGTACTTTCAATTTGAAAAATTTAATACTTGAACTTTATAAATGTACAAATCAGTTCTTCCATCAACATTCTGTCTATTTAATTAATGGAATCACGTGACACTAAAAAATAAACATTGTTCACTAACAAAAAACACTACCCAAACATACACTGGGTTCTCTCTCCTCAAAGCCTGATACATTATAAATAAAGAAAAAAAAAATTTAAGGACATTTTACATTAGTCTAAAAGTTCTATTTCAAGGATAAATTATTAAAAAGGACATAATTATTAATTAAATTAAGTTATTTTATTTTTTTATACACAAACCATTTATGTTTATTTTTACATTCAATTTGAAAATTGATAATTCATATGTGCCTACTGCCTAGGTATATAGACAAATGAGATTCGATCTCTTACGATTGACGTCAACATCTCAATCTTCTTTTATAGGATTTCTTTTTATATATTGTTTTCAAACTATTTCTTATCTTTAAACAAATTAAGGATAAGGTGGGCTTCCAACCCCCTTTAAAAAAAGGAAAAATATAAAAAGATAAAAGATAAAGATAAAGATAATTTCGTAAAGCTTAGGCTTATACTATACTTGCATTTGAAGGCTATTAAAGGTGTAATTTTATTTATTTATTTTTAAGAAAGTTAAAGGTGTAAGTTTTGAAGGGCCAATTTTGTTCTTGACATTAATATCATAGGTATATGATAAGTTTTTCTTTTTTTAGGGAAAGGTATATAATAAGTTTGTTTCTTTTTTCTTTTTTTTCTTCTCTTTTGAGAATAGGTATATGATAAGTTGATAACACTATATGTTATGCCAAAATCCAGAAACAAGAGGAAAAGGAAGGTAATGGAACTTATTATGTTACCTAGATTCGTATGCCTTTCTCTCATATATTACTTTCTCCTTTTCGTTATTCTTATTACTTTAACCTGAAATATTCATTGAAAAAGATTTCTTAGCATCTCTTGAAATTCTTCCTTGATAAGCAAACAAAAGTTATTGAATGACATTAAGAAACCAAGATACTTTAAGATTGCCTTATACAATAATGTTGATTGCTTGAGGATTCATTATACAATAATGCTCAAGACATAACGCTTTTACAATATTTTCATAACATTGCCTAAGTGGCAAGTTGCAAATGATAAACAATAAAGTAGTGTAAGTAGTGGATTCATATGATAATCAATCACAACTTGACACCTAGACAATGTTGTGAAAATATTACATCGCTTGTGGTTGGATTTAAAATTGAAGAGTGGGTCAGTTCAGATCCGACCCTTTTCTTTTTCTTTTTTAATTAGGCTCATGGCAGCTGGATGTGATGGCTTTATGATGTATGGGTTTGGACTTTGGACCGCCACATGTGGTAAGTATTGGTTGAATGGTTTTAATGGGCTTTGGCCAGATTAAATGGGTTTGAAAGGGCTGAGTGTCGGTTTGGCCAAGTGTGGCTTTGGCCTTTTGTTGCATGGGCAAAACTTAGGTACAGTATCTTATATACTGTTGGTTAGGTTCCCTCCCTAAAATTAAGACATCTGATAATTCAAACGTAACAAACACCGTTAACTTAAAAGTTAAAATCCTTTTTTTTTTTTTTCTTTTTTTCTTTCACCGATGCCTTATCTTCTTCTTCCTTCTATCTCTTTTTTTTTTTCTCTCTCTCTCTCTCTCTGCCATCCCCCACAATCCCACCACAACTATTAACTCTGGCAACTCAATCATCCTCACAGACCTATCAAAACCCATACTTCAAACTCACAAATCCAAACACCATCAAATCAACGACTCCACAGTGTAAATCGCTCTTTTCTTCTTCCGTCCATGGCTGCTTCTGGTCGCCCTTCACTATCACTGATGATCCCCTATTTCCCCTTCTTTTGGTAATACTTCTATCTCATCTATTTTCTTCGTGGTCGAAATCAGTTTGAGTTCCATGGACATGGGTGACATGGGTCTCCGTCAAGAGTGGTTTATGTGCGATTTCTAGTGGGTTTGTCCTTCTCGGATCCACCTTGCGAAGGATTTGCAGGTTGGGTGACATGGGTCTCGGTCAAGATTGGTTTATAGGCATTTCTAGTGGTGGTGGTGGCGCATGGTGGTCGAATGGAGGTTGTCTGTATATTTGAGTTTGTTTGTGGGTCATCGACGGCACCCACACAGTGATAGAGGCTGGTTGGTTCCAGCTTTGGGTGCTGGATTTTTGTGATTTATCAGGATGATTTGGTTGATACCTTTGTGAAAATTTTGATTGTGTTTGGATTTGTCAGTTTAAAGTGTGGGTTTTATGGGTTGATACCTTTGTGAAAATTTTGATTGTGTTTGGGTTTGTCAGTTTAAAGTGTGGGTTTTATGGGTCTGTGAGGTTGATTGAGTTGCCGGAGTTAATAGTTGTGGTGAGTTGCCGGAGTTAATAGTTGTGGTGGGATTGTGGGCGTGGCAGAAGAGAGAAAGATAGAGAGAGAGAAGAGAGACAGGAGGAAGAAGAAGATAAAGGAAGGGAAAAAAGAAAAGGCATCGGTGAAAAAAAATTGGGTTTTAACTTTTAAGTTGACGGCGTTAATTGAGTGACAGAATTAGCCAGATGTCTTAATTTTAGGGAGGAAACCTAACCAACAGTATATAATATACTGTACCTAAGTTTTGCCCTTGTGATGGGCAATCCATGTTGACTATGGTTTCTTGATGGTGCGGAAAAGAATATATATGCTTTTTGGCAACAAGGGAAGATGGAACATGGCTTCATTGGTTATATGATGCCCAAATATAGGCTTTAAGACAAAAAGTTATCCATATCTTAAGCTTAGAGCAAAGTTGTTAAATCACTTAGAAGTTAGAACACTGTTTTTACTTTGGCCTTTTACAGGACACTATGAATTCAGTTAGGACAAGTGTTGATATAATAATGGAAAATTGATCTTTTATGCTTATTAAAGGTAACAAAATCTACTCAATCATCTTATTACCAATGTTTGACATGATTAAGCCACATCAATCAAATTTAACCTTCAAGTTTGGGATAATCAATTTTTGAAAAATGATTTGAGTTGAATCTATGCAAAGATAAAAGAGCGTAGTTTTTCAATTTTTTGGTTACTAGAAAATAATCCGAAGAGATGTCTTTATAGACCATTTTTCCTATTCCATCCTTTTTTTTTAACACATAATTATGAATTCAAAATAATGATTTGATTATAATGTTATAAAAGAGCATTATGATGGTGAAAGTGATCCTCTTTCCTTTTCTCTTTTACAGCAATCTGATAACTTATATTTTTTAAAGATACAAAAAATGCAAAGAAGAAACAAATAACAAAATAGACCTCCCTAAGGTTTACTTGGCAGTTGGCACTCGTACTTTATTTTTATAACTAGTTTGGGTCGCACGTGCAAGGCAAGTGCTTCCTAATATATTGGATATTTGTAATTTATTCCCTAAACCTTTAAAAGTTTACAATCCACACCTTAATTCGGTGATAATTTTCAATGCCCACCCCATTGTTTAAATTAGTGTTAAAAATAACAATTTAATAGGCAACTACACACCCCAAAATTATAATCGCATTTACAATGAGCAACAAGAAATTAGATGTCAATTTGGATGGTGAGTAGATATAGCAAACTATTTTAAAGTTTAGAGCTCACATTACAAATACCTTATTGTTTAGGGTGAATAGGGGCAGTTGATCCCTCTTTTGGATTAATTGATAATGGTAGACAATAAAAGGTAAACTCCATTGAAAAATCTCGTCCCAATAACAAATGAAACCAAAGACTTAGTAAGTCCCTTCTTGGCAAATGAGTCTACATGGTTCTCATACTTTTCATAGAGCACACGCAATGTGTGAAGCAAAACAAATGGTGTAACAAAGTCAAGAAACGATGTGTTAAGAGCTAATCTATAATTCTATATCCCCCGAAGAATTAGAGTTTAAGACTTGTATAATTTACAAAATCAACAAAATAAGAAGAAACATAAACAGGATGAATAATGATCTAACTGGACTGAGCATATTAAAGATAACTTTCAAATTTGGAATAATCGATTTCAAAAATAATTGAATGTACTTTGAACCAAGATTTAAAAAATATATATAGTTCCTCAACGTCTATTAGTTTCTTAGTATCTTTTATCATGAAAAGATCACAAGAGATAGGCTGAGATACTAAAAATCTTGTCAATGAAAGGAAATGTCAAGGTAATATAAGCATATAGAAACCGAAAAGGTAATAAGAGGGAGAGAGTAATATCTAAATTTAGGTTGCTTAGCAAGAGCCATTGTGTTTCTTTTGCTATCTTTTTCCTCATTTTCTTGTCAATAAAAGGAAATTTCAAGATAATAAGAATATAGAAAAGGAAAATGTAACATATTAGAGAAAGAGGCATATAGATCTATGTCAGCAAACTCTATTACCTTTCTTTTACTTTTCTTCTAAATTTTCACATGATAATGTTTATCATATACTTATGATTTTGCAAAAAAAAAAAAAAAAAGCTGCTTCGTGCACTTTTTCTTATTAATATATTGGGGTAGTTCTAATAAAAGATTGATAAAAGATAATAGATGAGCATTGGCACTTGCTTCTCTTTTGCTTTCTCTGTTCCTTTTCTTTTGTGATTGAGAAGGTTTTTCTTGGTGCACTTTTTCTTATTAATATTTTTTTTGGGTAGTTCTAATGCTATGTAGGGGAGCCGGGTGGGGTAGTTCAAATAAATGATTGAAAAAAGATTGGAAAGGTTGTTTATTAACTAATTTGAAGTCATTATAGTTTAAGGTAAAAAAAAGGTTGTGATATTCATAATAGCAAAAGTGATACTAGGCGTACTTTATAATATGGACTCGTTACAGTGTGATACTTTAAAATGAGGAAATTTTAGGTTTGGAATAATATTAGCTTGTTCTTGACCATACTGATATATGGACAAATGTTTTGATACATTTATATACGGTAGAGATGCAATATCATTTTATCTACTGGGTGTATTTAATTTCCAGTGACCTGTTTATCGACTGGAAGAAAAATTAATTAGTAGTCTCCCTCTCACATGAATAGTGGATTCTACTATGAATTTAATTAGTGAGACCCACCATTTATGTGAAAGGAAAATTACGCATTTATTTGTAGTCCTGAACTATTGAATAATCACTCCTATTGGAAATATGCAAATTCTCTGCACCATCTATTTTTTTATTATTTGTGTTAACTTTAGTAACAAATTGACTAAATTACCTTTATTAGCGTATTGAAATGTCTATTATATCTTTAGGTAACACAATTTTTATTTTTATTTTTTTAAGAAACCCACAAAACTCTGAATTCAAAACACAAATTCTGATTACACAAAACATAAATCCTCATCCACCCAATT
>OU015761.1:14068580-14078580 GCA_907173295.1 Fagus sylvatica
TATCCGTAGCACTCCTAAGAAGATCCTCCTCAGTCTTCATCAAGGTATGTAATTCCTCAAACTTGACAGCTTCATTTTTGGTTAACATGGCAGAGGTGAAGGAATGAAATTCTGATGGTAATCCTTGAAGCACAATATGAAGAATTTCTTCATCATCAATATGAATTCCTACACTCACTAACTTGTTCCTAGCTTCTTTGATCTTGTGTAGATAGTCTGTTACTGAATCAGAATTTTTTTTGATACTGTTGAGCTCTCGTTTGAGATTGACAATGTTGGATCTTGAAACAGATGTGTACCTGTTCACAAGAATTCTCCAAATTCCAGAAGCTGATGTTTGCCCCATTACTAAAGATATTGCTGAAGGTGAGAGAGTTGAACTGATGAGTGAAAAAAGTGCTTTGTCTCGTGCTCTCCATTGAGTATACAGAGGATTCACTTCTTGTGTTTCTGTTTCAGAATGGCTGAGAAGAAATTGGGAAGGACATGGAGTTGGGTCTTCAAGATGGTCAAGCAGAGAGTAAGCATCCAGTATTCCTGTGATCTGAAACTTCCACATCAGGTAATTTGAATGATCCAGTTTAATTGTGACATAGTTTGAGATGTTTGAGAGAAGGAAGATTGGTGTTTGGGTATTGATATGTGTGTTTGTAGAAGGAAGAGAAGAAGAGGCAGTCATGGTGAGCACTTGATCGTTACTGCTCTGATACCATGAAAGAAAACAGAAAGTATAGAAGAGAAGAAAAGAACAGAGAGAGTAGAGATAGAGTTTACTGAATTGGAGAAGTATATTAACTTGCTTAATTGTGAATGGAAAGTCTATACCTATTTATACAATCTGAAAATAATCTAGATAAGCTTGAATCTGTTATTGAACAGATATAACTGCCATAACAGATTCAATTACAACTGATAACAGAACCTAAAGCTACTGCTGTACAGATAAGGATAATCAAACTGATCTAAGAGAGTGCATGATTCTATCAGTGATGGGGTTGTCAAATGGTATTAGTGTATTTTGGTGTTGCCAATTCATCTAACGAGTCTATAGAATTTTTTCTTCGTAGATGATATATTTACAAAATAATATACTCCCTCTCTCCCTTACATTTACTCTTACGGTTGTGCCTAAATTATATTATTTATTTAACTTACTTATCATAAAAAGATAATAGTGCTTTTTTTTCTTTTCTTTTTTTGCAATGTCAAAAATGGAAGGCAATGTTAGGAAGTTATAAATATTGTGATATATAAGATTTTTTAATTAATTTAAAATAAAAAAAACTTGCGTATTTTTAGATTAAGGCTAATAATATACGACAAGATGAATCTTTGATGACATTAATTACTTTGAGGTTACATTTATGATAACATTTACAAAAGTTATTCTACTTGAAAACTTCTCTCCTTAATAATATTGTGCTAAACTTACTATTGGATTAAATTATGCTCGCACCACTACTTGAAAACTTCTCTCCTTAATAATATTGTGCTAAACTTACTATTGGATTAAATGTGATGCTCGCACCACTTAGTATTATAAATTAATTATATTGGTTCTAAATCAATAAAGGATTATAAGTTTAATAAATTTATGTGGTAAGTAAATTTAATTTGGATTATTACTACACTACATTATTTTGTACAAATTAGTAATGAAAATGGATATAGTTTAATTATAACCAAACTATAAAATGGCATCAAGGTTAGATAATAGATTACTCCATTTTCTTTTAGTGGCCAGCCATACAAGTCCCACCCCACCAAGCTTTCTCTCATTTTCTCTAATAGAAAACAAGGAGACGAGGAAAAAGAAACTAAAATCTCTTCTCCTCTTGGTAGATCCACGGGTCTAGCATCATCCAAGGGATATTTCCCTTGTTTTCCATCAAGCTCCCCCTCCACAAATTCATATGAGAAGGATCATAGCTCATCTCCATCAAGAACCCTAAGCTAGGTAAGCTTCCTACCATCAAATTCTAGGAAATCTTTCATTTCATTTCATGATTCTTACACTTTGAGGTTATGGGTTTGTAGAAATATGATTTTGGGATGAGTAAAATGAAAGATTGTGTACATGCATGTGGGATTTGAAGTGGTCTTTGCTAGAATTTTTTATTGGGTATGAAGTTTGGATTATATCATGTAGTTTCTTGCAATTGATGATGAAATATGTCTTAAATGTGGATTATATGACTTGCATGTTGATTTCTATGAGTTCCATGGGCTGTGTAGGATGAGATTTGACTTGATTTGGTACTGAATATGTTGGATTGGGAAGATGTGTGGCTAATTGTTAATGGGTTTTAAGTTTCTAGAGGAAAATGCAAACTGGTTCTGTTTTCTGTAGTGAGCAGAAAGTTAAACGAAATTCTGGGATTTTTATAAAATAGATATGGGGAAACGGTTTTCTTTGGAGTAATATATCATATGTCTAGGTGCTATATATGAAATTTCATAGAAAAATAGTGAGGTTTGGTATTTGTTTGGGAATTTAAGATAAAACTGTGCAAATCTGTCACCTGGACAGATTCTGTGTTTGAAGTTGATAAAATATGTAATAAATTGTAATTGTTGAATTTGGATGCCAAAGATGAATATAATGAAACCTAACAAACATGGCTTGAATATGGAATTAATAATTTCTGCAATTGGGTTGGTATTGGAAGAGTTATGAATTTTCTTTTAGGACATTAAATCTGTTAGGAAATGTCTGAGTACACTGACTTGTGGTAACTTTTATAAATTGTACAGAGGTCATATAAATATGAAACTTTTACTATGTATAGTAGACTGATATTAGTGTGCTCATATGAAATTTAATGGTATTTTAAAATGTTTTAGTGGGTCAAATAAAATGTATAAGAGGATTGTCCTGTAGGTGATCAGATTGAAAGCAATATTAAATACTTTCAACAAGTTGTTTATCTCTAAAACAAAGCAAGATTTGGGTGGGCATAGACACCCAACACCCCTATCCCTTAAAGAAAAAGAAAAAGGAAAATAGGATTATGTTATTAGTATCAAGAAAAGCTTATAATAAGTACTAGTCTGTTTGCACATGCTCTGCATGTGCTTGAAGGCTTTTTTTAAAACAATTAAAAATTAAATGTCTCACTTTTTTCTTTTGCAGTATCTTAGAAATTGAGTCATTCAAATTAATTAATGGATTAGGTTTGGCAATTGAGTTGGTTTAAAAAAAAAAAGAATAGAAGGTTAATGACTTAGTAGATAAGAAATACATGATAAAAATAAATAAATAAATAAATAAATCAATACTTTGATGATTGAAACGAAATACTACGACAAATGAACTTGCTATAGCCTATACATACAACTCAGATTATATGCAAGTAATGATAATGTCATGAGGCAGGCATGTCAAATTTCTATGGAGATAAAATAGTATGATTTTGCACTTCAAAGATAAAATAGAAACTTAGATATAGGACACAAATGCAAAGGACATACGTCTTTTAGAGCTGCCTCAGTAGATGCCTCAGCAAGAGCAGCCTGCACAGCATGCGAGACATTAGTAGCTTCCTCAGTAGATGACTTAGCAAGAGCAGCCCACACAGCTTGCCAGACAGCAGTAGCTGCCTCAGATTCAGCAGCAGAAGCCTCCCGCAATTTCTTCAAAGAAATTTTGTCCATGCTGCTAAGGATCGATGAACAAATAATGAACAATGAATTTTCTATGGAACAATACCAAATTCATAATAATAAACAAAGAATTTGCTATCTCAGATATACACAGCTTGTGGTTTCTCTAATTTCTGATGTTTTCCTTTCCTATATTCTTATTGACAAAGAAAAAGAGGAAGAACATAGTAAAGATGCTACTCTCCCTTTTTACCTTTCTTTTTCTATATTTTATTACCTTCATATTTCCAATCATTGACAAGATTTTTAGCATCTCTATTAATTTTTTCATGATAAATGTCATTATTACTGTCGAGAATAAGAAGAGAGAGAAAATAGAGACTGAAAGTGAGCAAAATAGCTATGTATAATATATTCAGCAATTAGGTTAATACACGGAATTGCCTTTATATAGGCAGAGAAGTGTGTGCAGTACAAGTATGTGCAGTACAAGTATATTGGGCCTAAAGCCCAGTAAGCCTACAATAAACCTATAATATATACTCCATCCCCCCTTAAACACACAGGTGGTGAGAAGAAGCCATTTTGATTTGGACACAAGATCGCGTAAGCGTCTCGGTGGATGGGACTTGGTGAAGACATCAGCAAGTTGGTCCTCATTTTTTCATGATAAATAGAATATCATTCAAAATAACATCAAATAATGTTTACTAACTACTTAACTAGACTGTTTATATGATTAAAAAAATAAATAAAGAAAATCAAATATAAAAGAAATAACTTCAAAAGCTAAGTGTTGTCTCTAAAAATGAGAAGAGGTTATGAATTCCCCAAATCTTGAGAGATGTTAGTGTACTTTATCCTAATGAAAAATTGATATTTTAAGAAAGAGGATGTCAGATTGCTTTGACAAGATAAGGGCACACAAAATATAAACGATTGTACGTAAAGATAAAGAAGTTTCTTAAAGTATCATTATTTGATGTTGTTTATTATTTTCTTGGCTATCAAGAAAGAATTAGAAGAGATGGCAAGAAATCTTGTCATTTATAGAAAAATGAAAAGTAATCGATTAGGGTAGGGGAAGGGGAGAGAGAAAAAGAGAAGCATTTGGATACAATACTTCTTAAGCAACCCCATTCCTTTTCTTTTTCATTTATTTTATTGTATCGTATTTTAGAATTCACTTATGATGCTAACTTTATGAAAGAGCATTATAACGGTACAAGTAATCCTTTATCCTTTCCTTTTTCTAGAGTAATATTGTGATGCTTATCTTTGTCAATATTCTCATATTAAGATATTGATTACTTCTTATACTGAGTAGATGTTGATTGAGTCAATATTCTCATATTAAGATTTGGTTATTTAATTAGTTGGAATGTAGACTGAATCATTATGGTATTAATTTAAGTGTGAATGGCTCTATATGACTCATATAGAGCTTCCTAGCACTTTTTCATCAAGATTTAATTGGTTCTCAATATAGCTCAAGTGACATCGTAAGGTCTCTCTCTCGGACTACTCATCTCTCCCTCTCTTAAGGTACATTCTTAATGATGAATGCACAAGATCTTCCTATTATCTGGCTATTTTTTTAAGAGATGGACTTTCTCAAGTCTATGTTAAAGAGTTAGGCGAATTCACATAAGAACACAAATGAAGAGTTGATAGACTCTAGCTGATAGAAAACTGATATATCATTCGAAAAGAAAGGATACTTAATTGAAGATATCAAATTTATTAATAAAGTTTAAGCATATCAAGATTGACAATTTTTTTTTTTTAAGTAAATAGGGTTGGCGATGCACATAATGGATTGGAGAACAAGAAAGATAATTTTCAAGTTTAGAATAATTGAGTAGATTCTAAGAAACGGAAAAAAGTTTAGTTCCTTAATTTCTCTTGATTTCTTAATGTCATTTATTATTTTCTTGCAATTCAAAAAAGAACAGGAAAAAAAATACTAAGAGATCATGTCAATGAATAAAATTTTTAAAGTAATAAGAATATAAAAAAAAGAAAATGTAATGGATGAAGGGGAGAAGCATACAAGTCTAGTGGGTTCAGCGCAGCTCTTAGAGGCGGAAGCTGTGCCGAGAAGTGTAAGACCATGAAAGAGTGTCCCCTTGACTTGTACCTCAAAATACGAAGAATTTACAACATAATGAGTGGAGCGAGGAGCAAACATGAACTGACTAACTAGATGAATAGCATATATGAATTTTCACATAATGCTAGTGACATATACTTCTAATATTGGATATTATTGACAGTAAGAACCTTTAATAGCCTTCAATGCAAGACTGCCCACTGACAACTGTCGGTATAAAGTAGCATCAGAGAGAGGCTCCCATCAGTAGTATTAAGCTTGACATTAAACTCTAAGTCATTAAGTAGCTTTAAGACAGTCTTGCTATCAGTGAAACCGGCCTTAGAGAGAAGATCAAAAGCATACTTGGCTTGAGAGAGATAATAACTATCAGAAGAGAGAGGTGACCTCAAGACCGAGAACGTAGCTAAGAGTGCCAAGATCTTTCATCTCAAACTGTTGACTAAGGAACTTCTGTAGATCACGGATGCCTGCAGTGTCATCACCTGTAATAATTATGTCATCAACATAAAGAAGAATGAGAGTGATACCAGTAGATGTATGACGAATGAAGAGAGCTGAATCATAGGAACTAGGGGTGAAACCCTGCTAAGCAACCACAGAACTGAACTTAGCAAACCAAGCCCGAGGAGCTTGCTTAAGACCATAGAGAGCACGACGAAGGCGACAAACTTGATTCTGAGAATCAGGGTAGCCAGGAGGTGGCTGCATGTAGACTTCCTCAAGAAGATCACCATTGAGGAAGGCATTTTTCACATCCATCTGAAACAGAGGCTAATGACAAACAACAGTAACATCAAGTAAGGATCGAACAGAGGTAAGACGAGCAATAGGAGCAAAAGTCTCCTCATAATCAATGCCATATTCTTGAGTGAATCCCCTAGCAACCAAGCGAGCCTTGTAATGTTCAACGGATCCATCAGCCCGAGTCTTGATCTTATAGACCCATTTACAACCAACTGCAAACTTGCTAGGAGGCAAAGTGATCATGTCCCAAGTATGAGTCTTATAAAGTGCATGGGGTGGAGTGAGTATGAGACTTTGTTGGGAGATAACAACAAAAGTCTTCTTATTCTTCTTCTTTTGTTTCCTTTTTGGATGAGGTTGGGTTGTCTAAGTCCAACCAATGCTTGCATTGTTTTAGACATTAGGAATAGTTTTAAAACAATATATTAAAGGAAATCCTAAAAGAAAAAAAGATCCAAAAGTTCTTAGAATTTACTAAATGATGGGAATTTCGAAATAAAAAAAAATTTTCATTGTTCGAGTGAAGACGTATATCTGTGAGAGACTCTGATGGTGCTGATGGTGTAGGATCCGAATCAGGCGAGCCAGCAACTGGAGACAGAACCAAAGATGGGACATCTGAAGAGCTAGGAGGCGGGGTTTTTGGTTAGAATTTAAATCATAGGGTTCAGGGTAAAGGTCAATTGGAATGATCAATGAAAATGGGATATCTAAATGATGAAATTGACAATGAAGGGAATTTTGTGGAGGTGACGACTAGAAAAAGTCTGATGTTCCCAAAATTCAACATGACGGGAGATACGAAGGCGATGAGATATGGGATCATAGCAACGAAAACCCTTTTGAGAGATACCATAGCCAAGAAAACAACACAGCCGAGACCTTGGTTCAAGTTTGTTTCGTTGATGGGAAGAAGAGAGACAAAACAAACACAACCGAACACTCGAAGAGAGGAATAGTCTGGGAGTTTGTTATAAAGTAACTCAAAGGGAGATTTCTTGTAAGTAGTAGGTGAGGGAATGCGATTTATGGTGTAAATGGTAGTGAGAGCCGCTTCACCCCAAAAACGCTCAAGGACAGGGGCAGATATGAGGAGGGTACGCACAACATCAAGAATGTGGCGAAGTTTGCGTTCGGCACGACCATTTTGTTGAGAGGTATAAGGACATGAATAGTGGGGAAGGGTGCTATTAGAATCCAAAATGGAGAGGAAAGATTTATCATGATAGGATTGATAATTACAATCGTGGGGTATTGGTGATGGCAATGGAAGGATGAAAAGTAGTTATGGGTGGAACTAGAATTTCAAGATTAGATTTCCAATGTAATTAAAAGGGTAAAATGCATCTACATTCCTTGAACTTTGAAATGGTTGCACTTAGACCCCTTATACTTTGAGTTTCGCTAATTTATTACTCAAACTTTGGATATGTGCCAAATAGACTTATTTGTTAATTTTCTATCCAAAATACCCTTAAGTGCAACCCCTTTAAAGTTTGAGTAGTAAATTGACATATATCCAAAATTTAAGTAGTAAATTGGCTAAACTTAAATTACAGGAAGTCTAAGTGCAACCCCTTCGAAGTTCAAGGGGTGTAAATGCATATATTTAAATGGGTCATAAAAGAAATAGGGAAGACTATATACTTGTTGCAAAATTAAATTGGAATATGAGGGTGAATTTTGAAATTTTAAAAAGTTCAGATGCTATAGTCATATCTGTAGTGGTTTTTTTTTTCATGAAAGAATAATGGTGGATTGGTTCATTGGTTGGTGGTATGATAATAGTAATATTGGTAGAATCTGTAAATGATGCATTCCTCCGTAGAATTTGAAACCCGAATTTGGATGTTTGGAAATCTCAAGTCTAAAAGGTTGTGAAAAAATTTCAAATTACCTTCTAGTTAACCCGAACAAAGGAAACCAATATTGGATATTTCCAAATTACAATTTGCGTAAATTCCACATCAAATTTCTTATCCAAATACAACATAATAAATAGAATCTCACATGTGTATAACCTAAATAGAATGGACAAAGAATTTTTATAAAAGAATAGAAATAAAAAGTTAGTATGGACATGTTTAGGAAAAAAAAAAGATGTTAGTATGATATCTAGACATGGCATATACATCTAACTTGGAAAGAATAAGTTCTTTGTTTTCTTGCTTTCTTTTTTTTTTTCTTTCTTTGATTCATTTTCTTATGTGTTGGAGAATGTTTTCATAATTTTTTCTTTGTTTTCTTGCTTTCTTTTTTTCTTTCTTTCTTTGATTCATTTTCTTATGTGTTGGAGAATGTTTTCATAATTTTTCTTATATATAGTGGAAGTCATACATGAGCTCCACATAAACTTCTCATTAACAAATTGAAATTGGGGCTAACTTGTAAGCTTCTTTAAGGGGTGTTTTGAAACCAAAATTGGATTCTTATTCATGTAAGTATTGATGGCTGCTTTCGCAACTTTGTTTTGTATGTTTGTGTGTTTTTTCTATATTTATTCGTATACAGTAAGTTGCTTTGCTTTCTTAATTTGTCATATAAATGTTAAAAATGCACTAAATTTTTGGGCTATTTAATTGTTAATTTGCACTTGAATGAACAATGTTTATTGTTAAATGGGTTTGGTTCTTGTTACATCTAATGTAACTTCTATATAAAGTACATAACTCAATTATTTTTTTTAGTATATTTAGGAATTAAAAAAAAAAAGAAAAGAAAAAACTATACTTTTGAGCTGATTAATGAGTTTTTGATGCCTGATTATCATCCATCAGCTTAATATTTGGTAAGCCTAAGGGGAGACTACCACACCAAATTCTCCTTCTCTATCTCCATTTCAAATTTCAATTCTTACGCCCACACCTTTATTTCCCCTCTAACCTCTCTTTCACACTTTTTTTCTCATAATGTCTAATCCACAATTTTTCATACCAAATTGATTAGCACCTGAGATTGGAGAGGTTGTAGCAGTAGAATAGGCTGAATAGGCGAGGACTTTGTGAGCGTAGTTTGAGTTGCGGTGTTATATCTCATATACATAGATCTATATATAAAGGTATCCATCGGTGTCCAATAATTTTCTATGAAATCATTTTCTAAACAAATTTGAACACAAATTGTTGATAGACTCTAAAATTGAAAATTTGTATATAGTATTTGAAACAATTGTATACGAATTTATTAATGATGTTACAAGGTGAACAATGCTCTAAATTGATTAGGTACATGAAAGATAACTCTCTTCTTTTTTGGAATAATTTTTAGAAATCATTGAATAGATTTTGAGCAAACATAATTAAAAAGGTATAGTTCCTTAAAGTCAATTGGTTTCTAAAGGTAAAAAAGGGAGAGACATCTTTACTATGTTTTTCCTCTTTTTCTTTGTCAATAAGAATATAGGAAAGGAAAACATCAGAAATTAGAGAATGTTGAGAAAAATTTAGAATATACAACTCTAAATTTTTCTATCTCTCAAAGAAGAAATTCACTTAAAATTGGAGACACAACAAAAGACTTTATTAAACTGAAAATATT
>OU015761.1:14081769-14119673 GCA_907173295.1 Fagus sylvatica
AATCACGTGACACTAAAAAATAAACATTGTTCACTAACAAAAAACACTACCCAAACATACACTGGGTTCTCTCTCCTCAAAGCCTGATACATTATAAATAAAGAAAAAAAAAATTTAAGGACATTTTACATTAGTCTAAAAGTTCTATTTCAAGGACAAATTATTAAAAAGACATAATTATTAATTAAAAGTTTGTTATTTTATTTTTTTTATTTTTTACATTCAATTTGAAAATTGATAATTCATATGTGCCTACTGCCTAGGTATATAGACAAATGAGATTCGATCTCTTACGATTGACGTCAACATCTCAATCTTCTTTTATAGGATTTCTTTTAATATATTGTTTTCAAACTATTTCTTATCTTTAAACAAATCAAGGATAAGGTGGGCTTCCAACCCCCTTTAAAAAAAGGAAATATATAAAAAGATAAAAGATAAAGATAATTTCGTTGTTCGATTCTCTCAAAGCCTTATACTATACTTGCATTAGAAGGCTATTAAAGGTGTAATTTTTTTATTTATTTTTAAGAAAGTTAAAGGTGTAAGTTTTGAAGGGCCAATTTTGTTCTTTACATTAATATCATAGGTATATGATAAGTTTTTCTTTTTTTAGGGAAAGGTATATAATAAGTTTGTTTGTTTGTTTTGTTTTGTTTTTTTTCTTCTTTTTTGAGAATAGGTATATGATAAGTTGATAACACTATATGTTATGCCAAAATCTAGAAACAAGAGGAAAATGAAGGTAATGGAACTTATTATGTTACCTAGATTCGTATGCCTTTCTCTCATATATATGTTACTTTCTCCTTTTCGTTATTCTTATTACTTTAACTTGAAATATTCATTGAAAAAGATTTCTTAGCATCTCTTGCAATTCTTTCTTGATAATAAAACAAAAGTTATTGACTGACATTAAGAAACCAAAATACTTTAGATTGCCTTATACAATAATGCTGATTGGTTTAGGATTTATTATACAATAATGCTCCAGACATAATGCTTTTACAATATTTTCATAACATTGCCTAGGTGGCAAGTTGCAAATGATAAACAATAAAGTAGTGTAAGTAGTGGATTCATATGATAATCAATCACAACTTGACACCTAGACAATGTTGTGAAAATATTGTACAGCTTGTGGTTGAATTTAAATTGAAGAGTGGGTCAGTTCAGATCCGACCCTTTTCTTTTTCTTTTTTAATTGGGCTCATCGCGGCTGGATGTGATGGCTTTATGATGTATGGGTTTGGACTTTGGACCGCCACATGTGGTAAGTATTGGTTGAACGGTTTTAATGGGCTCTGGCCAGATTCAATGGTTTTGAAAGGGTTGAGTGTTGGTTTGGCCAAGTATGGCTTTGGCCTTTTGTTGCATATTTTGGCTTGGTCACAGAAGACAAAATGGGCAATTTATGTTGATGAGGTTAGTTGATGGTGCGGAAAAGAATATATATGCTTTTTGGCAACACGGGAAGATGGAACATGGCTTCATTGGTTCTATGATGCCCAAATATAGGCTTTAAGGCAAAAAGTTATCCATATCTTAAGCTTAGAGCAAAGTTGTTAAATCACTTAGAAGTTAGAACACTGTTTTTACTTTGGCCTTTTACAGGACACTATGAATTCAGTTAGGACAAGTGTTGATATAATAATGGAAAATTGATCTTTTATGCTTATTAAATTTAAAGGTAACAGAATCTACTAATCATCTTATTACCAATGTTTGACATGATTAAGCCACATCAATCAAATTTAACCTTCAAGTTTGGGCTAATCAATTTTTGAAAAATGATTTGAGTCGAATCTACGCAAAGATAAAAGAGCTTAGTTTTTCAGAAAAACAAAATTTTTTGGTTACTAGAAAATAATCCAAAGAGATGTCTTTATAGACCATTTTTCCTATTCCTTCATTTTTTTTAACGCGTAATTATGAATTCAAAATAATGATTTGATTATAATGTTAGAAAAGAGCATTATAATGGTGAAAGCAATCATCTTTCCTTTTTTTCTTTTATAGCAATCTGATGACTTATATTTTTTAAAGAAAGAGAAAATGGAAAGAAGAAACAAATAACAAAATAGACCTCCCTAAGGTTTACTTGGCACTCGAGTACTTTATTTTTATAGCTAGTTTGGGTCACACATGCAAGACACATGCTTGTTAATATATTGAATATTTGTAATATATTCCCTAAACCTTTAAAAGTTTACAATCCACACCTTAATTTGGTGATATTTTTCAATTCCAATCCCATTGTCTAAATTAGTGTAAAAAATAACAATTTACATTGGAGAAATTGGGTATCAGTTTTACATTGGAGAAATGTTCTTAAATCATCAGATATAGTAACTCAGTTACATGGTTTTTGATGATTATAGTAATATCACCAAGTTCAGATGTTGATGATGCCAAAGTGAAGTGGCTTAAGTATCAGACCCAACTTGTAAGTTTTCGCTTGGGGTTATTGGATCATGCCATATTCACTAAAGAATTTATACACAAACTTATTATAACATTGCCAAGGATGTTCACTTATTTTCTTCTGTAGTCTCTCCCTTTTTTCTTTTTTTCTTTTTGGTTGTATTTTCTGTTTCTGATAATAACATCCTCTGCTCATAGATGAATTGCCAAAGCAAAGCCACAGGAATTCCTCTGGGAGCTGCTACCTTTTCTTTTTCCCTAAGCATTTTTCATGATTTGCATCCTCAAATAAGAAGTTAAAACAGACCCTGGCACCAGCTTCATCTAGTCCTATGAGGTCATCTTCTCCAATCTTGTTGAACTCTGCATTGGCTTCTTCACCAAATTGTGTTTGATGACCTTTAATCCAAGTAGTCTGTGAGACCGACTTTTCAAGCTTAAGCATTGCTATTCTGGCAAGCAGCTCTTGCTAACTGGTATCTCCTAAGCCCCTGAATTGGAATCATTGGGTTAGCGGAGACACAGGGAAAAAAGGTCTTTGTGTTGAAGGCTCTTCCTGTGTAGGTTTAGACATGTTTGGTAGTGGTGAACGAGATTTGAATGGTGTTAGGGCTATAATTTTTTCTTTTTCTTCTTAGTGCAAGAGAGTTTAAGATGCTAGAAGATGTAAAAAGCAATTTAAAATTGTTTTATTTGTGTGAATCATGTGCTTTTAGCTGCTTGTTTCCTGTAATTGAATGTTCTAGAAAATGTTATTGTGCTTAATTATTCGGAAAAGTTAATTGTTTAATTTGTCATTGATATTAGATTTGTTTTTAATGTTTGTGGTTTCTGTGTTCTTTAGAAGAACTGCTTGAATATGTCTTAAACTAAACTTCCATGGTTAGAACTAAGATTGTTCTTGGGCAAATACATTTGAGAACCTAGGAAGAGTAGTTCAACTTTTGTCTTTTAAAAAAAAAAAAATAATTGATGAGTAATCTAACATAATGGGACATGAATCTACACAAGCTATTGAGAAAATAGGCATTAATAATTCAAACATTTAGAACAGAAACTTGAATATGTTAAAATTAATGGATTTGTCTCTTTGATCTATTTATTGTATTAGTTTTGCCGCACTACTAAGAAAGGGGTGAGCCAAAACCTACTCCTAATAAGTTGGTGGCTTTCCAGCCTTTAGCCTTCGCATGCTAGCGTAAAAACAAATTAAGGCCAAATTACCTTATTCATTCTTAGCGTTTATATGTGTTTCGTATTTAGTTCCTAACGTTTATATATGTTTCGTATTGGTATATGTGAGTGCTTTTAGTTCCTAAAATTTATAAAATTGAGTTCTATTGGCCCTTAGAATCGCACAACATAATTTTAGGGATAAAAAACGTTCATTTTTTAAACTTTAGACTAAAATTGCTCACAGGGACCAACATTACGTCTTTTTTGGGAGTAAAAACACTTGTTTGAAACTTGAGAACGGAAAACACTAAACAAGTAAATTTTGGAGACGAACAGTATATTCAAGGACACCCAAGAAGGGACCAGTTTAAAAATATATACATTTAAAATTTGGGTGTAAATTATATATATTTGGCCATTTTCCCTAAAAAATTAAAAACTGGGCTCATAAAAAAATTGCAAATTTGACATCACGTCCAAAAAAAAAAAAAAAACGTTTTAGACTTTAGCAAAATAAAAGCCAAATCCCTAACACTTTACAACACAAAATCACAAATCTCAAACACTAAACACAATAGTCACACAAAACCTCTAACACTTTTTACCCATTACAACGCCATGAGGTGAGGACTGAGGAGGTAGAATCATAGGCTTTATGCTTTGGCCCCCACCAAGTTTAAATTCTTGTTCCGTCCCTGAGTATATTTTATTCAAAAATAAATTTCTATCGTTGTAAAAAATTATAAGAAGTTAGGGAAGAATGGCTCATTCAAATTAGAATATCATTCAAAATAACATCAAATAATGTTTACTAACTACTTAACTAGACTGTTTATATGATTAAAAAAATAAATAAAGAAAATCAAATATAAAAGAAATAACTTCAAAAGCTAAGTGTTGTCTCTAAAAATGAGAAGAGGTTATGAATTCCCCAAATCTTGAGAGATGTTAGTGTACTTTATCCTAATGAAAAATTGATATTTTAAGAAAGAGGATGTCAGATTGCTTTGACAAGATAAGGGCACACAAAATATAAACGATTGTACGTAAAGATAAAGAAGTTTCTTAAAGTATCATTATTTGATGTTGTTTATTATTTTCTTGGCTATCAAGAAAGAATTAGAAGAGATGGCAAGAAATCTTGTCATTGAATGAATTAAGGGAAGGGGAGAGAGAAAAAGAGAAGCATTTGGATACAATACTTCTTAAGCAACCCCAATTCTTTTCTTTTCGTTTTATTTTATTGTATCGTATTTTAGAATCCACTTATGATGCTAACTTTATGAAAGAGCAATATAACGGTACAAGTAATCCTTTATCCTTTCCTTTTTCTAGAGTAATATTGTGATGCTTATCTTTGTCCAAGCATTTTTTACTCTTTATACTGAGTAGATGTTGATTGAGTCAATAGTTGGAATGTTCTCTCCTTAAGGTACATTCTTGATGATGAATGCACAAGATCTTCCTATTATCTGGCTATTTTTTTTTTAGAGATGGACTTTCTCAAGTCTAATGTTAAAGAGTTAGGCGAATTCACATAAGAACACAAATTGTTGATAGACTCTATGATAGAAAACCAATATATCATTAGAAAAGAAAGGATACTTAATTGAAGATATCAAATTTATTAATAAAGTTTAAGCATATCAAGATTGACAATTTTTTTTTTTTAAGTAAATAGGGTTGGCGATGCACATAATGGATTGGAGAACAAGAAAGATAATTTTCAAGTTTAGAATAATTGAGTAGATTCTAAGAAACGGAAAAAAGTTTAGTTCCTTAATTTCTCTTGATTTCTTAATGTCATTTATTATTTTCTTGCAATTCAAGAAAGAACAGGAAAAAAAATACTAAGAGATCATGTCAATGAATAAATTTTTTAAGGTAATAAGAATATAAAAAAAGAAAATGTAATGGATGAAAGGGAGAAGCATACAAGTCTAGTTTGCTTAGTAAGTCGGAGTACCTTTCATTTTTTCTTTTTTCACTCCTATCTATGAATTTTCTCATAATGCTAGTGACATATACTTCTAATATTGGATATTATTTGCCCACGAAAAGTCCACCTTTAATAGCCTTCAAGTGCAAGTATGAGCCTTTACCTGGAGCTAATGACAAAATCTTGTTTTTTAATAGCCTTCAATTGCAAGTATGAATCTTTACGTTGAGCTAACATAATCTTGTTTTTTAATAGCCTTAAATTGCAAGTATGTGACCTTTGCGGGAAGCACACATTAGAATCTTTTGTTTTCTGAGGGGAGGGAGGGTGGAGTGAGTATGAGACTTTGTTGGGAGATAACAGCAAAAATCTTCTTATTCTTCTTCTTTTGTTTCCTTTTTGGATGAGGTTGGGTTGTCTAAGCCCAACCAATGCTTGCATTGTTTTAGACATTAGGAATAGTTTTAAGACAATATATTAAATAAAATCCTTAAAGAAAAAAAGACTTCCAAACATAAATGATGGGAATTTACTAGATGATGGGAATTTAAATTTTCATTGTTTGGATGAGTATATCTAAAAATTTAGAAATTAGTGTTAAAGAGTTTTTTTTTTTTTTTTTTGGTTGGATGAGAATTGTTTGGTGATACGATAATAGTAATATTGGTAGAATTTGTAAATGATGCATTCCTCCATAGAATTTGAACTTTGAATTTGAATGTTTGGAAATCTCAAGTCTAAAATTTTGTGAAATTTTTTTGAATTACCTTTCTAGTTAGCCCGAACAAAGGAAACCAATATTGGATATTTCCAAATTACAATTTGCGTAAATTCCAAATCAAAATTTCTCATCCAAATACAACATAAAAAAACGTAGAATCTCACGTGTGTATAACCCAAATAGAGATGGACAAAGAAAAGTATAAATAAATAAAAATAAAATGTTAGTATGAACATGTTTGGAAAAAAAAATGGTGTTAGTATGACGTCTAGACATGGCATATATATCAAAGTTGGCAAGAATAAGTTCTTGCCTTCTTGCTTTTCTTTTTCTTTTCATGATTCTTTTTCTTATGTGTTGGAGAATGTTTTCATAATTTTTCTTATATATAGTGGAAGTTATAATGATCTCCACATGAACTTCTCATTAACAAAATTGAAATCATAGCTAACTTGGAAGCTTCCCTAGGTGTGATTTGAAGCCAAAATTGGATCCTTGTTCAAGTAAGTATTGATAGATGCTTCTGCAACTTTGTTTAAATATTTATGTGTTTGTTTTCTATAGCTATTCATAAACAAGTAAGTTGCTTTGCTTGCTAAATTTTTCATATAAATGTTAAAAGTGCACTAAATTTAACAATATTTATTGCTAAATGGGTTTGGTTCATGTTACATCTAATATAACTTACATCACTCAATTACTTTTTGTAAATCACTATTTTGAGGAATCCGCATTTTTAGTAAACATCTCTATTATAGGTTACTTACATGCAAGATTTCACATCAATTGTATGCCATTTACTATTAAAGCTTATTTGTTTAGTATATTTGGGAATATTAAACAAACAAAAAAAACTATAATTTTGAGCTTTTTATAGATTAGTGAGTTTTTTTATACTTAATTACCTTGATATTGAAAAGCATGATACATCAACTTAATATTTGGTAAGCCTAAGGGGAGACTAGACCACACCACACCAAATTCTCCACCTCCACCTCCACCCCTCCATTTCAAATTTCAATTCTTACGTCCACACCTTTATTTCACACAGTCTCAACTCTCAACCTAAGATTGGAGACATTGAAGAGGTAGAAGAGGCGAGGACATTGTGACCATAGTTTGAGTTGCGGTGTTATATCATATATACATAGATCTATATATAAAGGTATATCTATCGGTCCCCAATAATTTTTTGTCTATGCTCTAGATTAGCCCTATTCTAAAGTCATTTTCTGAACAATTTAAAACACAAATTGTTGATAGACTCTGAAATGGAAAACTTATATATATTATTTGAAAAATGTGTATACATATAGGTACATGAAAGATGAACAATGCTCTAACTGGATTAGGTACATGAAAGATAACTCATCTTTAGAATAATCGATTTTCAGAAATCATTGAATAGATTTTGAGCAAAAGTAAAAAAGTATAGTTACATAAAGTCTATTGTTTTTTAAATGTCATTTATCATGTGAAAAATCACAAGAGATGCTAAAAATCTTGTCAATGATTGGAAATAGGAAGGTAAAAGAATATAGAAAAAGAAAGGTAAAGAGGGGAGAGTAGCATTTAAATCAAGATTTCTAAGCAAGGCTCATTGCCTTTCTTTTTACTATTTTTTTCCTCTTTAATTTTTGGGTTAAATACATTGTTGATTCTTAACGTTTACACAGATTGCATGTTTTGTCCCTAACATCTAAAGTTTCAAAATCGTGTACCATTGATCCGTCCGTCTATCTCCGTTAGGTTTGTGTGTGGCTAACGAATTGATAAGATAAATTATTAATTTTTTTTTAATTGAGTAGGCATTATTTTCCTTTTACACATAGGTAGTTAACGTGGCATAAACCTTAACCTATTTACACCCTTCACCCATTCACTTACCCACCCGATTACACCCATTCCTAAAATACCCATTTGTCTTCACTATCTCTCCAACAAACCCCATCCATCTTCTTCTCACTTTCGATCTCTCTATTTATTTCTATTTCTGTTTGCAAAATAGTCAAAGTTATAGATGAGCTCTTTGAGGTGAACTTAGGTTTAAAATAGCAAAGACAAGGGCTAACTTAGAAGATTTATATGGGGTGGTCCGAAACCAAAGTTGAATTCTTGTTCTTATAAGTATTGAAGGTTGCTTTTGCAAGTTTATTTATTCGTATGTGATTTCTCATTTAGATGTTAAATGCAATAATTTTTGTGCCTATTTAGTTGTTAGTTTGAATTCATAATATATTTTTGTGAAATATATTATTGCCAAATGAATTGGGTTATTCAAGTTACATTTAATGTAAGTTTAATTAAATTTGCATCCCTCGATTATTTTTTATCAAATCACTATTTTGTTGAAAGCATTGTTGATTAAATATCTTCCATAGGTTAGTCTTGCACAAAACAATTTCACAATAATAGTTTCTCATTTACTATAAAAATCTATAAGCATATTTGTTTAATATATTTAAGAATACAAAAACTATAATTTTGAGCTATTCTTAGATAAGTGAATTTTTAATGTCTAATCACCTTGATATTTGGTGAGCATGATAGGTACAAGAAAGGCATTTAATCAAATGATAGGTTTAGCCCGATATTATTAAGGTTAAACTATTGTTTTCGTCCCTAAACTTTGCATGAAGTTCATTTTTTGTCCTTGAATTTTGAAAAGTTCGTTTTTCTTCCTTAAATTTTGAAAAAGTTTGTTTTTACACATGAATTTTGTCTCTAAACTTTTTTTAAAAATAGCGAAATTCATATGTAAAAACAAACTTTATAAAAGTTCAGGGATGAAAACCGAATTTCATGTAAAGTTTAAGGAAAAAACAATAGTTTAGCCTATTATTAATGAGAGAAGTTATCAAGTAGAATAACTTTTTAAAAAATTATCCTAAATGTAACTTCAAAGTAATGCCAATCAAAGAAGCATCTTGTCTTATATTATTAGCCTCACTTTGAAAATACACAAGCTTTGTTAATTTTTTATTTTTTAATAAATCCTATTTATGTCAATATTTATAACTTTCTAACATTGCCTTCCACTTTTTATATTGCAAAACAAAAAGCAATATTATCTTTATATGATACGTAAGTTAAATAAATATTATAATTAGGGACAACCGTAGGACAAAATGTATTTTATTTGTAAATCTACAGTGAAAACATGCTATAACTCATCAGACTATCAGACTAGAAGAATTGACCACAGTAAAATACGCAAACACCAATTGACAACCCAATCAAGTGCCCACTCACCCACTCATGCTCACAACACTAACCTATGAATTACTAAGATATTATAATCAGTTACTTTCTCTCTTTGTTTATTTATTTTTTCTTTGTGACGTAGATTTGGATTCAAGGTAACATAGAGAAAATTGGATGTTTTAAGCGCGTGTCATACAAGATGGAGTTTCAACATTTTAGCCACCCCAACCATCCGTTGGTCTTCTATGAAAAAATGAAGTACAATTTCGTTTGTTATGGGTGCCGGGAACCACTTTTGGGTCCTAGCTACGCTTGCATAAAATGCAATTATTACATCCATCATAAATCATGTGTCGAACTACCCCTTGGGTTGCAACATCCCTTTCACCCAAAACATCCTCTTATTCTCTTTGACGAAAAGAGATATCGTGACGACAAAGAACTTTACAAATGTGAAGTATGCAAAGAATTTCGTCTGGAGTATAGTTATCGTTGTTCCCGTTGCAACTTTAACCTTCACATCAGGTGTGGTTCTTTACCGCCTACCATGGAAGTTGAATTTCATGACCACCCATTGACCGCCATTTGGAAGTCGATTATGTTCACTTGTGACCTTTGTGGCAAAGAAGACAAGGGTATGCCTTATCTATGTAACCCATGTGGTTTTTGGATTCATAGAAGTTGTGCTTTTTTCCCACATAGAGTGAAAGTTATACGTCACAAGCACCCTCTCGACCTCATCCATTCTCTTGAAGTCCATCAATCTGACTCAAGATTTTGTCAACTCTGTTTTAAAAAAGTGGATACACACTATGGGCTTTACTATTGCTCCACGTGCGATTTTCTTGCCCACCTTGATTGTGCTACGAACGAGAACAACATGGACAATATAAATCTGCAGGTACTTAAAGATGAGGAGACAATCGAGTCAAAAACTATGATGACAAATGAAGATACAAAGCTCGATCAATTTGTTGACTCAGAAGCTTACAAAGTCAAAAAAACCAATGTGGGGGAGGACGGAATTGAAATAGTTATAGAAATCAAACACTTCAGTCATGAGCATGACCTAAAGCTTATTGATGAGGTTCAGAATAACGAAAAATGCAACGGGTGTGTACAAGTCATCGTCTCTCCGTTTTACAGTTGTGCGAAGTGTAGCTTCTTTCTACATAAATCTTGTGCTGAATTACCTAGAAAAAAACTACACCCACTTCATCTACACCCACTCACCCTCCTGTTAAAACAAAGATACTTGTATTGGTGTTATGCTTGTAACTATCCTTTCAATATTGGCTTCGCCTATGGATGTGAGGAATGCAATTTTCAACTCCATGTTCAATGTAGTTTGGTCTCTGATACCCTTACCCACAAAACTCATAAGCACCAACTTTTCCTCTCCAACAAAAGTTATAGACAGAGTTGCAATAGTTGTGGTGGTAAAGAATTTAGTGTATTCCGTTGTCCCACTTGTGAATTTGCACTAGACTTCAAATGCGCTACACTACCACTTACCACAAGGTACAAACAACATGAGCATCCCTTCACTTTGTATTGTACTCCTGAAGATGACTCTGGAGAATATTACTGCGATATCTGTGAAGAAGAACGAGACCCAAAGCATTGGTTCTATTATTGCGCAGATTGCAATTATCCTACTCATCTCCAATGTATTCTTGGGAAATACCCAGATTGCAGGTTTGGACGTACTTACAAATATGCCTGGCACCCACACAACGTTACTTTGATTATGGAAATGAAAGATCCTCCTCCATGCAACGAATGCCATCAACCTTGTGAAGAGTTGATTTTTCAATGCACCCAATGCAATTTCAATATCCATGGCAAAGGAGACTGTAGAGATAATTTGTACAATAGATTGTAACATAGTAATGTGTTATTATAGCTGTCCATTAATGAGTGCAGTATTTGAGATGAAGGTTTTTAGGATTGTTATTTGATAGCTCCCAAAACAATAAACAATAAACGTGTTGTAATATTTATTAAAGTTTGATTTCAATTGTACAAACACTTTACTAAATTCTTCATTGTGATGCCGGCAGCAACCTCGAGGTCACTTTTTTCTCTCTCTTTCAATTACCTTAATTTGTTTTCTTCGATGATCTGCTTTGTGTGGATATATTTGTTTGGATGTTTTGAACAACTTTTGAGCTTCTTGTTGAGGATTGTATCATACAACGTTTCTGTGTTTGATTGTTGGTTGCTGTTGATGTCACCATTTTGGGGTGTATTCTACCTGTTTGACAAAAGGTCTTATAACCTCAAGTCTCAATTAACTTAAAAAATCTAACCTCTTTTTGGGGGGTAAATTGTTTATTATTTTGTTGCAACGATAAGTATCAATTATATGAAATTTCTTAGAAGTAATTGTTACAAAATTGTGAAGTTGGACTTTTCTTCTAAAAGACGTTTATTATTTTGATAAATGCTTAAATAATGTCTGATATATCAACTTTGTTGTATTTCAAGTATGGAGAAATCCTCTGAAATGGAGGGAACAGTTATGACTGTCAAAATAGCACAAGAGGAAACCATGCAATCTTAGAGAATATAAGAATTTCTGCAATATTCATGTGTAATTAAGTTTATTTTTAATGTTTTTTATAATCCAAACCATGCAGTCTTTTTATAATTCAAACTTTTTAATGGCTTGTTACACATGTAACTCAAAATTTCTTTTTATAATCCAAACCAACTACAATTGTAAAATTTCATATCTAATTAGTGAGCACTGACTCTGAGCTCCCAAAGTGCCAAAGCTGATTAAAATTGAAATAGTAGTGCAGCTCATGGATTCATTTTATTACCTTGTTTTGTCACAACAATCAAGGCTGAAATTAGAGACTTGTGCTTCAGTAAACAATTCTGGTTTTTCAAATAAATTTCCATTGCTAAACTCACTAGAATTTGAAACTAACACATTAAATTGTTCAAGTTTCTGATGCTGACAAATATTGTCCTTTAAATTAATATCATAGGTATCTGATAAGTTTTTCTTTTTTTCAGGGAAATTTTTTTTTTTTTTTTTTTTGAGAATAGGTATATGATAAGTTGATAACACTATATAATTATGCCAAAATCTAGAAACAAGAGAAAAAGGAAGGTAATGAAACTTATTATGTTACCTAGATTCGTGTATCTTTTTCTCATATGTTACTTTCTCCTTTTCGTTATTCTTGTTACTTTAAACTGAAATATTCATTGAAAAAGATTTCTCACATCTCTTGCAATTCTTTCTTGATAAGCAAACAAAAGTTACTTAATGAAATTAAGAAACCAAGATACTTTAAGCACTTTACCTTCTTTCTTTTTTATCTTTTGTCTTTTTAATCTTTGCTCAAAATCTATTCAATCATTTATAAAAATGAATTATTCCAAACTTTAAAGTTACCGTTTTGTGTGCCTCACTACAATACAATCAAGGCATACTTTAAGTACCTTTTTCTATCGTTTTGTGTGCCTCAATATAAAAATATGAAATGGTCAGAAATTTTCACAGTTTGCTAATAAATTTTGAGGGTCCGGCTCCCCTACCGTTACAATACTTCCGTCTCCTCCCATTTTTACATAGATGAAAGACACGTGGCATTTAACAAATCTAAAGGTCAAAAATAAACCACACCTTTAACTTATAATTTTTCTCTCTCAACCACACCTTTCAGCACCTCCCTTAGAATTTATCTCTTAACCACACACAGCAACCTCCTTCGTTGATACTCTCTCTGGCCGTTTCTTTCAACTCCAATGTGTTTGCTCTTATACCACCATCACAAAGCACATTATCCAGCTTTATCCTTATTTCATGCCTTGAGATGATTCCATTTCCTTTGGGGTACGTTTAGTGCCAAACCCACCTTCAGAGAATGTAGCTCTTGATATAAAGCTGATAAGCAAAATAAGGCCAACTCCAAATCACCTACTCTCTACAAGAAACCATATGGGTATTTGATAAGGGATCCATTGGTAAAGTCTGACCTCAGAACCCATAAGAATGGTTGACCCAAAAGTTCAAGTCCAAAAGCTAATTCTTCAAATTGGTGCATTCTGAAAATTGCCTTGCTGCCAATGGCAACTTATATAACAGATCTTGACATCTTGTGGTTGTTTATCAAGCCGGCTTAAACAAGTTGAGTCCTCAGGCCAAAATTTTCCAACTGCTTTCCAAAGATGATTACTCGAAAGTAAAAGGCCAATTGGTGGGGAAAAGGTTTGGAATCAAATCATAAAGTGAAGGGTCAAGCTCTTAAAATGAGTTACAGAGAGAGAACCTAGCATCGTCCAACGTTGGTGTTTGGGCGGTGGGTTTTCTAAGGGAGGTGCTGAAAGGTGTGGTTGAGAGAGATAAATTATAAGTTAAAGGTGTGGTTTATTTTTTAAGTTAAAGGTGTGGCTTATTTTTTACCTTTAGATTTGTTAAATGCCACGTGTCTTTCATCTATGTAAAAATGGGAGGAAACGGGAGTATTTGTAACGGGAGGGGAGCCGGACCCAAATTTTGATACCTTCAATAAGTATCTAAATTTTGCATTATAGAGTCTATCAAATTTTAATACTCTATAAGTTTTTCATTAAAGAGTTTGTAAAATTCTTTTTGCTCCTATGTAATTTGCCTAATTTTTTTTTGCTAAAAAAATAAATAAATAAAAAAAAAAGGACTCGTAGTGCCTAAACCTTTTGTTGGATTTTTACTAAGTGTCATGAAGTCAACCTTTATTACCTTTTTTTGTTCCGATCAATGTCTAGCAAACTGTTTGCTGCAAACACCATGGGTCCATGATACATATTAGTAAATCCTCCACCTTATATTAATTCTATTATATTTCCACATGAACCTTAGGTCTATAAATAGAAAAATTGTGATCATTGATCAACACATTCAAGTAACCCACAAAAATGTCACATATTATAATATTTATGTGATTTTATTTAGATTTTGTTAATTACGAGTTGACTTCATTAATTGACTTTCTTTCTTCCAACTAATATTTTAATTTTTTTATAAATATTGACGTATATTATAATTGGGCTTATTTTGACACAGGAACGTGAAGTGTATATTTTTTGTTTTGCCTTTGGAGTTGGGCCATATTAGATGGAGTAATTGGTGGGCTTAGGGAGTTGGGTTGGTGGGTTTTCAGATTGGATAAAAAACAGGGTCAATTCAGATCCAACCCATTTTATTTCCCCATTATTCTTTATTTATTTTTTTTGTGGCAATTTGAAGCCAAGCTGTGCTGATTGCTTTAGGATTCATAATATAATAAAGCTACAAACACAAAACCTTCACAATACTTTCACAATATTATATAAGTAGTAAATAGTAAATAATAATCAATAAAATAATGTAACTAGTGAATTCATGTGAAAATCAATAAAATAATGTAACTAAGCGATGTTGTGAAAATGTTGCACAACTTGTGGTTGGATTTAAAATTGAAGAGTGGGTCAGTTCAAATCCGACCCCCCTTTTTTTATTTTTTATTTATTTTATTTTATTTTAATTGGGGTCATTGTGGCTGGATGTGATGGCTTTATGATGTATGGGTTTGGACTTTGGACCGCCACATGTGGTAGAATTGGTTGAACGGTTTTAATGGGTTTGGGCTAGATTGGATGGGTTTGAAGGGGTTGAGTGTTGGTTCGGCCAAGTGTAGCTTTGGGTCTCAGGCCTTTTGTTGCATATTTTTGCTTGGTCACAAAAGACAAAATGGGCAATTTAGGCTCCGTTTCTTTGGACGTAAAACGTTTTCCGTAAAACGTTTTTATCATTTTCGGACGTTTGTTTCGCTGTAAAACCAAAGTCAAACGTAAAATGTTTGCATTTGACCGAAAACACGCCGAGTAAAATTAGGAAAACGGTTTACGGAAAAATTTTCCGTAAACCATTTTCCAAAATGTTCAGCCTCTCACCCCGGACCCCCTTCCTGCTCTCTCTCTCTCTCTCTCTCTCTCTCTCTCTCTCTCTTACACAGCGCCATCCCCCCCCTCGCCACGTGTTCATCACCGGCGGATCGAGCGGGATCGGTCTAGCCTTGGCTCACCAGGCCGCATCGGACGGCGCGCGAGTCTCGATCCTAGCCCGGTCCATTTCCAAGTTGGAGGAAGCGAAGCAGGCGATCCGTCTCTCCACGGGGATCGACGTGGCGGTGTTCGTAGCGGACGTGAGAGACTACGACGCCGTATCGAAGGCTATTAACGAGACTGAGCCCATCGACGTGTTGATCTACGGATGGATGTGCAACGAATTTGGGTTTCGTTTTTTTTTTTTTTTTTTTTTTTTTTTTTTTACCAGATCTGCGGTTTGGGTTTGATTTTTGCCAGTTTTGGGTTGCTGGTGATGCGTGTAGGTGGTCTTGCCGGTTGTGGGGTGGCTTGCCGAGGTGGTGGTGGGTTTGTGGGGGTGGGTTTGGGTGGGTTGCGGGGTGGGTTTGGGTGGCTGGCTGGCAGTGGGGGTATTTTTGGTGGATTCCAGTGGTTTTGGGTGTGGATATTTTCTGTTGATTTGTTTTACGTTGCTCCAAACACACAATGTAGAATATTTTCTGGAGCATTTTCCTAAAGTGCAAACAAACACGGGAAAAACAAACATTTTACTATAAATCATTTGCATTTGCAAACATTTTACGACAGAAAATGTTTTAGGTCGAAACAAACGGAGCCTTATGTTGATGAGGTTACTTGATGGTGCGGAAAAGAATATATATGCTTTTTGGCAACACGGGAAGATGGAGCATGGCTTCATTGGTTCTATGATGCCCAAATATAGGCTTTAAGGCAAAAAGTTATCCATATCTTCAGCATAGAGCAAAGTTGTGAAATCACTTAGAAGTTAGAACACTGTTTTTACTTTGGCCTTTTACAGGACACTATGAATTCAGTTAGGACAAGTGTTGATATAATAATGGAAAATTGATCTTTTATACTTATTAAAGGTAACAAAATCTACTCAATCATCTTATTACCAATGTTTGACATGATTAAGCCACATCAATCAAATTTAACCTTCAAGTTTGGGCTAATCAATTTTTGAAAAATGATTTGAGTCGAATCTACGCAAAGATAAAAGAGCGTAGTTTTTCAGAAAAACAAAATTTTTTGGTTACTAGAAAATAATCCGAAGAGAGGTCTTTATAGACCATTTTCCTATTCCTTCATTTTTTTTAAAACGTAATTATGAATTCAAAATAATGATTTGATTATAATGTTAGAAAAGAGCATTATAATGGTGAAAGCAATCATCTTTCCTTTTCTCTTTTATAGCAATCTGATGACTTATATTTTTTAAAGATAGAGAAAATGGAAAGAAGAAGCAAATAACAAAATAGACCTCCCTAAGGTTTACTTGGCACTCGAGTACTTTATTTTTATAGCTAGTTTTGGTCGCACATGCAAGATACATGCTTGTTAATATATTGAATATTTGTAATATATTCCCTAAACCTTTAAAAGTTTACAATCCACACCTTAATTTGGTGATAATTTTCAATGCCAACCTCATTGTCTAAATTAGTGTAAACAATAACAATTTACATTGGAGAAATTGGGTATTACTGTTGGGTATATATCATGTGATTCTGTAAAAAGAAACAACAACAACAACAACAACAACAACAAATCTGTCACAGTTAATAAATAATAAAAACTCACAGTGAATGCAGTATGAATAGATCAAGTCTAGCGTTTGACGCTATATCCTTAAGACAGATTACGCCCCTCACACTATTATCTTAGTGGTGCTTTGAGACCCATGGACGTCTGTCTCCCAGGATAAAATGATCTTCGCACGCAGAAGAAGCACAAGCAATCTCCGTGCACAACGAACGTAACAAGTGTCTCTTTCTCTCTCTTTATGCAAATGAGACTCTTAAAATTGTAGGAAATAACTAACTCAAAGCAACTTCTTAAAGCAACTTTAAAAGTTAAAAGTTTAAAAGTTACTTTAATTGAATGAGGGGAGACTCTATTTATAGATAGAGTCACACCTTTTCGGAAAAGGTGCGAGATGAATAGTCAAAACTATTCAGAAAAGACACAAGATGAATAGTCACAACTATTCAAAAAAGACACAACATTTGGGGAAAAATAATGTATTAATAAATACATAAATTTGATGGACTGGGCCTAACCCACATGGGTCTGCTTGGCCCACTTTTAGGAGGCAATTTCTCATTCACTCCTAACCATTTTTCCAACAATCCCCCACATGAATAGAAATTGAACAAACACAATGCAAATGACAATGCAGACACAGAGAGAGTAGAAGAAAAGTTACTGTATCGGGAGAGGTAGCTTTTGGTTTTGAACCTTCCTTTGTGAAAGACTATCAGATATACTGGCTAACCGGTGAACATGATGTCTTGAACCGTTCAGCCGTTTGTGTATACCAAGACAATAGAATTCACACAGCTCCTTTTCGAACACAGTTAGTTCTCATTATTGTGCTCATTTTGGCCCTTAACACCTTCCTGGTTTCATGATTGTTTTAGAGAATTCAGCCTTAAAATTCTCATTAAGCGGCCACATTTCACACTCACATAGGTGATTTCTTATTAAGAGTATCCTGTTGCTACCCCACTTGGATTTCCAAGATATAAGAATCATTAAAAGCATAGCTTATTCTAAACTTTTACAAGCATCACTATTTCATCATAGGAATAGATAGGAGATGTTATCTCCATAGTGATACTACCAAGTCCAACACAATTCGGTTGTCCCTTTGAACCTAGATCTTGGGATCTTCAGTCAGCTAGGTAGGGTTGCCATTATGGGACTTAAATTATAGGCTTTAAACCCATTCCACTCGATGAGCAGTTTACACGCTCTCCACTCAAACCTTTTGGTTAACGGATTCGTTATATTATCTTTCGACTTTTTGTAGTCAATGGAGATAATGCCATTTGAGAGCAACTGCCTTACGGTATTGTGTCTTCGATGAATATGTCGAGACTTACCGTTATACATATAATTCTGTGCCATACCAATCATTTATTGGCTATCACAATGTACATAAATATGAGGCATAGATTCCGTCCACATAGGCATATCCTATAGGAAATAACGAAGCCACTCTGCTTCTTTTCCTACTTAATCCAAATTGATAAGCATTAATTCCATTGTAGACCTCACAATGCATGTTTGTTTAGTAGATTTCCAAGATACAGCTGCACTACCAAACGTAAAGACATATCCACTCATGGATTTTGTGTCTTTTGTAACAAATATCTAGTTCACTTCATTATACTCTCTTAGTACAAATGGATATCTCGTGTAGTGCAACCCATAGTTTAGGGTGTATTTCAAATATCTCATTACCCTAACCATTGCCTTCAGTGGTTTTCCACTGGGTTACTTGTGTATCTACTCATGCCATTACCTTTGAGTTTATAATATTCTAATGAATATGTCTCAAGGTCATCCATACCTCTCTTTTGTTTGTAGCCTTCTACAACAAGTTTTGTCTTATCATTATCAACAGATCCATCTTTCAAATTCCTCTTGAATATCCTTTTATATTCTAGAGATTCACAACCGGGTGGCCACCAGTTACCATGCATGGATTTGTAAGATGGATTGATTGACAACTTCTTTATAGAAAGTAGGTTTGGATATTGTTCCCTTGAAACTATCAAGTTCATTTTCTAACATAAAAGTTAGGAAAATCTGGACCAAACGTTTTTTTTATGTTTTTGTCCTCTTACTACGTCTAGGCTCAACCTTATTCTTCTCTTCCATCAACTCTTGATCATGAAAGGTACTAGACGTAGACTCCAAATTCCTTTTAAGGGAATTTGTTTCTTGTGTAGATATATATGGAAATATATTCTCAGGATTAAATACACAATTAATCAACTGTTTTTGGCCTTATCTTTATCCTTTTAGGAATAAGAACTGCCACTTAAACCAAATACCCCCACAGTTTTGAGAATTCCTAGGAAAGCATATGACATTTCCAAGATTCATAGGGTATCTCATTGGTTTACTTTTGAGGCAATTTATTGAGAATACAATTGGCAGAAAGTACAGCTTCCCCCACAAGTTCTGAGGTAAACCAAAACTTATCAACATCACATTCATCATTTCCTTCAAGGTTCTATTTTCCATTCAACAACTCCATTTTACTAAGGTAAATAGGGTGCAATGGTTTGACAAACAATACCATGTTAAGAACAGAACTCACCCATGGGTGATTCATATTCTCCACCTCTATCACTCCTAAGAACCTTTATCTTTTTATTAGTTAATTCTCAACTTCTTTCTTATAATGAATGAAACTCTCTAATGCCTCATCCTTGCTCCTTAGCAAGTACACATAATAGTACCTTGTGCATTCTAAGTATTAGATAACTCAAGAAAATCAACAGTGACATGTAACACATATATTAATATCCAATTAATTTTGAACATGTCCAACATGTATATATATATATATACATACACATACATACATGTTATCATACAGGACTACGCATGCTTAAGTAAATTTAACAACTCCTACATGATCACCAATGTATCATACATATCAATTCAAGAATTATTTATCCATAAAATGAATATTGGATTTACATATAATTTAAATCCAAATAATTCTTCAAGAAATTACTAAACATCCAAATTATTTACTTAAAATCATGTCCAAAGATTTCAAAACCATTTGTTAACCTATAACAGTCCCACACTTTCAATAATAACAATTCAAATTACTCAAATTTGAATTTTCTCAATTATTATACATATATTTACATAAAGTAAAACATGTTCACTCTCCACATAAATTAAATAAATATCATGCGAACACAAATATATTATTTAATATATGAAACATGTTAAACACATAATTACATGCATCTCTAAAAATTTTCATTACAAAATAAAAACTCTGGCTTAGGGGGTGAACTGCACTCTCCCTCATTGAGAGTAGGCAAAACTATAAAATTAAATTTCCATCAATTTATGCTTCAAAAAATTAAAACGAAGCCAATATAATGCCCCATTATGACACCCCCACATTCAAAATATTTACAATACAGAATATGAATTTTCCATGCAAAGATATTGATTTTTACATATTTCACATTCCCTCACTCTCCCATTTATTAATAAATAAAACACAATAAATTAATTTCGAATACTTTTATTTATTACAAAAATATAGAAACATGTTATTAAAGTCTAGTAATAGCCTATAAACCAAAATTGACCAACCGTTAAATCAAATGGCCAAGGGGTAGACCACACTCTCTCACAACCAAGAGTGGGCGTCATTCTGGACAGTCGTCTTCAACCTCCATTAACCATAATTTTATGTAATTTTCAGAAAAATACCAAAACTTTAAACACTCATATCTCTCTCAATTCTTATCTGAATTAAGCAAACCACATATGGATGGAAAGCTTATGAGATATAGAATCCAACCATGCCTTTGGTTTTCTGAAATAACCAAATTATTACACGAAAATCAAGGCACAAAGTTTCGGCTCACAAAAATAGGTATTCTATTTTCTCTCAAACCACACATCCAATGGCTATGAAATTTTAAAGGCAAGTTACTGACATATATATGTACAACATACTGAAATATCATAGTCTAATTCAACCAAATGAGGCGTCTGCCATTTGAGACCCTTATTCAATCATGGATAATGCAAATTCACAAACCATAATTATTTTCAACATTTTCTCATCAAGAAACATTCTAGAAAATATAATTAAATCTTTCAATTTGAATTCCACAATAAATTTTCACAAAAATCACACAATAAATTTAAACGGAAATCTGTCTTAAGATTGTTGGGTATATATCATGTGATTCTGTAAAAAGAAACAACAACAACAACAACAACAACAACAACAAATCTGTCACTGTTAATAAATAATAAAAACTCACAGTGAATGCAGTATGAATAGATCAAGTCTAGCGTTTGACGCTATATCCTTAAGACAGATTACGCCCCTCACACTATTATCTTAGTGGTGCTTTGAGACTCATGGACGTCTGTCTCCCAGGATAAAATGATCTTCGCACGCAGAAGAAGCACAAGCAATCTCCGTACATAACGAACGTAACAAGTGTCTCTTTCTCTCTCTTTATGCAAATGAGACTCTTAAAATTGTAGGAAATAACTAACTCAAAGCAACTTCTTAAAGCAACTTTAAAAGTTAAAAGTTTAAAAGTTACTTTAATTGAATGAGGGGACACTCTATTTATAGATAGAGTCACACCTTTTCAGAAAAGGTGCGAGATGAATAGTCACAACTATTCAGAAAAGACACAAGATGAATAGTCACAACTATTCAGAAAATACACAACATTTGGGGAAAAATAATGTATTAATAAATACATAAATTTGATGGACTGGGCCTAACCCACATGGGTCTGTTTGGCCCACTTTTAGGAGGCAATTTCTCATTCACTCCTAACCGTTTTTCCAACAATTACATTGGTGAAATGTTCTTAAAGCATCAGATATGGTAACTAAGTTACACGGGTTTTGATGATTATAGTAATATCACCAAGTTCAGATGTTGATGATGCCAAAGTGAAGTGGCTTGAAGTATCAGACCCAAGTTGTAAGTTTTCGCTTGGGGTTATTGAATCATGCCATATTCACTGAAGAATTTATACACAAACTTATTATAACATTTCCACGGATGTTCACTTATTTTCTTCTGTAGTCTCTCCCTTTTTTCTTTTTTTTCTGACAACATCCTCTGCTCATAGATGAATTCCGAAAGCAAAGCCATTGGAATTCCTCTGAGCGCTGCAACCTTTCACCAATCAGATGAAGAAGACATGAAAGAATCAGCAATGCCAATGATTATAAGGCCTATTAATGCGAGGTAAATGTTCCTCATTTTTTTTCCAGCATTCTCTTTAGTAAGCTCTTTTATCTTCTCTGTTTCCTTGGCCTCAGGTTCTTGAAGAAAAGCCCTTCATTCCTGTCTTATCTCGATCTAACATTCGAACTCTGCTAATTTGTTTTCATTCTTCTCAATCTCCAGTTTGTTCACTGTTATGAACTGGGTTTTTTTAAGCAATCAAGCGAAGATAAATTGGTCGTTTCGAGATGACTAATCTCCTAAATATTGAGAGAGAAGAGGTTTGGAATAATTTTTTTAGCATACTCTATTAATCGTTTCCATTGCTTAAATACAGTGGCTGCCTACAAACAAAAGGACTCTAAGAATTATAATTGCATACAATCACTAATACTGAAGTTCCTATCCTAAAACAGTCTACTGAAGTTCCTATCCTAAAACAGTCCCTACCCAATACTGACTCCTAGCACTAATTCAGTTCCTCCTTAGCCACGATACTCTGCAACACTTGCACTTCCCAACCCCTGTACAACTTCTGCATCCTTGTCACTTGCTCTAAGCTGAGTTGTTACATTCTCCTCCCCTTGAAGACGAATCTTGTCCTCAAGATTCAAGTGAGGAAACTGACGTTCTAAATCACTAAAGCGTTCCCACGTGGCGTCATCACTACTCAGCCCCGTCCAGTGAACTAATGCTTCCTGGACTGTCTTCCTGCCAATCTTCACCCAACGTACCTCAAGAATCCATTTCGATTCTAGGACAGCGACGCCGTCCTCGGAGACTGATGGAAGTTCCTCCACGACGCCTTCAGAAGCGCCTAACTTAAGCTTCAGCTGGGATACGTGAAACACCGGGTGAATCCGCGAAATGGGTTGGTAAATCCAACCGATATGCCACGGCGCCGATACGTTCCAGTACTTGGTAAGGACCATAAAATCTTGGGGAAAGCTTCATTTTACCCCTATCTCGTACTGAATTTTGACGAAAGGGTTGAAGCTTGAGATAAACCCACTGACCAACGTCAAATTCTTGTTCACGGCGATGTTTATCGGCATTTGTTTTCATACGGTTCTGGGCTACCACCAAGTTTTCCTTCAAAAGCTGCAAAATATTGTCACGCTCCCTGAGGGAATTATCTACTTGTGCCACAGCAGTCGAACCATATTCATACCGATGTACCGAAGGGGGAGGCCGTCCATAAACCGCTTCAAAGGGCGTTAGCCGTGTCGAAGTCTGATAGGAAGTGTTATACCAAAACTCAGCCCAATGCAGCCAGCGACTCCATTGCTTTTGACGAGTGCTAACAAAGCAACGCAGGTATGTCTCTAAACATTTGTTAAGAGCTTCAGTTTGGCCATCCGTCTGTGGATGGTACGCCGAACTCATCCGCAACTCAGAGCCTTGAAGCCTAAAATATTCCGTCCAAAACTGACTAGTGAAAACTTTATCGCGATCCGTCACTATAGAACGTGGCATCCCGTGAAGGCGGGAAATTTCTTTGACATATAATTCAGCCACCACCTTAGCAGTATACGGGTGTTTCAGCGAGAGAAAGTGTGCATATTTGGTGAGTCGATCAACAACCACCATTATGACAGTGAACCCATGAGAGTTTGGCAATCCGTCGATGAAGTCCATGGAGACATCCTCCCAAACCAGTTCTGGAATTGGGAGAGGCTGCAACAATCCAGCCGGGGACATCGTTTCGTACTTGTTACGCTGACACACATCACATTGGCGAATATAATTTTGAATATCCCGTTTCATACCTCGCCATCACATTGAAATTATAATTTTGAATATCCCGTTTCATACCTCGCCAAAAGAAATTAGCTGCAACTCTCTTGTATGTTCGTAATACTCCCGAATGCCCTCCAATCGGGGTGTCATGATATTCCCGAATCACATGAGTGTTGTACTGCGAAGTAGCCGGTATGACAAGCCGCCCCTGGTACCATACTAACCCGTCTCGTTCTGTAAACCCCGAAGTCGCCTTGGATTGTTGAATAATTTCTTCCTTAAGGGCCACAATTTCGGAATGAGTTCTAGCCTCCCTGTGAATTTCCGTAAGCCAAGCATGTTGTGGGCTGGAGATAGCCACCAATGCACCATGAAGTCGTGAAAGGGCATCAGCGGCTTTATTGTCGCGACCTGGTCGATACACAATCTCATAATCAAAGCCCATAAGCTTTACTATCCAGCGTTGTTGGTCCATGGTGGTTACACGTTGCTCCAACAAATATTTTAAACTCTGGTGATCCGTGCGAATTTGGAATCGGCGTCCCAATAAATAATTCCGCCATTTGTGCACTGAATGGACAATAGCCATGAGTTCCTTCTCGTAGGTAGACCGGCCTAAGGCACGTAGTGATATGGCCTTGCTGTAGAATGCAATGGGGCGGTCTCCTTGCATAAGTACCGCACCCAGCCCACCACCAGAAGCATCAGCTTCCACAACAAAGGTTTTTGCGAAGTTGGGTAAAACAAGGACTGGTGCTTGGACCATGGCTGATTTGAGTTGCTGAAATGCTTCGGTTGCTGCATCACTCCACTTGAACCCATCTTTCTTCAAGAGTTGAGTTAGTGGTGTAGCAATAATGCCGTAATTCTGAATGAATTTTCGGTAGTATCCCGTAAGCCCAAGAAATCCACGAAGTGCTGTGGTATTCCGCGGTTGAGGCCATGATTGCATACAATTGATCTTACTTGGGTCTGGCGCAACACCACGTGGGCTAATTATGTGGCCTAAGTAATCCACCTCTTGCTGGCCAAGGAGGCATTTAGAGCGATTAACGTATAACTTGTGACGCAACAACTCATCAAAAACAATCTGTAAGTGTTGTAAATGTTCTGCCCAGGTATGACTATATATAAGAATATCGTCGAAGAAAACCAAGACGTATCTTCGCAAAGCTGTTCTGAAGATGTCGTTCATCAAGGACTGAAAGGTGGCTGGTGTGTTGGTGAGACCAAACGGCATAACCAAAAACTCGTAGTGACCGTCATGAGTTCGAAACGCTGTTTTATGGACATCTTCGGGTTGTACTCTTATTTGGTGGTAACCTGACTTGAGGTCAAGTTTTGTAAAGTAAGCCGCGCCATGTAACTCATCTAGGAGCTCATCAATCACCGGTATGGGATACCGGTCCTTGATCGTTACATGGTTGAGGGCCCTGTAGTCAACACAAAAGCGCCATGAACCGTCTTTCTTCTTAACCAACAGTACCGGCGATGAGTATGGACTAAAACTTGGTCGAATAATACCGGTGGATAACATCTCTTTCACTGCTCTTTCAAAATCTCATTCTTTTGGATGTGTGGGTAGCGATATGGTCGAACGTTAATCGCGCCGCTTCCGGGTTCTAAGGTAATACGGTGATCATGTGATCGTACAGGTGGAAGCTCCGTGGGGGTCTGAAACACAGACTGATAATGAACCAAAAGGTGGTCCAATGCAACGGCATGTTTTGTCTCTTTGGGAGGATCGATATTGTGGTCAGTGACAGCCACCATATGCATTAGGAAAGAGCCTACGCCGCTGCTTAGTAATTTCTGCATGGCGTGAGTTGATCCATGTCGAAGTTTTTGTGGTGTATTGCCTTTAATGAGGTGAGGTTGTCCATTAGCTGAGAACTCCATAGTGAGATTTGCCCAATCATGGAGGACTTGCCCCAAACTTCTCAACCATTGCATACCCAGAACTATATCGGAGCCTTGGAGATCCAATTGAAAAAGATGAGTAACAAATGCATAACCTTGTATATCCATGGGTACCGTTTGGTAAATTTCATTACATGATAATCGCTCACCATTGGCCACTTCAACATGGAATGTTGGAGCACTGATTGTGCGACAACCCAATTTTTTTGCAATCTTAGAGTTAATAAAATTGTGGGTACTCCCACTGTCAATGAGGATGTGTAATTTCTTTCCGTGGACCCACCCAGATACTCTCATGGTGTCAGGAGTATCAGCTCCCGTTAAAGCGTGCAATGAGATCTCAGGTTGTAGCGTAGTTTCATTCGCTTCTTCTTCTGCCGTCTCGTCGGATTCTGATTCATGCTCTCCCACTACCTCGAGCATGTAAATCTGCTGAGTTTTACAACGGTGGCCAGGTGCAAATTTCTCGTCACAATTGTAACACAATCCCTTTTCACGTCGCGCCTGCATCTCGCCCCATGACAATTTCTTGAAATTGGTTCCGGTTGGTACCCGATTGATGGTGTTGGGGCTGGGTCTAGTTGGTGGTAGTGCTAGTAATGGAGGTTTTGTTGGAGGTCGTCGCAGCCGGTATAATCTATCTTCTTGTAAGCGTGCCAAACCTGTGGCGTGGAGAAGGGTGGTAGGTCGAAATAGCTTAACTTCGGCGCGAATGTCTTCCTTGAGACCTCCTATGTAGCATCCCAACAAGGCCTTCTCTGGCCAATCTTGGACGCGCGCTGCCAATCGTTCAAATTGGCCTTGGTACTCGCGGACCGTGCCGGTTTGGCGAAGTCTAGAGAGTGCTTCATCAAAATCTTCATAATCAGATGGCCCAAAGCGAACACAAAGAGCCTGAGTGAATTCTTCCCAGCGTACATTAGGCTGAGATCGCGCATACCATTGATACCACTGCAAAGCGTCATCTTGCAGATGGAAGGACGCCAAAAGAACCTTCTCCTGTGCTATGGTTCCTTGGTATCGAAAGAACTGGTCTGCCTTGTAGATCCAACCCGTGGGATCGTCTCCATTGAATCGGGGAAAGTCTAGCCGTGAAAATCGGGTTTGAACGCCACCGTGATTCACACGGTTGTTGCCTTCGTTATGGTTGCCGTTAACAGCTCCATGGCCGTGGTTAACTGACCCACCATCATTATTGTCATTCAGGTTGTTGCGTGTAGATCTGTCACGGTTGAGTTGAGCAACAGCTTCGGTGAGAGCTGCCATGCCGTCACGAACACCAGAGATTTCCTCATGGTATTCTTCTAACTTGCGATGGAGGCTATGAGTGCTAACCTCTAAAGCAGAAAATCTGTCTTCAGGCGTAGTGGAACGTGTGGAGGCCATTAGGCTCTGATACCAAATGTTATGAACTGGGTTTTTTTAAGCAATCAAGCGAAGATAAATTGGTCGTTTCGAGATGACTAATCTCCTGAATATTGAGAGAGAAGAGGTTTGGAATAATTTTTTTAGCATACTCTATTAATCGTTTCCACTGCTTAAATACAGTGGCTGCCTACAAACAAAAGGACTCTAAGAATTATAATTGCATACAATCACTAATACTGAAGTTCCTATCCTAAAACAGTCTACTGAAGTTCCTATCCTAAAACAGTCCCTACCCAATACTGACTCCTAGCACTAATTCAGTTCCTCCTTAGCCACGATACTCTGCAACACTTGCACTTCCCAACCCCTGTACAACTTCTGCATCCTTGTCACTTGCTCTAAGCTGAGTTGTTACATTCACTTTTGAGGATTCCTCAAAGGCCTGCATGTAGCTCTCTCTAGATTCTCCCTTATCAGCTTAACATGAGAATAAGAAGTGGTTATCCTTTTCCCTAAGCATTTTTCATGATTTGCATCCTCAAATAAGAAGTTAAAACAGACCCTGGCACCAGCTTAGTCATCTTGTTGAACTCTGCATTGGCTTCTTCACCAAATTGTGTTCGATGACCTTTAATCCAAGTAGTCTGTGAGACCGACTTTTCAAGCTTAAGCATTGCTATTCTGGCAAGCAGCTCTTGCTAACTTGTATCTCCTAAGCCCCTGAATTGGAATCACTAGGTTAGCGGAGACACAGGAAAAAAAGGTCTTTCAGTTGATGGCTCTTCCTATGTAGGTTTGGACATGTTTGGTAGTGGTGAAAGAGATTTGAATGGTGTTGAGGGCTATAATTTTTTCTTTTTCTTCTTAGTGCAAGAGAGTGTAAGATGCTAGAAGATGTAAAAAGCAATTTAAAATTGTTTTATTTGTGTGAATCATGTGCTTTTAGCTGCTTGTTTCCTGTAATTGAATGTTCTAGAAATGTTATTGTGCTTAATTATTTGGAAAAGTTAATTGTTTAACTTGTCATTGATATTAGATTTGTTTTTAATGTTTGTGGTTTCTGTGTTCTTTAGAAGAACTGCTTGAATATGTCTTAAACAAACTTCCATGGTTAGAACTAAGATTGTTCTTAGGCCAATACATTGAGAACCTAGGAAGAGTAGTTCAACTGTCTTTTAAAAAAAAAAAAAAAAAAAAAAAAATTGATGAGTAATCTAACATGATGGGACATGAATCTACACAAAAGAAAACAGCGTTAACTACTGAGAAAATAGGCATTAAATTTTAAATATTCAAACATTTAGAACAGAAACTTAATATGTTAAAATTGATGGATTTGTTTCTAAGGTCTATTGTATTATTTTGTTGCACTACGAAGAAAGGAGCGAGCCAAAACCTACTCCTAAAAGGTTGGTGGCTTTTCAGCTTTTGCACGCTAGCGTTTAAACTTTAATCAAATCAAGGCCAAATTACGTTGTTGATTCTTAACGTTTATATGTGTTGTGTTTTTGTTTCTTAATGTGTCAAACAAGTAATATTAGTCTCTAACGTTTCAAACGTGTGCACTATTAGTCCATGTGAGCGCTTTTAGTCCCCAAAAACACTTGTTTGAAACTTGAGAGACGGAAAACTAAACAAGTAAATTTTGGAGACGAACAGTATATTCAAGGACACCCAAGAAGGGACCAGTTTAAAAATATATACATTTAAAATTTGGGTGTAAATTATATATATTTGGCCATTTTCCCTAAAAAATTAAAAACTGGGCTCATAAAAAAAATTGCAAATTTCATCCAAAAATTTAATGATAAGTTTCTTAAAGTATCATTATTTGATGTTGTTTCTTATTTTCTTGGTTATCAAGAAAGAATTAGAAGGGATGACAAGAAATCCTTGTCATTGAATGAATTAAGGTAATCATATTATAGAAAAAAAAAAAAGAAAAAGAAAAAAAAGAAAAAGTAATCGATTAGGGGAAGGAGCGAGGTAAAAAGAGAAGCATTTGGATACAGTACTTCTTAAGTAACCCCCATTCCTTTTCTTTTTCATTTTTTTATTTTATTTTATTGTATTTTAGAATTCACGTATAATGCTAACTTTATGAAAGAGCAACATAATGGTGCAAGTAATCCTTTATCCTTTCCTTTTTCTAGAGTAACATTGTGATGCTTATCCTTTATTCTTTACTTCTTATACTGAGTAGATGTTGACTGAGTCAATATTCCCATATTAAGATTTGGTTATTTAATTAGTTGGAATGTAGATTGAATTATTATGGTATTAATTTAAGTTTGAATGGCTCTATATGACTCATACAGAGCTTCATAGCAATTTTTCATCAAGAATTTAATTGTTTCTCAATATAGTTCAAGTGACCTCTCTCTCTCTCTCTCTCCTTAAGGTACATTCTTGATGGTGACTGATGCACAAGATCTTTCTATTATCTAGCTATTTTTTTTTAAGAGATGGACTTTCTCAAGTCTAATGTTAAAGAGTTGATACACTCTATGATAGAAAACTGATATATCATTCGAAAAAAAAGGATACTTAATTGAAGATATCAAATTTATTAGTAAAGTTTAAACATATCAAGATTGACAATTATTTTGTTTTTTTGTTTAAAAGTAAATAGGGTAGTGATGCACGGAATGGATTGGAGAACAAGAAAGATAACTTTCAAGTTTAGAATAATTGAGTAAATTCTTAGAAACGCAAAAAAGTATAGTTCCTTAATTTTTCTTGACTTCTTAATTTCATTTATTATTTTGTTGCAATTCAGGAAAGAACAGAAAAAATAAAAAAATACTAGGAGATCATGTCCATGAATAAATTTTTTAAAGTAATAAAAATATAGAAAAAGAAAATGTAACAGATAAAAGAGAGAAGCATACAAGTCTAGTTTGCTTAGTAAGTCGGAGTACCTTTCCTTTTTTTTTCTTTTTTTCACTCCTATCTATGAATTTTCACATAATGCTAATGACATATACTTTTGATATTGGATATTATTGGCCCACGAAAGGTCCACCTTTAATGGCCTTCAAGTGCAAGTATGAGCCTTTACGTGTAGCAAATGACAAAATCTTGTTTTTTAATAGCCTTCAATTGCAAGTATGTGACCTTTGCGTGAAGCACATATCAAAATCTTTTGTTTTCTTGAGCGAGGTTGGGTTGTCTAAGTCCAACCAATGCTTGCATTGTTTTAGACATTAGGAATAGTTTTAAAACAATATATTAAAGGAAATCCTAAACGTAAAAAAAGACTTCCAAAAGCTCTTAGAATTTACTAAATGATGGGGATTTCGAACATATTAATATAAATTTGCATTGTTGGATGAGTATATCTAAAAATTTAGAAATTACTATTAAGAGTTGTTTTTTTTTTTTTTTTGGTTGAATTATAGAATTATGGTAGTTATGACAATGATGGTAATAATGGTAACAATGACTTGATTATGGTGATGGTATGGTATAAAGGTATTGGTGGTGGTGGTGGTAGCGGCAACACTATGAATGATGGAGGAGGTGGTGGCGACAACATTGATAGGTGGGGAAAATGGGGTGGTGGTGGCAGTAGCAATAGGATTGATAATGACAGGTGGGGGTATTGGCGATGGCAATGGTAGTATGAATAGTAGTTATGGGTGGAACTAGAATTTCAAGAGTAGAGTTCCAAAGTAATTAAAATTATATAAACATACTTAAGTGGGATATAAAAGAAATAGGAAAGTTTTGGGTGACCTATATACAGGGCCGACCCTACCAGCAAGCCCTTGTAGGGCAACCCCCCATGCAAAATAAAAAAAAAAAATAAATTATACATCAGGAAAAAAAAAAATTTGTATTCATAAAATAAAATTTTTATTAGAGGGCAAAAAATATATTCAGAAAAAAAAAATTGGGCAAAAATAAAAAATAATCATAAACCAAGGGCAAAAAAAATTTTAAGGGCAAAAAAAAATTCAAGGGCAAAAATAAAAAATAATCATAACTCATAAACCAAATACCAATACATGGGAGGGCAAAAAAAAAATTCAAGGGCAAAAATAAAAAATAATCAGAACTCATAACCAATTACCAATACATGGGAGGGCAAAAAAAATATTCAAGGGCAAAAATAAAAAATAATCAGAACTCATCAACCAATTAACAATACACGGGTGGGCAAAAAAAATATTCAAAGGGCAAAGATAAAATATAATCATGAAACACCCAACAGACCAACAGATCTAAGCTATAATCCAATAGATCTAAGCAAAACTAAAACCAAAAATAAAATACAAATAAAACAATACAACACACTTACACACGTTTCCGACAAAACACAACTTTACCAAATGTGAGAAATAAAAAAATTAAAAAAAAATCCCTAAATCACAATCCAAAAAAATCTCAAATCACCTTGAAACCACCGGCCCACCACCACGATTAGCCACTAGAAGTCTAGATCCTATAACCACCGTCACAAAGAACTAAAGAAGGAGCAGCCGAGCGGCCCGAGTAGCAGCCAGCCATTGGCCCATAGCCACGCGCAAGTCACACCGCATGCAGACCGGCGGACGCACGGCAGCACGCAGAACAGCGGATGCACGGTAGCATCTCACGCCGTCACGCGCATGCCTGGACTGCGGTATCTCTCTCTCTCTCTCTCTCTCTCTCTCTCTCTCTCTCTCTCTCTCTCTCTCTCTCTCTCTCTCTCTCTCTCTCTCTCTCTCTCTCTCTCTCTCTCTCTCTCTCTCAGAATCTGTTTTTGAAATGTTTGCTTTATGCTTTTATTTTGGTTTTACTGGCTCCGTTTTGTTTTTAGAATTTTTTTTTTGTGGAAAGTGATGCCAGATGCCATCACTTTAATGGCTTTTAGGCTGGGGACAGCGGTTTGGATGTTTCTTTTTTTTTTTTTTAGGAAATCTCTGGGGGAAGTCTCTGTTTGCTTTTAATTGAATTATTTTTTACATTTTAACTGGTTGTGAGTGTTAAAAATTTTTGTGTTTGTGTTTGTGAGTATTTATTTTATATTTATTTGAATTTTGAATGTTGTGTTGTTGAATTATTTGGATTTTGAATATTGTGTTGTTGAGTATTTATTTGAAACCTTAAATTATGTTGTTGTATGTGAATATTGTGTGGTTGAGTATTTATTTAAGACTTTAAATGTTAGCTTGTGGTGTGGTTGTGTTTGTATTGACCGAATATTGTTATTTTTATTCTTTGAATGGGAGTGTTGCCATTAAATTTATTTGTCTGTGTTGTGTTTTTATTTTTATTTTTTTATGAGAGCAAAGGAAACCAATATTGGATATTTCCAAATTACAATTTGCGTAAATTCCACATCATATATACTTGTTGCAAAATTAAATTGGAATATGAGGGTGAATTTTGAAATTTTAAAAAGTTCAGATGCTATAGTCATATCTGTAGTTTTTTTTTTTCCATGAAAGAATAATGGTGGATTGGTTCATTGGTTGGTGGTATGATAATAGTAATATTGGTAGAATCTGTAAATGATGCATTCCTCCGTAGAATTTGAAACCCGAATTTGGATGTTTGGAAATCTCAAGTCTAAAAGGTTGTGAAAAAATTTCAAATTACCTTCTAGTTAACCCGAACAAAGGAAACCAATATTGGATATTTCCAAATTACAATTTGCGTAAATTCCACATCAAATTTCTTATCCAAATACAACATAATAAATAGAATCTCACATGTGTATAACCTAAATAGAATGGACAAAGAATTTTTATAAAAGAATAGAAATAAAAAGTTAGTATGGACATGTTTAGGAAAAAAAAAAAGATGTTAGTATGATATCTAGACATGGCATATACATCTAACTTGGAAAGAATAAGTTCTTTGTTTTCTTGCTTTTTTTCTTTCTTTCTTTGATTCGTTTTCTTATGTGTTGGAGAATGTTTTCATAATTTTTCTTATATATAGTGGAAGTCATACATGAGCTCCACATAAACTTCTCATTAACAAATTGAAATTGGGGCTAACTTGTAAGCTTCTTTAGGGGTGTTTTGAAACAAAAATTGGATTCTTATTCATGTAAGTATTGATGGCTGCTTTCGCAACTTTGTTTTGTATGTTTGTGTGTGTTTTTTCTATATTTATTCGTATACAGTAAGTTGCTTTGCTTTCTTAATTTGTCATATAAATGTTAAAAATGCACTAAATTTTTGGGCTATTTAATTGTTAATTTGCACTTGAATGAACAATGTTTATTGTTAAATGGGTTTGGTTCTTGTTACATCTAATGTAACTTCTATATAAAGTACATAACTCAATTATTTTTTTTAGTATATTTAGGAATTAAAAAAAAAATAGAAAAGAAAAAACTATACTTTTGAGCTGATTAATGAGTTTTTTTTATGCCTGATTATCATCCACCAGCTTAATATTTGGTAAGCCTAAGGGGAGACTATCACATAAAATTCTCCTTCTCTATCTCCATTTCAAATTTCAATTCTTACGCCCACACCTTTATTTCCCCTCTAACCTCTCTTTCACACTTTTTTTCTCATAATGTCTGATCCACAATTTTTCATACCAAATTGATTAGCACCTGAGATTGGAGAGGTTGTAGCAGTAGAATAGGCGAGGACTTTGTGAGCGTAGTTTGAGTTGCGGTGTTATATCTCATATACATAGATCTATATATAAAGGTATCCATCGGTGTCCAATAATTTTCTATGAAATCATTTTCTAAACAAATTTGAACACAAATTGTTGATAGACTCTAAAATTGAAAATTTGTATATAGTATTTGAAACAATTGTATACGAATTTATTAATGATGTTACAAGGTGAACAATGCTCTAAATTGATTAGGTACATGAAAGATAACTCTCTTCTTTTTTGGAATAATTTTTAGAAATCATTGAATAGATTTTGAGCAAACATAATTAAAAAGGTATAGTTCCTTAAAGTCAATTGGTTTCTAAATGACATTTATCATGAAAAAATTAATAGAGATGCTAAAAATCTTGTTAATGATTGGAAATATGAAGGTAATAAGAATGTAGAAAAAGAAAGGTAAAAAAGGGAGAGTAGCATCTTTACTATGTTTTTCCTCTTTTTCTTTGTCAATAAGAATATAGGAAAGGAAAACATCACAAATTAGAGAAACCGCAAGCTGTGTATATCTGAGATAGCAAATTCTTTGTTCATTATTATGAATTTGGTATTGTTCCATAGCAAAATTCTTTGTTCATTATTTGTTCATTGATCCTTAGCAGCATGGACAAAATTTCTTTGAAGAAATTGAGGGAGGCTTCTGCTGCTGAATCTGAGGCAGCTACTGCTGTCTGGCAAGCTGTGTGGGCTGCTCTTGCTGAGACATCTACTGAGGCAGCTACTGCTGTCTCGCAAGCTGTGCAGGCTGCTCTTGCTGAGGCATCTACTCAGGTAGCTCTAAAAGTCCTTTGCATTGGTGATGTATCTAAGTTTCTATTTTATCTCCATAGACATTTGACATGCCCAACACATGACATTATCATTACTTGCATATAATCTGCGTTGTATGTATAGGCTATAGCAAGTTAATTTGTCGCGGTATTTTGTTTCAATCATCAAACTATTGATTTTGTTATTTATTATGTATTTCTTGTCTACCAAGCCATTAACCTTTTCTATTCCTTTTTTTTTTCTTCAAACAAACTCAATTGCTGAAACTAATCCATCAATTAATCTGAATGACTCAATTTCTAAGACACCACAAAAGAAAAAAGTGAGAAATTTTAATTTTTTATAAAAAATAAAAAGCCTTTGAGCACATGCAAAGCGTTTGCGAAGAGGCTAGCACTTATTATAAGCTTTTCTTGATGCTAACAATAAAATCTTCTTTTCATTTCTTCTTTTTCTTTTTCTTTTAGTGAGGGGGTTGTTGGGTGTCTATGCCCACCCGATTCTTGCTTTGTTTTAGAGATAAGAACAACTTCAAAGCAACATATTAATAGAAATCCTAATAAATGTATGACAACCCTAAGAGATAGAATTACATATGTTTATGACTTGAAGAGAGATGGGTAAAAAAATCTCATAAGTGAATGGGAAAAATAAAATGTTAATTTGAAAATGCTATAAGAAAAAGAAATATTAGATTGGAGTATTGACAAGAATATAAAATAAAAAGATTTGATAAAAGAGAAAATGAAGTATGTAAAGTAAATGTGCATAATTAATTAGTGTCTTACCCATTTGTTTCTCTTTTTCGTTTCTTTTGGGTTTGAAAAGGTTTTTCTTTCTTGGCACAATGACATAATCATAATTTGAGAAAATAACAAGGAATAAGTTTTATTTTGAAAAGTAACACCTTCTAGTTCTATATATATAGTAGAAGTTATAGATTAGCTCTTCGAGTGAACTTAGCTTTAATAGAAGTGAAAATAAGGGCTTACTTAGAAACTTATTTGTTTAGTATATTTTAAAATACAAAAAGCAATAATTCCGAACTCTTGTTAGATAAGTGAATGTTTAATGTCCAATCACCTTAATATTTGGTACGCATGATAGGTACAAGAAATACATTTAATCAAATATTATTAAGGAGAAAAGTCATGTATAACCTTTGTAAAAGTTATTCTAATTGCAACTTCAGCGTAATGGCTATCAAATATTCATCATGTCTTATATATAATAGCCTTGCTTGAAAATACTCAATTTTTTTAATAAATTAATTAAATAATTCTATTTATCTCAATATTTATAACTTTCTAACATTGCCTTCCACTTTTTACATAACAAAACAAAAAAGCAATAATATCATTTTATGATAAGTTAGTTAAATTAATATTATAATTTAGGGACAACCTTAAGACGTAAGGGAGGGAGCGAGCATGTTATTTTGTAATTATTTCATCTACTGTGAAAAAAACTGGTATAGACTCATTAGAAGTATATATTGACCACACCATTTGACAACCCCCCATCATGTGGCCACTCACCCACTCACGCCACAAACACTCACCTCTGTTTCTTTCACTCACTCTCTCTCTCTCTCTTTGGGGTGATGTACCATTTGGATTTAAGGTACCACCCAACCCCATTCTATTATGTAATTTTCTAAATAGATTGGATGTTGTCTGTGCATGTCATAGAAGATGGAGCTTCAACATTTTGGCCACACCGACATCCATTGGTCTTCAATGAAAGAGGAATTTATGGTTCTGATTGTTTGGGATGTCGAGAATCAATTTTGGGTCGTAACTACAGCTGTATAAAATGCAAGACTGACACCAATTTATACGCCCTTCATAAATCATGTGCTGAACTACCCCTTGGGTTGAACCATCCCTTGCACCCAAATCATCCTCTTATTCTCTGTGATGAATGGATATATAGAGACGACAAAGAATTTAGCAAATGCGAAGTCTGCAAAGAATATCGTGGGGAGTACACTTATCGTTGTTCCAGTTGCAACTTTAACCTTCACATCAAGTGTGCTTCTTTACCGCCTACCATGGAAGTTGAATTCCATGACCACCCATTGACCACCATTGGGAAGTCGATCACGTTCACTTGCGACCTTTGTGGCAAAGAAGGCAAGGGTATACCTTATCTATGTAACACATGTGGTTTTTGGATTCATAGAAGTTGTGCTTTCTTCCCATGCAAAATGAAAGTTGTACGTCACAAGCACCCCCTCAACCTCATCCGTTCTCTTGAAGTCCATCAATCTGACTCCCCATTTTGTCAACTATGTTTTCAAAAAATTGATACACACTATGGGCTTTACTGTTGCTCCACATGCAATTTTCTTGCCCACCTTGATTGTGCTACGAACTGGAAAAACATGGACAACATAAATTTGCTGGGACTTAAAGATGATGAGACCACCGAGTCAAAAACTATGATGAAAAATGAGGATACAAAGCTCGATCAATCCGTTGACTCAGAAGCTTACAAAGCCAAAAAAACAAATGTGGGGGAGGACGGAATTGAAATAGCTATAGAAATCGAACATTTCAGTCATGAGCATGTCTTAAAGCTTACTTATGAGGTTCAGAATAACAAAAAAATGCAACGGGTGCCTACGAGATATTGTCCCTCCGTTTTACAGTTGTTCAAATTATAGCTTCTTTTTACATAAATCTTGTACTGAATTACCTAGAAAAAAACGACACCCACTTCATCTACACCCACTCACCCTCTTCTTCAAAGAAGGAAACTTGCTTTGGTGTACAGCCTGTGACTATCCTTACAATGGCTTCACCTATAGATGTGAGGAATGCACATTATGTTTTAATCTCCATGTTCAATGTAGTTTGGTCTCATATACCCTTACCCACAAAAGTCATAAGCACCAACTTTTCCTCTCCAACACAAGCTATAGACAGAGTTGCAGTAGTTGTGGTTCTAAAGAATTCAGTGTATTCCGTTGTCTCACTTGTGAATTTGCACTAGACTTCAAATGTGCTACACTACCACTTACCACAAGGTACAAACAACATGAGCATCCCTTCACTTTGTATTGTACTCCTGAAGATGACTCTGGTGAATATTACTGTGATATCTGTGAAGAAGAACGAGACCCAAAGCATTGGTTCTATTACTGTGAAGATTGCAATTATCCTGCTCAT
>OU015761.1:14119773-14148098 GCA_907173295.1 Fagus sylvatica
AGATTAAATGGGTTTGAAAGGGCTGAGTGTGGTTTGGCCAAGTGTGGCTTTGGCCTTTTGTTGCATGGGCAAAACTTAGGTACAGTATCTTATATATTGTTTGTTAGGTTCCCTCCCTAAAATTAAGACACCTGTATAATTCACTAACGTAACAACACCGTCAACTTAAAAGTTAAAATCCTTTTTTTTTTTTTTTTTTTTTTCTTTCACCGATGCCTTATTATCTTCTTCTTCCTCCTCTTCTCTTCTTTTTTTTTCTCTCTCTCTCTCTCTTCTGCCATCCCCCACAATCCCACCACAACTATTAACTCTGGCAACTCAATCATCCTCACAGACCTATCAAAACCCATACTTCAAACTCACAAATCCAAACACCATCAAATCAACGACTCCACAGTGTAAATCGCTCTTTTCTTCTTCCGTCCATGGCTGCTTCTGGTCGCCCTTCACTATCACTGATGATCCCCTATTTCCCCTTCTTTTGGTAATACTTCTATCTCATCTATTTTCTTCGTGGTCGAAATCAGTTTGAGTTCCATGGACATGGGTGACATGGGTCTCCGTCAAGAGTGGTTTATGTGCGATTTCTAGTGGGTTTGTCCTTCTCGGATCCACCTTGCGAAGGATTTGCAGGTTGGGTGACATGGGTCTCGGTCAAGATTGGTTTATAGGCATTTCTAGTGGTGGTGGTGGCGCATGGTGGTCGAATGGAGGTTGTCTGTATATTTGAGTTTGTTTGTGGGTCATCGACGGCACCCACACAGTGATAGAGGCTGGTTGGTTCCAGCTTTGGGTGTTGGATTTTTGTGATTTATCAGGATGATTTGGTTGATACCTTTGTGAAAATTTTGATTGTGTTTGGATTTGTCAGTTTAAAGTGTGGGTTTTATGGGTTGATACCTTTGTGAAAATTTTGATTGTGTTTGGGTTTGTCAGTTTAAAGTGTGGGTTTTATGGGTCTGTGAGGTTGATTGAGTTGCCGGAGTTAATAGTTGTGGTGAGTTGCCGGAGTTAATAGTTGTGGTGGGATTGTGGGCGTGGCAGAAGAGAGAAAGATAAGAGAGAGAGAAGAGAGACAGGAGGAAGAAGAAGATAAAGGAAGGGAAAAAGAAAAGGCATCGGTGAAAAAAAATTGGGTTTTAACTTTTAAGTTGACGGCGTTAATTGAGTGACAGAATTAGCCAGATGTCTTAATTTTAGGGAGGAAACCTAACCAACAGTATATAATATACTGTACCTAAGTTTTGCCCTTGTGATGGGCAATCCATGTTGATGAGGTTACTTGATGGTGCGGAAAAGAATATATATATGCTTTTTGGCAACAAGGGAAGATGGAACATGGCTTCATTGGTTCTATGAGCCCAAATATAGGCTTTAAGACAAAAAGTTATCCATATCTTAAGCTTAGAGCAAAGTTGTTAAATCACTTAGAAGTTAGAACACTGTTTTTACTTTGGCCTTTTACAGGACACTATGAATTCAGTTAGGACAAGTGTTGATATAATAATGGAAAATTGATCTTTTATGCTTATTAAAGGTAACAAAATCTACTCAATCATCTTATTACCAATGTTTGACATGATTAAGCCACATCAATCAAATTTAACCTTCAAGTTTGGGATAATCAATTTTTGAAAAATGATTTGAGTTGAATCTATGCAAAGATAAAAGAGCATAGTTTTTCAATTTTTTGGTTACTAGAAAATAATCCGAAGAGATGTCTTTATAGACCATTTTTCCAATTCCATCCTTTTTTTTTAACACATAATTATGAATTCAAAATAATGATTTGATTATAATGTTATAAAAGAGCATTATGATGGTGAAAGTGATCCTCTTTCCTTTTCTCTTTTACAGCAATCTGATAACTTATATTTTTTAAAGATACAAAAAATGCAAAGAAGAAACAAATAACAAAATAGACCTCCCTAAGGTTTACTTGGCAGTTGGCACTCGTACTTTATTTTTATAACTAGTTTGGGTCGCACGTGCAAGGCAAGTGCTTCCTAATATATTGGATATTTGTAATTTATTCCCTAAACCTTTAAAAGTTTACAATCCACACCTTAATTCGGTGATAATTTTCAATGCCCACCCCATTGTTTAAATTAGTGTTAAAAATAACAATTTAATAGGCAACTACACACCCCAAAATTATAATCGCATTTACAATGAGCAACAAGAAATTAGATGTCAATTTGGATGGTGAGTAGATATAGCAAACTATTTTAAAGTTTAGAGCTCACATTACAAATACCTTATTGTTTAGGGTGAATAGGGGCAGTTGATCCCTCTTTTGGATTAATTGATAATGGTAGACAATAAAAGGTAAACTCCATTGAAAAATCTCGTCCCAATAACAAATGAAACCAAAGACTTAGTAAGTCCCTTCTTGGCAAATGAGTCTACATGGTTCTCATACTTTTCATAGAGCACACGCAATGTGTGAAGCAAAACAAATGGTGTAACAAAGTCAAGAAACGATGTGTTAAGAGCTAATCTATAATTCTATATCCCCCGAAGAATTAGAGTTTAAGACTTGTATAATTTACAAAATCAACAAAATAAGAAGAAACATAAACAGGATGAATAATGATCTAACTGGACTGAGCATATTAAAGATAACTTTCAAATTTGGAATAATCGATTTCAAAAATAATTGAATGTACTTTGAACCAAGATTTAAAAAATATATATAGTTCCTCAACGTCTATTAGTTTCTTAGTATCTTTTATCATGAAAAGATCACAAGAGATAGGCTGAGATACTAAAAATCTTGTCAATGAAAGGAAATGTCAAGGTAATATAAGCATATAGAAACCGAAAAGGTAATAAGAGGAGAGAGTAATATCTAAATTTAGGTTGCTTAGCAAGAGCCATTGTGTTTCTTTTGCTATCTTTTTTCCTCATTTTCTTGTCAATAAAAGGAAATTTCAAGATAATAAGAATATAGAAAAGGAAAATGTAACATATTAGAGAAAGAGGCATATAGATCTATGTCAACAAACTCTATTACCTTTCTTTTACATTTCTTCTAAATTTTCACATGATAATGTTTATCATATACTTATGATTTTGCAAAGGACATTCTTGGCTCTTGAAAAGTCACTCCTTTGACACTCTTTAAGTGCAAGCTTTGCTTTGTGCACTCATAAAAAAAATAAAAAATAAAAAAAGCTGCTTCGTGCACTTTTTCTTATTAATATATTGGGGTAGTTCTAATAAAAGATTGATAAAAGATAATAGATGAGCATTGGCACTTGCTTCTCTTTTGCTTTCTCTGTTCCTTTTCTTTTGTGATTGAGAAGGTTTTTCTTGGTGCACTTTTTTTTATTAATTTTTTTTTGGGTAGTTCTAATGCTATGTAGGGGAGCCGGGTGGGGTAGTTCTAATAAATGATTGATAAAAGATAATATCTAAGTGACTAAAATGAAGATTGGAAAGGTTGTTTATTAACTAATTTGAAGTCAATTATAGTTTAAGGTAAAAAAAGGTTGTGATATTCATAATAGCAAAAGTGATACTTGCGTACTTTATAATATGGACTCGTTACAGTGTGATACTTTAAAATGAGGAAATTTTAGGTTTGGAATAATATTAGCTTGTTCTTGGCCATACTGATATATGGACAAATGTTTTGATACATTTATATACGGTAGAGATGCAATATCATTTTATTTACTGGGTGTATTTAATTTCCAGTGACCTGTTTATCTATTGGAAGAAAAATTAATTAGTAGTCTCCCTCTCACATGAATAGTGGATTCTACTATGAATTTAATTAGTGAACCCACCATTTATGTGAAAGGAAAATTACGCATTTATTTGTAGTCCTGAACTATTGAATAATCACTCCTATTGGAAATATGCAAATTGCTCTTGCACCATCTATTTTTTTATTATTTGTGTTAACTTTAGTAACAAATTGACTAAATTACCTTTATTAGCGTATTGAAATGTCTATTATATCTTTAGGTAACACAATTTTTATTTTTATTTTTTTAAGAAACCCACAAAACTCTGAATTCAAAACACAAATTCTGATTACACAAAACATAAAATCCTCATCCACCCAATTGAGGAAAAAAACCACCAAATCAAATGAAAACCAAAACTCCCCAATCAAATAGGCGAAGGCCCCAGAAACCAACTTTGGCAACAACAATGCTCAGTTCTGCCAGCTTAAAGCTCAGCAATCCCATTATGTTTCTCTCTATTTCAAACTTTGCAATATTCGCTTTTGAGGCCCTTTAGAACACAAGAAAAGAGGAACCAAGTTTTCAGTTTCCTCACCTTCGTTGATACAGAAACAAAAATGAATCTGAAATCATGTCCAAAAAAATCCAACCCATTAAGTGCAGAGACAAGAAAAAACCTTTTAATTCACTGAGCGTGGGGGTCGCCATCTGGGTCTGGGTTCATCGGCAATGGTCGGTTTGAGGCCCTTTAGAATAACTGCTTGAATATGTTTTAAACGAAATTCAATGGTAAGAACTAAGATTTTTCTTAGGCAAATACATTGAGAACTCAGGAAGAGTAGTTGAACTTTTGTTTTTTACTAATTGATGAGTAATCTAACATAATCGGACATAAATCTACATAAAAGTAAAAATCGTTAGCTACTGAGAAAATAGGCATTATATATTCAAACATTATTCGAACAGAAACTTGAATATGTTAAAATTAATGGATTTGTCTCTTTGATCTTTATTGTATTAGATTTATTCAACTACTAAGAAAGGGGCGAGCCAAAACCTACTCCTAAGTCCTAACAAGTTGCTGTCTTTTCAGCCTTTGCACGTTAGCATTAAAAAATAAAATAATAAATTAATTTCTAAAAGTTTATAAGAAGTTAGGGAAGAGTGGCTCATACAAATTAAAATATCATTCAAAATAACCTTCCATAATGTTTACTAACTAGATTGGTTATATGATAAGAAAATCAAGAAACATAAAATATAAAGGCAATAACTCCAATGAACTAAGTGTTGTTTCTGAAATAAGAAGAGGTTAATGACAACTCCCAAAATATTGGCTAGGCATGTGTATTTAAAGAACATTGAACAAGTATGTTTTTACTATTCCAGAGGAGTTAGAATAATGAAATGTAAGGCATTGTGGCAATGGGATAAAATCATCCTATATGCTCATTCATCTACAGTATATTTTTACTATTCCATTGCTTGCTATAACCTTCAATATTTCAATGTGACAAACTATAGAATTTTATTATACTTGTACATTTGAACATACATTCTGGAGGTTGAAGGCATCATGATTTTTCCAAATCAAATAAGAGTAAAAAACAAAACTTAAAACTTAAAAAAAATAAAAGAGAAGAAATGAATAAAATGATAATAAATTTTTTGTCTTTGGTACCTCAGCCAACATATATGACAAATAAGGCCATAAGCATCATGAGTGCAACTTCACGGTCTGTGGAGTGCATGTGGTGGAAAAATGACAATGTCAAGTTATAGTACAAGGCTTACATATAAGTCACAATTAATCATTTAGGTATTCAAAAGCTGGTAAATAAAAAAGTTGACATCCTTCCACAATTGCAACTAGATGATTTAAAGATTGTGTTGGTTATGGGATTCCTTCACATTTATCTCAATTTTGAAACATGGATCCTGCTTAATATTTTTCTATATTCTCGTGAACCACTGAATCAAGCTACATTTATCTCAACTTCACTAATTCTCTCATCAGTTGTATTCCATCTGTTCTTTCCCATTTAGCTCTCTGCTTCTGTTTAGGTCCCAATGATCTTTGAGTAATGCTAGAGACACAACTAATTTTACAACCAAACCTTTACAAACTGATGTGGCATCCTAAGTGGAGGTTATCACGTCAGCAACTAAAACACCATATTAATATCTCAACATTAATTATTAATAAAATCATTAAAATTTTAAAATAATTAAATCTGGAAAAGAAAAAAAAAATGAAAAAGAAACCCATCCCCACCAACTCACCGCTGACACCAGCCCACGCAAATCCCATTCCAAACTCTTCCCCATGGCCTGTAAATCCACGTCCCCGTCGCCCCACCACCCACCATCCTCGCCCCATGTCCCATCGCCGCCGCCGCTAGAAGCTCCTGCTTCAAAGTCTATCCTCATCGTCGATGCCCACCCTTTTCTTTTGTTGTAGTTTTTGTTATGATATGTTCTGAGCTTGTAATTGTAGATGACTTATGGTATTGACTTAAAATGTTTTAAGCTTTTTCTTTTAGATGTGGAAAGTTGAGTTCTTGAGATTTGGTTCATGGTTTTGGGGCTTTTCTATTTGCGTTTGGAGGCCTTATTTGATATGTGGGTTGCTCTTAATTGGAACCATGGTTGTGTCAGTGTACTGCAACTGGACTTTTGGGGAAGAAGTGATGCTGATTATTTAGTTGAGATTTGGGGTTTATTCTATTTTGGGTTTTGACTCCTGATTTGTTAGTGGAATGGATTTAATTTTCTAGATTTCTGTTGTTAGAAGGGGGGTAATTAGTGGATTTGGATCTTTTGGAATTTTGGGATCTAAGTCATGGAGTTTGGAGGTGAAACTCATCTTTTTCTATGCTAAGGGTGGCGTGGATTTACAGGCCATGGGGAAGAGTTTGGAGTGGGATTTGCGTGGGTGGGCGCTGGCGATCGGCAGTGAGTTGGTGGGATGAGTTTCTTTTTTATTTCTTTTTCTTTTCGAGATTTAGGTATTTTAAAATTTAAAGATTTTATTAAAAATAAATGCTAATGCTGAGATGTTAATATGGTGTTTTAGTTGCTGACGTGGTACCCTCCACCTAGGATGCCACGTCAGTTTATAAATGTTTGATTGTAAAATTAGTTGTGTCTCTAGCATTACTCATGATCTTTATACTTTTCAAATGTGTAATCATGTAGTCTTCAGTAGATGAATGTAATGTAAATACTTAATGCTTATCTTTGCCCAACCATTCTTTACTTCTTATACTGAGTAGATGATGATTGAGTCAATATTCTCAGATCAATTTGGTTATTTAATTAGTTGGAATGTAGATTGAATCATTATGGTATTAATTTAAGTCTCTCTCTCTTGATGATGTCTGATGCACAAGATCTTCCTCTATTCATACAAAATTTTTTTTTTCTTTGAGAGATGGACTTTCTCAAGTCTAATGTTAAAGAGTTAGACAAATTCACATAAGAACACAAATTGTTGATAGACTCTATGATAGAAAACTGATATATTTTTCAAAAAGAAAGGATACTTATTGAAGATATCAAATTTAATAGTAAAGTTTAAACATATCAAGATTGACAATTTTGCTGTTGTTTGTTTAAAAGTAAATAGGGCAGATGATGCATTAAATGAATTGGAGAACAAGAAAGATAACTTTCATGTTTAGAATAATTGAATTTTAAAAGTAATTGAGTTGATTCTAAGAAACAAAAAAGAAGAAGTATAGCTCCTTAACTTCTCTTGACTTCTTCAAGTCATTTATTATTTTCTTGCAATTCAAGAAAGAACATAAAAAAAAAAAATACTAAGAGATCGTGTCAATGAATAAAATCTTTAAGGTAATAAGAATATAGAAAAAGAAAATGTAACAGATGAAAGATATAAGAATACAAGTCTAGTTTGCCTAATTAGTAAGTTGGAGTACCTTTCTTTTTCTTCTCTTTTTTTCACTCCTATCAATGAATTTTCACATAATACTAATGACATATACTTCTGATGTTGGATATTATTTGCCCACGAAAAGTCCAACATTAATAGCCTTCAAGTGCAAGTATGAGCCTTTACGTGGAGCTAATGATAGAATCTTGTCTTTAATAGCCTTCAATTGCAAGTATGAGCCTTTACGTTAACCTTCAATTTGCATGTATGTGACCTCTGCGAGAAGCACACATCAGAATCTTTTTGTTTTCTTGGGAGAGAGTGAAGGAGGGCGCGGGGGGGAGTAGTGAGTATGAGACTTTGTTGGGAGATAACTTATTATTCTTTTTCTTTTGTTTCCTTCAAGTGCAAGTATGAGTCTTTACGTGGAGCTAATGCCAGAATCTTGTTTTTTATAGCCTTCAATTGCAAGTATGTGACCTTTGCGGGAAGCACAAATCAGAATCTTTTGTTTTCTTGAGAGAGGAGGGGAGGGGTGGTGTAGGGTGGAGTGAGTATGAGACATGGCATATACATCTAACTTGGAAAGCATAATTCTTTGCTTTCTTGCTTTCTTTTTCTTTCTTTGATTCGTTTTCTAATGTGTTGGTGAACGTTTCATAATTTTTCCTATATATAGTGGAAGTCATAACATGAACTTCTCATTAACAAAATTGAAATTGGGGCTAATTTGTAAACTTTCCTAAGGGTGTTTTGAAGCCAAAATCGGATTCTTATTCATGTAAGTATTGATGGCTGTTTTCACAACTTTGTTTTGCATGTTTGTGTGTGTGTTTCTATATCTATTCATATACAGTAGGTTGCTTTGCTTTCTTAATTTGTCATATAAATGTTAAAAATGCACTAAAGTTTGGGGCTATTTAATTGTTAATTTACACATGAATTATCAATATTTATTGCTAAATGGGTTTGGTTCTTGCTACCTCTAATGTAACTTTGATATAAGGTACATAACTCAATTTTTTTTTTCTTTAAATAACTATTTGAGGAATCCACATTTTTATTAAAACATCTATTATAGGTTAATCACACACGCAAGATTTCACAACAATTGGATGTCATTTACTATCGAATCTATAAGCTTATTTATTTAGTATATTTAAGAATTAAAAAAAAAAAAAAAAAACTATACTTTTGTTCTTTTTATAGATTAATGAGTTTTTTATGCCTAATTATCATCCATCAACTTAATATTTGGTAAGCCTAAGGGGAGACTACCACACCAAATTCTCCTCCTCTACCTCCATTTCAAATTTCAATTCTTACGCCCACCACCACCTTTATTTCCCCTCTCAACCTCTCTTTCACACTATTTTTCTCATAGTGTTATATCCGATATACATAGATCTATATATAAAGGTATCCATTGGCCTCCAATAATTTTCTATGAATATCTTTTTCTAAACAAATTGAACACAAATTGTTGATAGACTCTAAAATTGAAAACTTGTATATAGTATTTGAAACAACTGTATACGAATTTATTAATGATTTTACAAGGTGAACAATGCTCTAATTGATTAGGTAAATGAAAGATAACTCTCTTCTTTTGGAATAACGATTTTCAGAAATCATTGAATAGACTTAAGCAAATTAACAGGGTATAATCCCTTAAATCAAATCTAAATGATTTTCATGAAAATTTAATGGAGAGCTAAAAATTCTCCAAATCATTGCTTTCTTGGAAGCGGCAAAAAACCCTTACTTCGCGACAATCCCTCTCTTGGCTCCCTCAGGTCCTTCGCCAAAGGAGCTATAATTATATACTTTACTTTTATGTATATAAATAAAAGGGTATAATTCCTTAAAGTCAATTGGTTTCTAAATGTCATTTATCATGAAAATTTAATAGAGATGCTAAAAATTCTCCAAACTCCAATTGCTTTCTAGAATGGAAGCGGCAAAAATAGCAGAGCTGGAGCAATTCGTAAACGAATGCAAATCAAACCCTTCACTTCTCGACAATCCCTCTCTTGGTTTCTTCAGGTCCTATCTCCAAAGGTACTTGCTATAATTATATACTTTACTTTCATCGTATATAAATTAATACTACTACAATTAATTGATTAATTCTTTGTTTGACTCACGTCTGAATTTTTTGCTTGCAGCTTGGGAGCTCAAATTCCTCCAGATCCAAAAACGGTGCGTCTTATTAATTCCTTCACCAAGTAGTACTAGTAGTAGCTTCAATTAGCCTCGCAATTCTCAATCTAGGACAGTTAGAATTTAAATATATATCTATATATTTTTAGTGAACCAAATTAATTTTGCATTTTTTGAAGCATAATGTATTGTAGATTGGTTCTTTTTATAATCTTATTTTGATTTTTTTTTTTTTTAACTTCAATTTCTTCATTATATACAATTCAAGGAACATATACTTAAGACCAGATTGTATTCACAGTAGATTGCTTTGCTTTCTTAATTTGTCATATAAATGTTAAAAATGCACTAAATGTTGGGCCTATTTAATTTTTAATTTGCACATGAATTAACAATACTTATTGCTAGATGGGTTTGGTTCATGTTACATAACTTTGATAAAAGGTACATCACTCCATTACTTTGTAAATAACTATTTTGAGGAGTCCACATTTTTATTAAACATCTATTATAGGTTAATCACACCCAAGATTTCACAACAATTGTTTGTCATTTACTTTTGAATCTATAAGCTTATTTGTTTAGTATATTTAGGAATATATATAAAAAATAAAAATAAAAACAATAATTTTGTGCTTTGTATAGATTATTATAGCAGAGCTGGAGCAATTCGTAAACGAATGCAAATCAAACCCTTCACTTCACGACAATCCCTCTCTTGGCTCCCTCAGGTCCCGTCTCCAAAGGTACTTGCTATAATTATATACTTTACTTTTAAGATAAAAGTTTTATCGTATATAAATAAAAGGGTATAATTCCTTAAAGTCAATTGGTTTCTAAATGTCATTTATCATGAAAATTTAATAGAGATGCTAAAAATTCTCCAAACTCCAATTGCTTTCTAGATCTGAAGTGAGGCGTAAGAACGTTTTATATCTCGAAAAGCTCTCTCTTGGCTCCCTCAGGCCCTATCGCCGAAGGTACTTGCTATAATTATATACTTTACTTTTATCGTATATAAATAAAAGGGTATAATTCCTTAAAGTCAATTGGTTTCTAAATGTCATTTATCATGAAAATTTAATAGAGATGCTAAAAATTCTCCAAACTCCAATTGCTTTCTAGAATGGAAGCTACAAAAAACCCTTCACTTCGCGACAATCCCTCTCTTGGCTCCCTCAGGTCCTATCGCCAAAGGTATTTGCTATAATTATATACTTTACTTTTATCGTATATAAATAAAAGGGTATAATTCCTTAAAGTCAATTGGTTTCTAAATGTCATTTATCATGAAAATTTAATAGAGATGCTAAAAATTCTCCAAACTCCAATTGCTTTCTAGAATGGAAGCTGCAAAAATAGCAGAGCTGGAGCAATTCGTAAACGAATGCAAATCAAACCCTTCACTTCTCGACAATCCCTCTCTTGGTTTCTTCAGGTCCTATCTCCAAAGGTACTTGCTATAATTATATACTTTACTTTCATCGTATATAAATTAATACTACTACAATTAATTGATTAATTCTTTGTTTGACTCACGTCTGAATTTTTTGCTTGCAGCTTGGGAGCTCAAATTCCTCCAGAACCAAAAACGGTGCGTCTTATTAATTCCTTCACAAAGTAGTACTAGTAGTAGCTTCAATTAGCCTCGCAATTCTCAATCTAGGACAGTTAGAATTTAAATATATATCTATATATTTTTAGTGAACCAAATTAATTTTGCATTTTTTGAAGCATAATGTATTGTAGATTGGTTCTTTTTATAATCTAGTATTTTGAATTTTTTTTTTTTTTAACTTCAATTTCTTCATTATATACAATTCAAGGAACATATACTTAAGACCAGATTATCTATTCATAGTTTCATACACAGTAGATTGCTTTGCTTTCTTAATTTGTCATATAAATGTTAAAAATGCACTAAATGTTGGGACCTATTTAATTGTTAATTTGCACTTGAATTAACAATACTTATTGCTAGATGGGTTAGGTTCATGTTACATAACTTTGATAGAAGGTACATCACTCCATTACATTTCGTAAATCTCTATTTTGAGGAATCCACATTTTTATTAAACATCTATTATAGGTTAAGCACACGCAAGATTTCACAACAATTGGATGTCATTTACTACTGAATCTATAAGCTTATTTGTTTAGTATATTTAGGAATATATATAAAAAATAAATATAAAAATAATATAATTTTGAACTTTTTATAGATTAGTAAGTTTTTGATGCCTAATTACCTGATATTTGAAAAGCATGATACATCAACTTAATATTTGGTAAGCCCAAGGGGATACTAGACCACACCAAATTCTCCAGCTCCACCTCCATTTCAAATTTCATGCCCTTACCTTTATTCCCCATCTCAACCTTTCTTTACTTTCTTTCATCACCCTCACTTGCACACCAAATGAGCTGAGTACTTAGCAGTGAAGGAGACAAGTACTTTTGCGTAGTTTGAGTTGCGTGCCATATCAGATATACACAACTCTATTTTTTGCTAAACAATATACGTAGCTCTATATATAAAGGTATCTATCGCTCTCTATATATTCGGTCCAATGGACCTTCTCCAAAAAGCCTACCCTTCTATGAGGGTGTGGGTTCGATCCTCGGGATCTTCAAAATATACGTGTGTGTGAGTTTAGATTAGAATTTCTATCTATTAAAAAAAAAAAAAAAAATCTATTGTCTTCATCAAAATGGTAAGTTTAGTACAATATTATTAAGGAGAGAAGTTATCAAGTAGAATAACTTTTGTAAAAGCTATCATAAATGTAACTTCAAAGTAATGCCATCAAAGATTCATCTTGTCTTTATTATTTATTTCTTTTTCTTTTTTTATGAAAGAGATTCATCTTGTCTTATATTATTAGCCTTACTTTAAAAATACACTAGCAAGTTTTTTTTATTTTAAATTAATTAAAAAATCTTATATTTATCTCAATATTTATAACTTCCTAACATTGCCTTCCATTTTTTACATTGCAAAAAAAGAAAAAACAAAAAAGCAACTATTATCTTTTTATGATAAGTAAGTTAAATAAATAATATAATTTAGGCACAACCGTAAGAGTAAATGTAAGGGAGAGAGGGAGTATATTATTTTGTAAATATTTCATATACGAAGAAAAAGTGCTATAGATTCATTAGATGAATTGACCACACCAAAATACACTAATACACGATCATGCGCACCACTCACACCCACCCACCTCCGTTACTCTCTCTCTCTTTTCTTTTCTTTTTATTTGGTGATGTTGATTTTGATTCAAGTTACCACCCAACCCTGTTCTATTAAGTCATTTTCTAAACAAATTGGATGTTTTATGTGCATGTGATGTGATAGAAGATGGAGCTTCAACATTTTTGCCACCACGAACATCCATTGGTCTTCAATGAAAGGAGAGTTTATAATGAAATTTGTTATGGGTGCCTAGAACCAGTTTTGGGTCCTAAATACAACTGTGTAAAATGTGACGGGTACTTACATCATAAATCATGTGCTGAACTACCCCTTGGGTTGCAACATCCCTTGCACCCAAAACATGCTCTTATTCTCTTTGACGAATCAAAATATCATGACGACAAAGAATTTAGCAAATGCGAGGTTTGTAAAAAATATCGTAGGGAATACACTTATCGTTGTTCCCGTTGCAACTTTAACCTTCACATTAGGTGTGCTTCTTTACCGCCTACCATGGAAGTTGAATTCCACGACCACCCATTGACCGCCATTTGGAAGTCGATCACGTTCACTTGCGACCTTTGTGGCAAAGAAGGCAAGGGTATGCCTTATCTATGTAACCCATGTGGTTTTTGGATTCATAGAAGTTGTGCTTTTTACCCAAGCAAAATGAAAGTTGTACGTCACAAGCACCCCCTCAACCTCATCCATTCTCTTGAAGTCCATCAATCTGACTCCCCATTTTGTCAACTATGTTTTCAAAAAGCTGATACACATTATGGGCTTTACTGTTGCACCACATGCAATTTTCTTGCCCACCTTGATTGTGCTAAGTACGTTAGAAATAGAGACAACATAAATTTGTTGGAACTTAAAGATGAGGAGACCAATGAGTCAAAAACTATGATGAAAAATGAAGATACAGAGGTCGATCAATTTGTTGACTCAACAGCTTACAAAGTCAAAGAAACCAAGGTGGGGGAGGACGGAATCGAAATAGCTATAGAAATCGAACATTTTAGTCATGAGCATGTCTTAAAGCTTACTGATGAGGTTCAGAATAATGAAAAATGCAATGGGTGTGTACAAGCCATCGTCCCTCCGTTTTACAGTTGTGCAAAGTGTAGCTTCTTTCTACATAAATCTTGTGTTGAATTACCTAGAAAAAAACAACACCCACTTCATCTACACCCACTCATCCTCTTTTTAAATGAAAGATATCTGATTTGGTGTCAAGCCTGTGACTATCCTTACAATGGTTTCACCTATGGATGTGAGGAATGCAATATTGGTTTCCATGTTCAATGTAGTTTGGTCTCAGATACCCTTACACACAAAAGTCATAAGCACCAACTTTTCCTCTCCACCACAAGCTATAGACAAAGTTGCAGTAGTTGTGGTTCTAAAGAATTCAGTGTATTCCGTTGTCCCACTTGTGAATTTGCACTAGACTTCAAATGCGCTACACTACCACTTACCACAAGGTACAAACAACATGAGCATCCCTTCACTTTGTATTGTACTCCTGAAGATGACTCTGGAGAATATTATTGCGATATCTGTGAAGAAGAACGAGACCCAAAACATTGGTTCTACTACTGTGCAGAGTGCAATTATCCTGCTCATCTCCAATGTATTCTTGGGAAATACCCAGATTGCAAGTTTGGAAGTACTTACAAATATCGCTGGCACCAACACAACGTTACTTTGATTAAGGAAATGAAAGATCCTCCTCCATGCGACGAATGCCATCAACCTTGTGAAGAGTTGATTTTTCAATGCACCCAATGCAATTTCAATATCCACGGCAAAGGATCGTGTGCAGATAATCTAAGAAGAAGATTGTAACATAGTAATGTGTTATTACAGCTGTCCATTAATGAGTGCAGTATTTGAGATGAAGGTTTTTAGGATTGTTGTTTGATAGCTCCCAAAACAATAAACAATAAACGTGTTGTAATATTTATTAAAGTTGGATTTCAATTGTACAAGCACTTTACTAAATTCTTCATTGTGATGCCGGCAGCAACCTCGAGGTCACTTTATTCTCTCTCTTTCAATTACCTTAATTTGTTTTCTTCGATGATCTGCTTTGTGTGGATACGTTTGGATGTTTTGAGCAACTTTTGAACTTCTTGATCTGAGGATTGTATCATATAACGTTTCTGTGTTTGATAGTTGGTTGCTGTTGATGTCACCATTTTGGGGTGTATTCTACCTGTTTGACAAAAGGTCTTAAAAAATCCAACCTCTTTTTGGGGGGGTAAACTGTTTATTATATGAATTTTCTTAGAAGTTATTGTTACAAAAGACGTTTATTATTTTGCTAAAAGCTTAAATAATGCCCGATATACAAAAGATATCAACTTTGCTGCATTTCAAGTATGGAGAAATCCTCTGAAATGTTATTATGACCGTCAAAATAGCACAAGAGGAAACCATACAATCTTAGAGAAGATGAGAATTTCTGCAATATACATATTTAATCGAAGTTTATTAGTTATGTTTTTTATAATCCAAACCATGCAGTCTTTTTATAATCCAGACTTTTGAATGATTTGTTACATATGTAACTCAAAATTTCTTTTTATAATGATGTTCAAAAATTTGTTATCTAATGTTATACTTAGCTAATGAACAGACTTTTCTCTATTTTTTTTACTAGAGTGTGTATACCCAACCAATTATTTTATTATCTTGCAAGACTAAGGTTATTTTTTGCTTTAATGACATCAATTTTTGGGTTCCCAAAACCTGAGAGATAGACTCATGGGCTGGATGCATAGTGTAATAAAAACATTCTAACTATAATGAACCTTAAAGCAATGAAATCTACAGGCATAGAAGCTAATTAACATACCACGGTACTAAACAAAACAACAATTATAGTACTGGTGACGTCTTGTCATACAATTGGATGTTAATATCTTGAACCAACACTTAAAAGTTATACTTGAGATTTACATACCTGGTTATAAGACAAGGCGATTGTTACTGCACCTCTCATTAGGCCTGCCCACCATATTATAAACTGAGATTTCAGATAGTCAGCAAAGCTTGAGGTAGAATCAATGGCAAATAGCTAAGTGCTAAATATGCCTGAAATTATCACCTGTTTTTGTAGCTCAATTTTCGTACTTGATCTTTTTTTTATGCAATTTGTAATATTGGCAATGGGGAACACAAATGCTGCTCTTCCAACCAACACTAATGCAAACAATGTTGAACTGACAGCAATGGAAGTTCCTGGGCTGAAGCAAATACTAGTTAAACTAATTAAATAGTATCAAATCCACAGGAAAGCACTTGTCTTTTGAATGTGGTAATTGTAATTTTACTTTTGTGAAAAAAGAACAGAAAATAATATATTGCATCAAATTTTTTATATTATATATTGGACTTGCCTAACAGCCATTCTGGTTCAATGCTCTTATTGTTACCATTTTTGTTGCAACAAGCAGGACATGACACCTAATATCTCTGAATTTGGTAACTGTTGTTTCACTTCATCTTGAACAATATACTAGTTTTGACTTAACTATGAGCTCCAAAATGTGAATAGGAAAGTAATAAAATTACCTTGCATTGCTGTCTTTCCATTATCAATGTCCAAGGCATCCATACTAACATATAGGAAAATAAAAGTGTCTGTAATGAATGATATTGTTGCAAATGCATGCCTGAGATCATCAAACCATTTTGAAGATTAGAAGCTGGCATTGGAACTTATTCTGCATTTATATACCAATGTTTATCATGTCTTGCCTAGTAATTTACAATGATCAAAGATCCCTTATCTCTTATTCAAAACATGTAAATTGTTGACTGATAAGAATAAAGAAGAATGCAATAGAGCAACAAACAAGAAGATTGAAACAAAAATGAAGTAAACTTGAGATTTGAAGTAGAAAAGGAAAGAAAATAGAGTAGATAGGTAAACATTTAATCTTGACTCCTTTTCAAATGAGATTCACCAATGGTTATTGCTGATTGTGAGATAATGTTTTACATAGGAATGTTGATTGAGTATCTAGCTTGAGAGAACCTTAATCCCTTGCTTGTCAACATTTCAATCTAAAGTTAGTAATTTCCTTCTTTTGCTGTCATATACTTCTTTGCAGATGCAATTTAGATCTTCTTTTGAATTCCTGTTCAATTTATTTTTATGCATTGTCTTTTTGCTCCGTATTTGACTTAATTTGGTTGGTCTTACTGTCTAATTTAGTTTGTAAGAGTTTTACTAGCATTTATTAATTAAGGTGTCCTTTGTAAGTTCCTAAAGGCCCTATTGAGCAAATTTTTAGTTTTTACAAATAACACGGGGCTTGTAATTGACGTAACAACACTTTTGAACAAAATTGCTGAATTTTGAATTTGTAAGCTACACACAAAAGGGAGATGATTTGAATATCATAGTCATCACATATTCTGTTTCAGTCAGATGTTGTTATTTGTTTGAAAAAGCAGTTTAAGCTACTTCTATTGTCATTTCACGAAATTCTTATGTTTGTATCAGTAGACAAACTGTTTCTGAAATGAGATTATATCACTTCTATTTATTGGGTGATCAGAGACAAACTCAATTCATTTCAGTCATACTGTTGTTGAACTAGAGATTACTCAAACAATTTTGGTCGTAATATGACACAGAAATATACAGGTTTCATATTGGGTAGCATGCCTGGCCTTGGGGTAAGCCTCATAAGCCCAAGGGCTAGGGCAACCCCCCCATGGGGGCAATAAATTGAAGAAAAAAAAAAAGAATTAGTAGACATTAAGAAAAATAATAATTATTCTTAGTATACAACTATACATAAAAGGAAAATATATATATATTAGTCTACATATAAAAAAATTATTAGTATACATTTTTTTTTTTATGGGAGTGTTGTGCTTTTAATAAGATATATGTGAGACATATGTGATGTGTTTCAGTATTCGTGTGAATAAGGCTGGTCTCCACTGTGTGATTTATTGATTTGTTTGAAAATTTTGTTCGCACGTGTATGTGGTCATTGGCCATGTGTTTTTGTATGTAGGGACAGGTTTGTGGAGGGCAAGCCATTGTTTTGTGTTGCCGTGTAATGTGTTCCCGTGTTTATCTAATGATTTTTTTATGACTTTTAATTTATTATTAGTATTAATTTTGTTGTCCTTTATAAGACCGTGATTTTTTTTTAATTAATAATAAGGAATTTTTTAGTTAAAAAACTATTAGACATATAATTACTATAACTGAGATTATATTTTGTTTTAATTGTTTTTTTCAATGTAATTCAAGCTAAAAACATAATGTAACATTTATTTTGCATAAAAAAAAATTTTGGGACTTTTATAATGTTTTTTAATATTTAATAATAAGTGGGCAACTAAAATTGTGACGGGCTTGGGCAACCCAAACCCCGGGCCGGCCCTGATGGGTAGGCATGTGTATTTAAAGAACATTGAACAAGTATGGTACCATCTATTGCACTGGGATTGCAAAATGCAAACTGAAACTAATGTACAGGCATTACAAGATATAGAGCGATTCACTGCTGACTCACTGACGAGGCTCCCAAAAATGATGGAATAATGGAATGTAAGGCATAGTAGCAATGGGATAAAATCATCCTATGCTCTTTCATCTACAGTATGTTTTTACTATTCCATTGCTTGCTTATAACCTTCAATATTTCAATGTCCCATAAACTATAGAATTTACTTTACATGAATTATTGGCAATAGGGAACACAAATGCTGCCCTTCAAACAATGGTTATTGGCCTATTGCTTTGATTGTGAGATATTTTTTTTACATAAGAATGTTGATTGAGGATCCAGCTTGAGAGAACCTTAATCCATTCAAGCAAAACTCTTGAACTCTGCATCCCTTTCTTGCCAGCATTACAATCCAAAGTTACTAATTGCCCTCTTGTAGCTGACATAACGAAAAATTTAAATTTCTTTGGTTTGGGGGGGGGCAGGGGATTCGCGAACATGATACTGTCTTCCCACACCATTCGCGAACATGATACTGTCTTCCCACACCAACCAAGAGAAATGTCATCAAATTCTAGTGAAAGTGTAGTGGGAGGCCACTCTTGGTATCATTATGCAAATAAATAAGTTTAACAACTCGGATTGGTGCTGTTCAATCTTATTAGCATTAAATAGATTTCTGGAAATAGTGCCTCCTCATGCCTAACTAGATAAATGATCATACAAATCCATGCCATTGCGTCTTTCTTTTCCAATTTATGGAAAATCTCAAAAGCAGTTATTGCATCTCCAATTTCAGCATACATGTCCACTTGGGCAGTCCCAGTAGCAATATCCTTTCCAATATTGGTTAAATCCTAGGCACTTCAATTTGGTTAGAAACTATCTTTGCATAAATGAGGTCTCCTGCTTTGAAATTCGCACAAAAATCAATAAGCCTGCTTAGGGGGATTACATATTTTTTAACCGATGTAGTGATCAACAGCCCGTGTATTGTCTCCTATAACATTCATATAAACTGTTTATGCAAATCTGAAAGGTTTAGTGAATCAATTTTTTGTGTGAAAGAAATGCTTGGAAAAGGGGTGGAAGCCAGACATGATCACGTATAGGTTGTTTATGGACGGGGTTTTTCAAGGCAAGAAGACTGAGATGGCCCTCAACTTGTGGAAACATTTTCTGGACAAAGGTTTTAAGTCTGATGTAACTTTGCACAACATTATAATTCATGGGCTTTGCTCAGCTGGAAAAGTAGAATAAGCTTTGCATCTCTATTCAAAGATGAAGCAATGGAACTGTATTCCAAATCTTGTGACCCATAATACCCTCATGGACGGCCTCTACAAAGCCCAGGACTGTGAAAAGGCATCAGAGATCTGGGCTCGCATCTTAGAAGATGGGTTACAGCCAGATATTATCTCCTATAATATTACTCTTAAGGGGCTTTGCTCTTGCAGTAGGATATCAGATGCTGTTGGCTACTTAAATCATGCTTTGAATCATGGAATTCTTCCGACTGTCATTACATGGGACATTCTTGTAAGAGCGGTGATTAATAATGGGGCCTCAACTGTGATCTTTTAGGGTTTATAATTGCTTGTAAGCATGTTTTAGCTCTTACCAGCACATTCACCTTCTTCTTTTGGACTACATCTGTATGGCAAGGAAGGCTAATTAATGATCACAATATACTTTAGAGCTTCTGCCTCGGAATCAATGTTTCAACCCCACATTGTGTCAACAAAAGTTACTGCAACCAGTCTTTGGGTTGGTCGTTTCGGATGCTCAGACTCTACGGATATGCACATTGAGATATGTTGGAGTTCTCCTGAATAATGGATTATACACAGTAATACAGTATGAGTGAGTTTTCCTGAATGTGCCTGCTTAATTTTTCATAGAGATGTTATATTCTTAACTTTTCATTGGAAGTTGTTTGTTATGCTATTCTTGCAAGTTGGATTTAATATCTTCACGTACCCTGAACAGGACTCTATTTCACCAAGTTGGCGAAGTGGTGAGCTATCCAAAACCTGGATCACCAAGTTGGCTCACCAGATTCCAGTTGCTATAGCCAATCGGTTCAATTCTGGGTCAGTATAGATCTTGTTATACATTTTGGATTTTTGTATGGGTTAGTACAAAAAACATGGTTGTTAACTGAAAAAAAAAAAAAAACTTGAAAGCAGCTATAGGCTAGTGCTAGTCATCAACACTTAAAATCAACTAAGGATTAAGGACTGAATAATTTGTTTGAATAAATTTTGTTTCCTACCTGAAGTATTGGTCATCGATGCTTAAAAGTCAATGAAGGAACACACCTTATTCATTTTAATTAAAAGAGTTTCCTATCTGAACGGGATGCTGCTTTTTGTTCTGCTTTTTAGGCTATTTCATTGCCAAAAAATCCTGCTTATGCTAGACCAGAAGTTACTTACTGGATCTTGGAGATATCAGATATGTGGCCAAAAGCTTCATGCTTTTGCTTGCTGGTTTTGCTTGGTACAGCCTCTGCAAATCTACCTACTTTTGATATATCTTGTCAAGAAGTGTCTAAGAAAAATAAACATTTATTAGAAATGGGTATTGTCATATATAAAAATGCAAAACCTTTAGCTATTTCTTTGTATCAGTTTTTATATTGGAGAAATGTTTATAAAGCATCAGATGTGATAACTCAGTTACACACGTTTTAGTGATTATAGTGATATCACCAAGATCAGATAATGATGCCAAAGTGAAGTAGCTTGATGTATCAGACCCAAGTTGTAAGCTCTCGCTTGGGGTTATTGAATCATGCCATATTCTTTTCTTTTATTATATAATTCGATAGTTGGGAGACGTTTAGCTATTTCTTTGTATCAGTTTTACATTGGAGAAATGTTCATAAAGCATCAGATATGGTAACTCAGTTACATAGGTTTTGGTGATTATAGTGATATCACCAAGATCACTTATTGATGATGCTAAAGTGAAGTAGCTTGATGTATCAGACCCAAGTTGTAAGCTCTTGCTTGGGGTTATTGAATCATGCCATATTCTTTTCTTTTATTATATAATTCGATAGTTGGGAGACCTTTAGCTATTTCTTTGTATCAGTTTTATATCAGAGAAATGTTCATAAAGCATCAGATATGGTAACTCAGTTACATAGGTTTTGGTGATTCTAGTGATATCACCAAGATCACCTATTGATGATGCTAAAGTGAAGTAGCTTGATGTATCAGACCCAAGTTGTAAGTTTTCGCTTGGGGTTATTGAATCATGCCATATTCACTAAATATTTTAGGACAGAATTTAGCTACAAACCAACTATGTAGCAACTAATAATGACCATCCACATGTGAGTCATGTGACTTGTTTAAATTATACATGTGGTCTTATGAGTTGCCACATAGTTGATTTGTAGCTAAACTCTGTTCAAAATTTTATACAAAAACTTATTAGAACATTGCCAAGGATTTTCACTTATTTTCTTCCCTAGTCTGTCCCTTTTTTGTATGTTCTGTTTCTGACAACATCCTCTGCTCATAGATGAATTGCGAAAGCATAGCCACTTGAATTGCTCTGAGAGCTGCAACCTTTCACCAATCAGATGAAGAAGACAGGAAGAATCAGCAATGCCAACGAATATAAGGCCCTATTAATGCAAGGTAAATGTTCCTCATTTTTTATTCGGCATTCTCTTTAGTAAGCTCTTTTATCTTCTCCATTTCCTCCTTGGCTTTTGCTTTTTCTGTAGGTGTTCTTGAAGAAAAGCCCTTCATTCCGGTCTTATCTCAATCTGACCTTCAAACTCTGCTAATTGTCTTCATTCTTCTCAATCTCCAGTTTGTTCACTTCTGAGGATTCCTCCAAGGCCTGCATGTAGCTCTCTCCAGATTCTCCCTTATCAGCTTAACATGAGATAAGAAGTGGTTTTCTTTTTCCCTAAGCATTTTTCATGATTTGCATCCTCAAATAAGAAGTTAAAACAGACCCTGGCACAGCTTCATCTAGTCCTATGAGGGCATCTTCTCCAATCTTGTTGAACTCTGCATTGGCTTCTTCACCAAATTGTGTTCGATGACCTTTAATCCAAGTAGTCTGTGAGACCGACTTTTCGAGCTTAAGCATTGCTATTCTGGCATGCAGCTCTTGCTAACTGGTATCTCCTAAGCCCCTGAATTGGAATCATTGGGTTAGCGGAGACACAGGGAAAAAAGGTCTTTGTGTTGAAGGCTCTTCCTGTGTAGGTTTAGACATGTTTGGTAGTGGTGAACGAGATTTGAATGGTGTTGAGGGCTATAATTTTTTCTTTTTCTTCTTAGTGCAAGAGAGTGTAAGATGCTAGAAGATGTAAAAAGCAATTTAAAATTGTTTTATTTGTGTGAATCATGTGCTTTTAGCTGCTTGTTTCCTGTAATTGAATGTTCTAGAAAATGTTATTGTGCTTAATTATTTGGAAAAGTTAATTGTTTAACTTGTCATTGATATTAGATTTGTTTTTAATGTTTGTGGTTTCTGTGTTCTTTAGAAGAACTGCTTGAATATGTCTTAAACAAACTTCCATGGTTAGAACTAAGATTGTTCTTAGGCCAATACATTGAGAACCTAGGAAGAGTAGTTCAACTGTTTTTAAAAAAAAAAAAAATTGATGAGTAATCTAACATGATGGGACATGAATCTACACAACGTTAACTACTGAGAAAATAGGCATTAAATTTTAAATATTCAAACATTTAGAACAGAAACTTAATATGTTAAAATTGATGGATTTGTTTCTAAGGTCTTGTTGTATTATTTTGTTGCACTACGAAGAAAGGAGCGAGCCAAAACCTACTCCTAAAAGGTTGGTGGCTTTTCAGCTTTTGCACGCTAGCGTTTAAACTTTAATCAAATCAAGGCCAAATTACGTTGTTGATTCTTAACGTTTATATGTGTTGTGTTTTTGTTAATGTGTCAAACGTTTTAGTCTCTAAAATTTATAAAATTGAGCTCTATTGGTTCTTGAATTGCACCTACATAATTTTAGGGTAAAAAACACATTTTTTTAAAACTTTAGACTAAAATTGAGACCAACATTACGTCTTTTTTTGGGACAAAAATACTTGTTTGAAACTTGAGAGACGGAAAACACTAAACAAGTAAATTTTGGAGACGAACAGTATATTCAAGGACACCCAAGAAGGGTCAGTTTTTTTTTAAAAAAAAAAAAAAAAAACAAAAAAAAAACAAAAAAAAAAAAGGAAAATTTAGACTTTAGCAAAATAAAGCCAAATCCTAACATTACTACACAAAATCACAAATCTCAAACACTAAACACAATAGTCACACAAAACCTCTAACACTTTTTACCCATTACAACACCATGAGGTGAGGACTGAGGAGGTAGAATCATAGGCTTTATGCTTTGGCCCCCACCAAGTTTAAATTCTTGTTCCGTCCCTGAGTATATTTTATTCAAAAATAAATTTCTATCGTTGTAAAAAATTATAAGAAGTTAGGGAAGAATGGCTCATTCAAATTAAAATATCATTCAAAATAACATCAAATAATGTTTACTAACTACTTAACTAGACTGTTTATATGATTAAAAAAAAATAAAGAAAAGCAAATATAAAAGAAATAACTTCAAAAGCTAACTGTTGTCTCTAAAAATGAGAGGAGGTTATGAATTCCCCAAATCTTGTGAGATGTTAGTATAATTTACCCTAATAAAAAATTGATATTTTAAGAAAGAGGATGTCAAATTGCTTTAACAAGATAAGGGCACACTAAATATAAATGATTCTACGTAAAGATAAAAAAGTTTCTTAAAGTATCATTATTTGATGTTGTTTATTATTTTCTTGGCTATCAAGAAAGAATTAGAAGAGATGCCAAGAAATCTTGTCATTGAATGAATTAAGGTAATCATATTATAGGAAAAAGAAAAGTAATCGATTAGGGTAGGGGAAGGGGAGAGAGAAAAAGAGAAGCATTTGGATACAATACTTCTTAAGCAACCCCCATTCCTTTTCTTTTTCTTTTTATTTTATTGTATTCGTATTTTAGAATTCACTTATGATGCTAACTTTATGAAAGAGCATTATAACGGTACAAGAAATCCTTTATCCTTTCCTTTTTCTAGAGTAATATTGTGATGCTTATCTTTGTCAATATTCTCATATTAAGATATTGATTACTTCTTATACTGAGTAGATGTTGATTGAGTCAATATTCTCATATTAAGATTTGGTTATTTAATTAGTTGGAATGTAGACTGAATCATTATGGTATTAATTTAAGTGTGAATGGCTCTATATGACTCATACAGAGCTTCGTAGCACTTTTTCGAGATTTAATTGTTTAATTCTCAATATAGTACTAGTTCTATAATTTCTAGAGTAATTTTTTACAACGATAGATTTGGTGAACTAGTTCAAGTGACATCTCTCTCTCTCTCTCTCTCTCTCTCTCTCCTTAAGGTACATTCTTAATGATGAATGCACAAAATCTTCCTATTATCTGGCTATTTTTTTTAAGAGATGGACTTTCTCAAGTCTAATGTTAAAGAGTTAGGCGAATTCACATAAGAACACAAATTGTTGATAGACTCTATGATAGAAAACTGATATATCATTCGAAAAGAAAGGATACTTAATTGAAGATATCAAATTTATTAGTAAAGTTTAAGCATATCAAGATTGACAATTTTTTTTTTTGTTGTTTAAAAGTAAATAGGGTAGGCGATGCACATAATGGATTGGAGAACAAGAAAGATAACTTTCAAGTTTAGAATAATTGAGTAAGATTCTTAAGAAACGCAAAAAAGTATAGTTCCTTAATTTTCTCTTGACTTCTTAATTGTCATTTATTATTTTCTTGCAATTCAAGAAAGAACAGGAAAAAAAAAAAAAATACTAAGAGATCATGTCAATGAATAAATTTTTTAAGGTAATAAGAATATAAAAAAAGAAAATGTAATGGATGAAAGGGAGAAGCATACAAGTCTAGTTTGCTTAGTAAGTCGGAGTACCTTTCATTTTTTTTCTTTTTCTTTTTTCACTCCTATCTTTTGAATTTTCACATAATGCTAAGTGACATATACTTTCTGATATTGGATATTATTGGCCCACGAAAAGTCCACCTTTAATAGCCTTCAAGTGCAAGTATGAGCCTTTACCTGGAGCTAATGACAAAATCTTGTTTTTTAATAGCCTTCAATTGCAAGTATGAATCTTTACGTTGAGCTAACATAATCTTGTTTTTTAATAGCCTTAAATTGCAAGTATGTGACCTTTGCGGGAAGCACATATCAAGAATCTTTTGTTTTCTTGAGAGAGGAGGGAGGGTGGAGTGAGTATGAGACTTTGTTGGGAGATAACAACAAAAGTCTTCTTATTCTTCTTCTTTTGTTTCCTTTTTGGATGAGGTTGGGTTGTCTAAGTCCAACCAATGCTTGCATTGTTTTAGACATTAGGAATAGTTTTAAAACAATATATTAAAGGAAATCCTAAACGTAAAAAAAAAAAAAAAGCTCTTAGAATTTACTAAATGATGGGGAATTTCGAACATATTCAATATAAATTTGCATTGTTTGGATGAGTATATCTAAAAATTTAGAAATTACTATTAAGAGTTGTTTTTTTTTTTTTTTTGGTTGAATTATAGAATTATGGTAGTTATGACAATGATGGTAATAATGGTAACAATGACTTGATTATGGTGATGGTATGGTATAAAGGTATTGGTGGTGGTGGTGGTAGCGGCAACACTATGAATGATGGAGGAGGTGGTGGCGACAACATTGATAGGTGGGGAAAATGGGGTGGTGGTGGCATTAGAAATAGGATTGATAATGATATCGTGGGGTATTGGTGATGGCAATGGAAGGATGAATAGTAGTTATGGGTGGAACTAGGATTTCAAGATTAGATTTCCAACGTAATTAAAAGCGTAAAATGCATTTACATCCCTTGAACTTTGAATGGTTGCACTTAGACCCCTTATACTTTGAGTTTGCTAATTTATTACTCAAACTTTGGATATGTGCCAAATAACTTATTTGTTATTTTCTATCCAAAATACCCTTAAGTGCAACCCCTTTAAAGTTTGAGTAGTAAATTGACATATATCCAAAATTTAAGTAGTAAATTGGCTAAACTTCAAATTACAGGGAGTCTAAGTGCAACCCCTTAAAAGTTCAAGGGGTGTAAATGCATATACTTAAGTGGGTCATAAAAGAAATAGGAAAGTTTTGGGTGACCTATATATACTTGTTGCAAAATTAAATTGGAATATGAGGGTGAATTTTGAAATTTTAAAAAGTTCAGATGCTATAGTCATATCTGTAGTTTTTTTTTTTCCATGAAAGAATAATGGTGGATTGGTTCATTGGTTGGTGGTATGATAATAGTAATATTGGTAGAATCTGTAAATGATGCATTCCTCCGTAGAATTTGAAACCCGAATTTGGATGTTTGGAAATCTCAAGTCTAAAAGGTTGTGAAAAAATTTCAAATTACCTTCTAGTTAACCCGAACAAAGGAAACCAATATTGGATATTTCCAAATTACAATTTGCGTAAATTCCACATCAAATTTCTTATCCAAATACAACATAATAAATAGAATCTCACATGTGTATAACCTAAATAGAATGGGACAAAGAATTTTTATAAAAGAATAGAAATAAAAAGTTAGTATGGACATGTTTAGGAAAAAAAAAAGATGTTAGTATGATATCTAGACATGGCATATACATCTAACTTGGAAAGAATAAGTTCTTTGTTTTCTTGCTTTTTTTCTTTCTTTCTTTGATTCGTTTTCTTATGTGTTGGAGAATGTTTTCATAATTTTTCTTATATATAGTGGAAGTCATACATGAGCTCCACATAAACTTCTCATTAACAAATTGAAATTGGGGCTAACTTGTAAGCTTCTTTAGGGGTGTTTTGAAACCAAAAATTGGATTCTTATTCATGTAAGTATTGATGGCTGCTTTTCGCAACTTTGTTTTGTATGTTTGTGTGTGTTTTTTCTATATTTATTCGTATACAGTAAGTTGCTTTGCTTTCTTAATTTGTCATATAAATGTTAAAAATGCACTAAATTTTTGGGCTATTTAATTGTTAATTTGCACTTGAATGAACAATGTTTATTGTTAAATGGGTTTGGTTCTTGTTACATCTAATGTAACTTCTATATAAAGTACATAACTCAATTATTTTTTTTAGTATATTTAGGAATTAAAAAAAAAAAGAAAAGAAAAAACTATACTTTTGAGCTGATTAGTGAGTTTTTGATGCCTGATTATCATCCATCAGCTTAATATTTGGTAAGCCTAAGGGGAGACTACCACACCAAATTCTCCTTCTCTATCTCCATTTCAAATTTCAATTCTTACGCCCACACCTTTATTTCCCCTCTAACCTCTCTTTCACACTTTTTTTCTCATAATGTCTGATCCACAATTTTTCATACCAAATTGATTAGCACCTGAGATTGGAGAGGTTGTAGCAGTAGAATAGGCTGAATAGGCGAGGACTTTGTGAGCGTAGTTTGAGTTGCGGTGTTATATATTCATATACATAGATCTATATATAAAGGTATCCATCGGTGTCCAATAATTTTCTATGAAATCATTTTCTAAACAAATTTGAACACAAATTGTTGATAGACTCTAAAATTGAAAATTTGTATATAGTATTTGAAACAATTGTATACGAATTTATGAATAATGATGTTACAAGGTGAACAATGCTCTAAATTGATTAGGTACATGAAAGATAACTCTCTTCTTTTTTGGAATAATTTTTAGAAATCATTGAATAGATTTTGAGCAAACATAATTAAAAAGGTATAGTTCCTTAAAGTCAATTGGTTTCTAAATGACATTTATCAATAAGAATATAGGAAAGGAAAACATCA